>CM052896.1:64724118-64742810 GCA_028534135.1 Potos flavus
TTTTTTAAAGATTTTATTTATTTATTTGTCAGAGAGAGAGAGAGAGCACAAGCAGGGGGAGCAGCAGGCAGAGAAGGCAGAGGGAGAAGCAGGCTCCCCGCTGAGCAAGGAGCCCGATGCGGGACTCGATCCCAGGACCTTGGGATCATGACCTGAGCCGAAGGCAGTGGCTTAACCAACTGAGCCACCCAGGCGTCCCAAAATGATTTCAAATTTTTGGAATCATCAGATCTATTGTTACATGTTAGGGTGCATATATAAATATGCACAAAATAGATTTATAAATACATATACAAATATATATAACATCTGCACCACCAGGTTGGCATGGGAGTTTTAACACTTTTTTCTTTTGCCTCCACCTGACTATCCTCACCCAAGTTAGAGACAAGATCGTCCCAAAGTTTTCTGCAGCCATAAAGAAAGTCAATAATCATACTCAGCCCCAGATAATTTAATAGTATTCTGCTCTAGGGTAATCATTTGACTCTCATCAATTGTATATTGAAAGGATAAAGAAGGTACAATTGAAGTGAATGATGCAACATTATACCAGAATACAATTTATTCCTTTTCAAGACAGCAAGGAACATGCATTCTAACAAAACTGAAGAAAAATGCATTTAAAAAAGGAAAGATGGGACACTAGGTAAGGGGTGTACAGGAACTCTGTGTAATTTTCAACTTTTCTGTACATCTAATATTATATCCAAATAAAAATTTCCTAAAATAACAGAAAAGAAGGAAAAGAAGAGAGAGAAGGAGAAAGAGAGGCCACAACATTAAGGCTGGGTGGCAAGGAAAGAAAAGTAAGGAACTTGTAATGAGTTTCCACACCATGCCACCATGAGCTAGGAACCTTACATTTTTTTGCTTATCAATCTGATGTCATTCTAATAACATAGATATTATAAGTCTCATCTTAAGATGAAGCACAATAGGGGGTATCTGGGTGGCTCAGTTGGTTAAGTGGCTGCCTTCAGCTCAGGTCATGATCTGGGAGTCCTGGGATTGAGACCCGCGTCAGACCCCCTGCTCAGTGGGGAGCCTGCTTCTGCCCCTCCCTTCCACTCATGTGTTCTCTCGGTCTTAAATAAAATCTTTTTTAAAAAAAGATGAATCACAATAGGATTCTAGAGGATAAAATTGTATGAAGATAAAAAAAATGTATCAAGACCACACAGACAAGGAGCAGCCCAGCTAGAATTTGACTCAGTGTCCTACTTTTAGAATTTTCTTCTAGCACAATGCTGTATTATCAATTACACCTCAATTAAAAATAATAATAAAGAATTCTCTGAGTTTGCCTCATGTTCGCTTTGACCTCTTGATGCTTCCCATGGTCTGTCTTCTCCTTTGCCACACGACTATTTGATAGACTGGTATCCGATCAAAACTTCATCCTATTCAGTTGATGTGAGTTTTGCTTTGGCATAAAATATGCTGTCCTTGTGAAACACCCAGGTCTGTGTTTAACTTTGTAAGGCAGTAAGTTCAAGGCAAACCCAGCTGAGGTACCCAACCCTCAGTGCTGTGATAGTTGCATTTTATATCAAATAGTCCTCTAATATTCTCTTTGACAAGTAGAATCCACACTCCCTCATGTTAAATTGTTAATGGCTTCCCTTGTGGTTGGCTTCTGGTTCTGATTTCATCATAATTTAGGCTCCTCATTTTATGTCAGTAAAACTGTCTAGAATAACATCACAGCCCTTGGCTAGAAGCCCTTGATGTGCCTAAGAAACAAGGTGTATGCTCACATAAGGTGACTGCTTTCACTCTTGCTCTTTCCTTCTTTTTCCCTCTCAACCTGGCTATTTTGCTTTCTCTCTCTCTTTTGTTTTTCCATTCCGCTTATAAGGCTTCTATTGTTTCTTAAAACATACTCCAAGTGAATCCATAAAATATCTATGTTATTTGTTGGCAGATATTCTAAAAGGATGTGTCTGATCTGAGAATCTTCAGTAGCAATTGAGCGATGTGTTGAATTACGGATTTGTGCACTGTTGTTCTGTAAATGTTAGCTATTGCAACCTTTGGGAAGGGAGGAAAATATTTAACACAGTATCTTTTCCTTCTAGTGCTTTAAGCTTTCTCTCTCTCTCTCACCGTGTGTTTAATGCTTAAAGGATAGTGTTTAGACAATGACCTTATTTCAATTTGAGTATACAAATTCCTCGTCTTCCTAACAAGCATCTATACTTTGGAGTGACCTTCTATAAAATGCAGCACAGAAATTATTTGTTCCTCTCAACATTCTCTCAAAGGCTGAAGTTACTTAAAAGGAAAGATTTTATTTTTTCAGATGTCCTGGTGACTACTAGAGTCAATGCAGTATACTCTAAAAATCTGTTCTTTTAAAACATATTAATAGTGCTCTTCTCGTACCCAAGATGTATAAACCCATCATGCCATACTCTGAGACAAAAACAAAACAAAATGAAAAACATAAAATGAAAGTAAAGTTTGCTCCAACTTCTTTCAGCCGGTCTATTTGTGATGGTGATGCATCCTTGTCCCCATAAGACCCCTCATATCTATTTCCCCAGAGAAATTCATGTTTTGGAGTTCTCTTTGGTAGCAAACCTAGAATGGTATAGGACATAGCCACTATTGATTAGTCCTCTAGGTAGTGTGACCACACAGCTGAGCCTCCAAACCAGGACATTTTGACAGTGAAACTGAACACTATTAGTAGTCTACGCTAGAAAAATATGTATAAACAGGTATTGTCCTAGGTAACCTAGGATGCATGGTTACTTTGTTCTCTGCAATTATTAATAGTATCTGCTTTCATTCTCAAACTCCCCCCATTTTGGACAATAGATTACATTAGTAGTTCTCAAGCTTTTCAGTCTCAAGAATGCTTTACCTTCCTAAAAATTAATTAGTACCCAAACTAGGATTTGTTTATGTGAATTATATCTCTCAGCCTATTTAGGGCCCAAAATAACATTTGTTTGTGGGGCTTATATATCTCAGCCTCTCCATGTGATCAATTAAAAGTGAGACATTTTAAATATATTATTAATTCATTGAGAAATAAAAATACGTTGCATGTTTCCATAAATAACATTTTTACAAACTCTGTTTTCCAAAACCAGTCAGGGAGCAGGTGACATTGTTCTACATTTTTGGAAGTCTCTTTCATGTCTGGCCTAAGAGAAGACAGCCAGATTCTCACGTTTGTTTCAAGATTCAATTGGTTGTAACATCACATGATACCGCATCTGAGAAAATGAGAGTGGAAAATGCAAATAATGTCCTAGTATTATTATTAAAGTCACTTTGTACAGACTTGTCAGCCTGTACAGACTCCCTGAGTACACGTTGAGAACTGCTGCATTATCCTGTCTCCTTATTTAAGGGTGAGAAGAGACCTCTTCATGGAGCTTCCCAGAACTGGCCAAACCACACTAGCCTTGTTTGTTTTCTCTGCCTAGAACACACTTCCCTTCATTCCCTGGTGGCCACTTCCTTTGTATCACTCATGTTTCAACAGTAAGGCAGTTTCCTACAGAAGATCTCCCCTGACCTCCAGGAGACACGGCTGGAGCCTTTTGTTGTGGGTTTTGAAGGAGCACTGTGCTTTCTTCATCACAGTACTTACTATAATTTCACGTCATTGCCAGTGGAAATGTCTGTCCACTTCACTGCCTGGGAGTCTCAGGTGGGTAAGGACTGGGTCTCTATCCCAAGTATGGCATCTTAGACCCCTCAGCCACCCTGACTTCCCCATTTATTCTTCTTAATATTGTGTTCCTACCACCAGAATGGTGCCTGGCACAGCATAAAAGCCTAATAAATATTTCATGTTCAAATTACCTGTTGAATGAACCAATTAAGGGAATGCCTAAGCTTCATATCCGAAAGCCAGGGCATCTATTTGTGACTGGCCACAGAGGAGGCTACTGTCTGTGACAGAATAAAACAAGTGCTTAACATAAATCATAATTTTCATATGCATCGTACTAAATACTGAGATACAAACCTAATTATAATAAGGACAAAGTAAAGGCAGACCAAGGATGGGAAAAGTGATAAGGTTGAGACTCCTCCAAAAGCTTTTTATGAATATAAAGCACCCTGGCTGCAGTGTGATCATATTATCTGTCTTACTTATATTACATGGTTCTTCAGTACCTTGTACTCAGTGACCTCTCCCTCTTCTGGATTTCTGTACTACTGAGTGCTTTATACCCTTAAGACTCTTTTCATATATGGCCCATACACTGTCATTATTTTTCCTGAGCTTCATTGTATCCTTTTACTAAATGACGAATTTGAGATCTCATACTCTGAGCCTTATAATTTTTTTCTCTCCCCATAATACCTATATAGGCTAACATTCTGCACATAGTAGGCACTGACAAATAGCTCTGCGTGATGTGCAGATACACATGAGCAGAGCACAAGATTGCATCAAATTTACCTTCTTGTAAAAAGAGCAAAAAACAACAAAAATTGTTCTGTGCACCACGCAAAAGTTTGAAAACCAAAAAAAAAAAAAAAAAAAATCTATCTTTGGAACCCTGCCATATATCCTGACTGGGACCCTTTGTGATGAATGCCTAACCTTTAGCAACTTTGATGCCCATGGGTATTCATGAGGGAACAGAGCTCCTGCTCCACAGTACATTCTCAGCCTCGGGGTGTAGCCCATCTCATCCTCTTTGAGTTATGGGTCCCTGTTCTTTTACTCAGATTTATGAATTCAGACAGCATCATAGGAGGCAGGTACAGCACATAAATCAAATAACATAGGCACATGGGACAAGCTGCAAAATTATCATTGTCCCTTTGCACACTTCACAATGTCAGAGTGAGGATATGTCTAATAGTCTAGAAGCGTGAAACAGTTAACATCACTCATTAAGTGCCTTGCTTTTTATGTGGGTTTCATTTAGGCACAAGAAAAGACTAGCTTCATATATTTCTGCACTCAATAATAAATGTATAACCTAACTGCATAATATACATGCAATTCTCTATTGCATTTCTCTAATTCTCTATTGCAATTCTCTAATTCTCTAAATGCTATTGAACCAGATACTGTCCAAGTTTTCCTCTAGTTCTAAAATTCTACAATTCAATGAGATAATATTTTAAATGTTTGTTGACGGTGGCCATGAGAGCATTAAAAACGATTCCCCCATCAAAAATGGTAACATTTGGTGTTTTCCAATGGATCTCCACTGTTCAGAGAATAAATAGTGCTAAGTGTCAGTAAAGAAAAGCAGTATCTTTACACGAACAGATTCTTTCAATGGTCTATATCAAAATAACTTCATATACTTGTGACGTAGAAAATTGGGTTTCCATCAGACTCGTGCTCCCATCTAGGATTTTAGAGCTGTTGCTGGGAACTGGTTGCTCAGACAGTGTTTACAAGTCCCCATTCCCCTTGCACCTGTGTGGTCAGTGGAGCATAACCACACAACTGTACCCGTGGAATTTGGCACAAGGATATATACCACTTCTAGGACCAGCCCATACAAAACTCCCATATGTTTTTCATGCCCTCTTTCTTGATGCTCAGAGCAATCTCAGAAACCACACACTGTGGGTAACAGAGCCTCTATCCAACTGGGGCCCTGAATGACTGCATGGAGATCTTCCTTCCTACTCCCCGAACAACCTATCCTACCCTCAATCACTGTTAGGGAAATTTATATGAGTGAGAAATAGCTTCTATTTTGTAAGCCACTGATATTTTGGAGCTTATTAGGTACACAGCAGCTAATACATTGTATCAGTATAATTGCACTCACACTTTTTCCTCCAAAACAAAGCACAACAAAAAGTATTATTTTCTTTAGAATTTTAAAGAATGTTTTCTTTTCCCTCCCAGGCATCTTAAGTGTGCAGTTGTAGAACAAAGGATGTGTTTTGGTTTCAAGTGTTAAACTTTGTTTATTGTAAGTGCTTATGATATTTAAATATTAAATATTCTGAAAAGAATTTAATATTGACAGAGAATGAGGTCGTGCAGAAATAGGATTTCTACTACATTCATGATAATTAAAAAAAAAAAAAAATTCCCTAGAAGGGTTAGACACCAAGTCTTACACTTTTGGGAGTAACTACCTTCTCCCCCGGGATATTTTGCCATTTCAATTAAACTCACTGGTTTTTCCGAGTTGGTAAAAATGAAAATTTTCCAGTTTCCCTTGTCATTTCTTTTCTTCTGCAAGGTGGAAAATAACTTTCTGAATGCTCTACTTCTGATTAAACAATTTTCACAGCTGTCCAGGGAGCCAAGGCCTCCCTGCCATACCCGCCTGAGTGCCTGGCCCAGTGGCCCCACCACCTTCTCTCACTCTCCGACCTGGCTGTCTTCAGAACACTTACACAGCCATACCAGTACCTTCACTTCTGGCCCTCTTCTCACTCAAAATGTTCCCAGATGTGGCTCAGCTTCTGGGTTGCACATCTCCCCGCAGGGAAGTCTCTGAACACACTGTTTCTCTGCTTTCTTCCTAAAATGCCTGAATCTTTGGTCTTTCGTACCCCCTTCTGCTTGAGTCACTTCTGTTACAGAAAGGTAACAAGTCTCAATTTTCCCTAAGCTGTCAGAGTCACTTCATTACTGAACAATCTCAAGTTCCTTTTCTTCATTGACTGTGCTTTGTGCTATAATTTATAGACATTAGAGTGATTACATATGGTTTTCAGTCCTCATTCCCGCTATTTTCTCTTTCGCTTTGTGTGATTATGATACCCCTATCATAGGATAGCAGTGAATTGCACAGTTTCTACAGGGAAATTCATGGAGATTTCGTCAAACTGTTTGAAGAAAGCAATTACTCTACAGCATTTCTTTTACTGGAATATCAACCTACTAATGATCTCTTGAAGTGAAACTGGTTGTTTTAACTCAAATTACCAACTTTGAGATTCTTCTATTTTATCTTAGATTATGTGTTTATTATTTTTCTGAAACCTATTCACTATCCAACTGATACTAAATTTATGTGCCTGAGTTTCTACATTTCCGCTTTTTAGGGATTTGGATATTTGTTCGTTTCCACTCTTGTGACATCAATCCCATTTTTCACCTCTGTCCATGATTAATTCTTATGGCTGTGAAATACTGTGCAACTTCCTGGCATCAATTCATGTGAATTTTGTGCTTTCTTCCTTCCGACACCGTGTGGTCAAAACTTTGAAGATCTTTCCCTTAGATGAAAGTAGAAGGAGTTGAGTGAGTTCTGTCCCCCTCTGTCATCTTTTATTATCTTTCCCAAAAAGAAGCCTGTTCTTTCCTTAATTGACCTTCTTATTTGAATACTAACTTTAAAAACACTCTCTTTGGTTGATGTGGATATGTGTAGGCATTAAATTGGTCATTTGGGATTTTAGCCAAGTGGACATTATTCTGACGGTTCCAAGTTACTCATTTCATTTGTGCCCTTGGTCATGTGTAGGTTTTTTCCATCCATTCTTCATGATCTTTTAAAGTTTCAGTTCATGTAAAAGTATGTTATTATCATGGTATTGATTTAATGAAGGAATTTTTGGAAGCCTAGAAGCTAAATGACAAACGAATGAAATAAAGATACATGTTTGTAATGCCGAAGGGGGACATCTCATGACCCTTGCCTGGGTTTTCCTTGTATGTTTTTCCCTGGCAGTCCTGCTCCATGATGTGTGTTCTCGTAACAAGAGCACTCAACGTGGTTGTGCTCATAGCTGTGCCTCCCAGGGAATTTCAGGAGTAAAGGTCAGCGAGCTTCAATTACACTGGTGCTCGATTAGCAGCTACCTGCTTTTCATTTTGCTTGCCTTTTTGTTCCAATGAAATTTCTGTCTCAAGAGGTTTACCTGATTTCAGATCAAAACTTTGAAATAGGTCGATGTTGTAAAGCTTCTGAGGAGAGCTTAGGGTCTTTAAATTTGATACCTTTCAAAGATTTTCCTGGGATCTAGAATTTCCCTTCAACGTGAAAGATATATTCCATAAACAGAGAGGTTTTCAACTTTATGGCCTGCAGTTCCTTTGGAACTGTATTACATTCAAAAGCACGTTTGGTTTTACATTTCAACCAGGATCACTGCTCCCTATTAGGCCACATGCTCTGCACAAGTGATTTCAAAGTGTCCATGGAAAAGGAGAAAGCCTTTCAATGCTTCTTAAAAATTTTTAATTCGTAAGGGAAAATGAATACTGAAGCCTGTAGATACAGTGACTGAGAAAAGTTTTTCCGTTATTGCCCCAGGCCATCATAAAATGCGACTGGCCTTTGTAATCTTAGCAATCTTGTTTTTCATTACTTCCTACTGCTGTTTACACACCTGTTCTCACTTGTTTTGTCATCCTGTTTGGAACAACAAAAACACATATTGCTTTTCTCATTTTGCCCAATAAGTTAAATGGAGGCTGTGTTTCAACAATTCATATGAAAACAAGGATGACTTTTTTACATTCCTTCCTGAACAGGATCCTAAAGAAGCTCTAAGCATTGTGCTAATTTACTCAGTGATTACATATTAACTGTGAAAGCAATATTAAAAATTTCTTTTCATTTCTGAAAAACAGACTGCTTCTAGGCTTGTAATTTATTTTAATTGAATGCTGAGAGAATTGCTGGCTATAAAACAGAGGAAAGCAGTTCATTTGGGTCTAAAACATGGATGCAAACCCAAATGTTCACAGGGGTCAGGCAGGGAATACAAATGAGGACTGGAGAAGATGGATCCAGCAGTAAGCTGGAGGGGCACAGGCCTTACCCAGGGGGTGCTGCTGCCAACAGCTGGGTAGCCCACAGGTGCCTTAAGGGATTTAGGTTTCTCTTTCCAGAGCTTCTAATTTTTAAAAAGATGCCAGGAATCTGGATTTTGTTGTGAAACATTCTGCTTTTCAATGGTTGGCAACCAGCTCAAAATATTTTAAAACCTTCTGCACACCTAAAATAAATAAATAAATAATGAGGAAAAGAAACATCCTGGAGGATAGACTGAGCCTGGGCATCACATTTCTCCTCCTGCTTTGGGTTAGAAAATTAGTTTTTCTCTGGGTAGAAATGATCTTTGGCTTTTTATTATGACTTCATTCTGGTATTGCATTTTTTTTTTCCCCTCTCCATTCTATTCCCTGGTGTGTCACTAGGGAAAGAGTTCAAGAGAGCATGAAATTGGGAGATTACCTATACATATAATTATTAATAATATTATGTATTAATAATGCATAAGTATATGTATAGATTCATGTGTACTTCTAGGGGCAGAGAAGAGAGGAAAGCAAATACTTAGTTTTTTAGAAATCCCAAAGTAGGATAATTGGCTGAATCTCTAAAAGGTAGTGACATTCAGGAGACACGTGAGCATAAAGTTCAGCACACTCCATCATCTTGAAGGAAGGCCATCAGATCTGAGTATGTGTGGATCTGTATGTTTATTTATAGTAGTAACCTTACAGCATTGGATATGCTCTGATTAGTTTGCACTGTACCATGGCAATTTATTCCATTGTAGAATTCAAAATAGCTTTCCATATTTTTTTCTCCTCTACTTTTTAAATCTCTATTTCAGATTTTCTAATTATGTGATGGTGGCATTATTTTAGGTATGTGTGAAAATTTTCACTAAGCCCAAATAGGATGACTTTAATTATTCACAACTCTAATTGATTTTCATTCCTTCTCCACTATTATATGTTGTATTTACATGCCTCTTGCATTTAGAAAAATGAGTTAAATTAACGTACTAAAATTTTTGTATTTCTATTTTTTCTTTTTTTCCCCAAGACCTAAGAAGACTAAAACAAGAATAATAACATCAGCTGATTTGATGTCTATATTCCTGAGACCGATTAATTGGTTTTAGTTTAATTCATTTTGCAAAACAAATGGTCAGTTTGGTCAACTGATTCCATAAAGAAATCTTTGGGAAAAAATAATCAGCCAAATCAGTTTTACTCGGTAGCTATCAATTTATTATATTCTTCTTCACCTAAATATTTTGGAGAGTATAAGCAGAGCTTTATGTATCACATGAAGAGCTGATAAAATATATCAAATGGTTTCTTTGTATAAATTAGAGTAAGCAACTTTTAAAAGATAAGTTATTAAAGACATTATCTCTTTTTCATGATATAGCCTTAATATGGTTACCCCAATTTTATTTTTATATTTTTTAAAGATTTAGTTATTTATTTTAGAGAGAGAGAGAGCATGAGCAGGAGAGAAAGAGAAAATCTCTGCTAGAGCACAGAGTCCGATGCAGGGCTCGATCCCACAACCCTGAGGTCATGACCTGAGCTGAAACCAGGAGTCGGACACTTAACCGACTAATTTTAAATATTAAATTTGGCCCAACTTATAGAGGTATTTCTCTTCTAATATATATTTCTATGTTTTAATCTTATGTGACTTTTTCCTTAGTCCTTTCTTTGACTCATCTTTTTTTCTCCTTAAGGTAATTACTTATGAGTCTTACAATTACTTTCTACTTAGTTCCTGTAAAGAAACTATCTAACCCCTCTACTTCAACAAATACCAGTTTGGCACAAACTATTATTAATTCATTTGTCAATATTCATAATAAAGCAGACATGAATCTTCAATTGCTTAAGTTAGGTGATGGTTTGTTAGATGTGACAGCAAAAGCGATAGGAGAAAGAAACCACAAAAAACAGATAAATTGGACTTCATAAAAGCTAAAACCTTCCATGCTGCAAATGATACTATTACGAAAGTGAAACGACAACTCACAGATTAGGAGGAAAGATTTGTAAATCATGTATCTGAGAAGGGATTTGGATCTAGAATATATGAAAATATACAGCAATATATAAAACACTCTTACAATGCAACAGTATATAAATATTCCATTTAAAAAGTAGATGATCTATAGCGACATTTCTCCAAAGAAGATATACACTTGGCCAGTAAGTTCACAAAAAGATGCTCAACATCATTAACCATTAGGGGAATACAATTCAAAACTATGAGATTCTACCTCACATTCACTAGGATGAAGTAAGAATATGGAGAAATCAGGACCCTCATACATTATTGGTGGGAAGGTAAAAAGTTCTAGCCACTTTGGAAAACAGTTTGTTAGATTCTCAACGGTTCAACATAAAGTTACCATATGACCCAACAATTACACTGGTAGCTACAAACCCAAGAGAAATGAAAACAGGTCCATTCAAAATCTTGGACAAATGATAATATCCATAAAGTGGAAACAACTCAAATTTCCATCAACAGATGAATGGATAAATAAAACATACTGTATCTATACAATGGACATACAAAGTTGAATAGAAGTGGTGAGATCAGACATGGCTGTCATTTCCTGATCCTTGGGGAAAACTGCTCATTTGTACACCATTAACTGTGGTGTTAGCTGTGGGGTTTTCAGATCTGCTCTTTATCTGGTTGAAGTTCCCTCTAGTCACACTTTGTTGAGCATTTTTATCATGCAACAATGTTGGAGATTGTCAAATCTTTTATTCTGCAACTATTAACATGATTATATGTGTCAGTCCTCTTTCTAGTAACATGCTATATTACACTGATGGGTTATCAGATGTAAAATTAATCTTATATTCCTGGGATAAATCCCACTTACTCATGGTATATAATCTACATATTACTCACTTGATTTGCATGTATTTTGTTGAGAATTTTGCTTCTATATTCATAAGAAATGTTGGCCTATCATTTTCTTTCCTTGAAATACTGTGGTCTGGTTTTGTATGAAGGAACTACTAGACTAAGAGAATGATATGGGTAATATTCCTTCCTCTTTCATTTTTTTGAAAGAGTTTGCAAAGAATTGGTGTCAATTCTTCAGATATTTCATAGAATTCACTAAAAAAAAGCCATTTGGTCCTGGGCTTTTCTTCTGGGAAGTTTTTAAATGACTAATTCAATTGTGTCACAGGTCTATTCAGATTTTCTATTTCTTTTGAGTCAGTTTCAGAAATTTGTATCTTTCCAGGATTATGTCTGTTTCATCCACATTTTCTAATTTGTTGGTATATAGTTATTTGTAGTATTGCCTTATAATTATTTGTAGTTCTGAAAAGTCAGTCATGGTGTCCCTTCTTTTATTCCTGATTTTACTCATTTGAATCATCGTATATTCTTAGTCAATCCAGCTAAAGGACTGTCAATTTTTTTGACAGCAAAAAATGAACTTTTGATTCATTAATTTTTCTACAATTTTACACAAACTCACCAAGAAAATCAAAGAGGAATGGATACTTCTCCACTTATTCCATGAGGCCAGCATTATTCCTATATCAGATATACAAAAATATTTCAAGACAAAATTTCCCTCGTAAACATAGATGCAAAAACTATTTTTTTAATTTAGCAAATCAATACAATAATGTATAAAAATATAATACACCATGACCAATAGTAGATTTAGCCCAGGAATGAAAAGTTGATTTCACATTAGAAAAGCAATTGACGGGGTGCCTGGGTGGCTCAGTTGGTTAAGCAACTGCCTTCAGCTCAGGTCATGATTCTAGAGTCCCAGGATTGAGCCCCACATCAGGCTCCCTGCTCAGCGGAGAGTCTGCTTTCCCCTCTGGCCCTCCCCCCTATCATGCTCTCTCTCTCTCTCTCTCTCTCTCTCTCTCTCAAATAAATAAATAAATAATCTTTAAAAAAAAAAGAAAAGAAAAGAAAAGCAATTGAAAGGAAAAGAAAAGAAAGGAAAAGAAAAAAGGAGACAAGCAGAGAATATTAGGAAAAATGAAAAAAAAAAAAAGCCAAAACAAAATCTTCCTTTATTATTTAAATTATAAAAACAAAGTCCTTTGGCAATTTCTCCCCTCACAGCTCATGGTCCCTCCTGCGGGTTGTGATACTTTAGTTGTTTTCATTGTATCCATTTAAATGTTTCTGCCATAGGGAACTGGCTAACATGCCAACAGTTAAAGGTTTAATAATTCAGAGCATCTTCTAGTTTTTACAAGTGAGGACAAGAGTATCCTTTACTTAAATGTGGCTCATTAGCTAAAACTTGAAAAACTTCTAATAGCCTTTTTGAGCCTACTTTTCAAGTTATGAAATTCAATATCCCTATGCTAGAGCGGTAAATGTTCCTTGTGAACAGGATTTCAAATTTTATTATCAGGATGGTGCATATACCAGGGTGATGTCCACCTGATTATTTTTTTATCATCTGTGCAGACAAGGAGGCTCCCTTTGCCTCGGGACTAAGGCAACTACACATGCATCTTCTATTAGTTTCTTCTCTTTCTGAATTTAAGATGGGATAAAATTGATAATTTTTCACTTTCCTGGGTATTTTGCTGCAAAAACTATTTATCATTCTGCAAATATATGTGTTTGGTGAATCCCTGAACTTGTTGCTATCGGAGAGCTGCATATAGAAAATTAAACAGCTCTGCTTCCTACCCACTAAGAGATTATAATCAGTTACTGATATGAGTGTAGGCATTAAATTCACTCTGCAGAATTGGAATGTCAAGTATGAGGTATGGATTACAGAAGTTCACCTAGCTATCTGGCAGAAATAAAGCTCTTAAAATAATGAAAAATATTGGTGAAAAAATCACTGAGCAAATAATTGGAAAACAGGTCACTGATTTTTATTTCAAGTTAGTTAAGAGACATTTTGATATCTAAAAATAAACCTTGGAAGATGATGTAAAGTGAATGCCAGGAAATATAAGATGTGTAAGGATGGACCTTCTTAAAGAGGTGAAACATCTATTTTTAGTAATATGATGCTTTTAAGAACCAGATAAAAGGATTTGTTGAATTCTGAAATTCTGCATAGGGGTAATTAATATAACAATGAAAGTTTTTGCTACTGTTCACATATGAATTCCCTGAAAAGCTTTGTCATTTTGAAACAGTAGTAATCATACTTTCCAATGAATGGCACCTAAAGGGACAGAAACAATTAAATAATGTTAACTGATTACGAGTGAAAAACATGCATAACTCCAGTTGAAACCACTTGTGTGCTAACGATTTCCACAATAGAGTAAATAGGTTGCTAACATTTTGCATGTCTGCTCTGCATATGTTTCAGAAAAAAAGTTGTCAAAATGTCTAAGCTGTTAAGACAGATCTGTGTTGAGCTCAAGGAACCAGATTTGAGAATAAAGTGGTAGAGAATGGGTTGCCATAGACTTCACTCTGGTGGGCAAACCCCTCAAGTTCAAAAACCTGCTGTTGTTTGGTCTCATGATAAAATATAATGTTCCATCAAGCAGCTAAAAGTCATCTATTTGGCTCCAAATGTGAGAGACAAAAGACCTACTTGCTGAACTCGGAAAAATGGAAATTTAGTTTTCAAGAGAGGCAGACTCAAATGAGCATAAATCATGAATGAGAAAAGGAAGAGGGAAAAAAAACATAATTATCAGGAGACTTACCAAATTGAGCTGCCCTTAGCTGAGCTTTTGGAACCACTGACTCCTGACTTAGCACCAGGAAGGGTTAGAATTCAAGCGCAATTAACAGAGGTGGGGAAGGGGATAGCAGGTCCTCATATTAAGTTGGGAATTAGATTAACTCCCCAAGTTCATCAGGGAGAAGTGACAAAGAAGTATTTAAAATTTGCTAAACTCTTGGGAAGGTAAAGCTCTTTGAAAAGGATAAAAGAAATATGAAGGACGTATTTTTTCTTCCCTTTCCTCTAAGAAAAGGATGAGTGTGGTTTTATAACCTTTAATTATTGTAGTCAAACTCCCTTGATTCACCTGGCAACAAATTGGCTTATCAGCCAGGGACTATTAGTTGTTCATTAACATCAAGTTAGACACTGTATCAGTCTTCCAAAAAACTTAATGAATAATAACTTCACATTTGAACAGAGCTTTATAACTTGAAAATTATTTTTCACAATATTCTTTCTCTTTCCTTTGACACTCTAGGGCAGGGGCTGTCAGATTATAGCCACAACCCAAATTCAGCTAGCCACCTGTTTTTATACTATTTACTGGGACACAGCCAGGCTCATTTCTTTAACGTAGTGTCTATGGCTGCTTTCATGCTACAAAAGCCGTGTTGAGTAGTTACAGAAAAGACCATACAGCCTACAAAGACTAAAATATTTACTGTCTGGCCCTTTAAAGTACAGGTTTGCTGAGCCGTGCCCTACAGCCCTGTGTTGGTACCACCTTTAAGGCATTTATCTTACTGGCCTTTGTTTTAGAATATTTGTAACTATACTATCATTTTCTAAAGTACACGCTATTCGAAGGCAAAAGCTGTGTTTGACTCATTTTGTGCCTAGTGAAATGCTTAAAACTGTAGATGATGAAAAAAATACTAATAAATTATAGTATTTGATTCTTTTAAAAATTCTGTAAGATAACGATCCTCGTATTTCAGACCTGGAAATGAACAGAGTGGAGGTTTGTCTTATTCTAACATATGGCTGAATTTCAAATGTCGTTCAAATACATTTAAGAATATATATTCTTACTTTGTTTTCAAGCATCATTGAACACAACATTTCTTTATATTTTAAGACTATTGATGGTGGTATACCAGAGCAACCAGAACTTACGAACTCAATGTGTAATCAGTGTTTCATTACCCACACTATGTACATGAACATTGTTTCTTTGGTTTATAGACGCAATATAGCTGCTATAAATCAAGACCTTTCTCCGTCTCTATTCATAAACTAGATAGAATCTTTAGAACCAGCATGCTGCCTCTTGAGCCATTACTTAGTAATGGTTAGCTATCAATAGTCTATAATGACACCAACAGAGAAACTATGACATCTTCTCAGCAAAGCTAATCTTCCCATTTGAGGATCAGCTGTGCCTACAAGTCTTCCTTCCCACCCTATTCCTCACCAGCACCTTTGAGCTCAGGGAAAAGTATGCCCAGTAGGGAAATGAAAAAAAGGAGACCAAGTCTCTAAAATCTCTTCCAAGAAATGAAAGCAGAGGGAGTACTTTCTAACTCATTCTACGAGGTCAGTATTACTTTAATAACAAAATCAGAAAAGACATTACTAAGAAGGAAAATTACAGACTAATATCTCTCATGACCATAGATGCAAAACAAAAACTCTTAGCAAAATAGTAATGAATCAAATCCAATGATGTATAAAAATAATTATATACCAATTGGGATTTATTTCCGGTATGTAAGGCTGGTTCAACATCTGAACATCTATTAATATAACCTGCCACATCAATAGGTTAAAGAAGAAAAATCATATGATCATATCAAAAGATGCAGCAAAAGGATTTGACAAAATTCAACACCCATTCATGACAAAAATTTTCAGAGAATTAGGAACGTTAGGAATATAGGGGAATTTTCTCAACTTGACAAATGACATCCACAAAAAATCTAAAACTAACCTTATGCTTAATGGTGAGAATGTAGATGCTTTCTCCCTAATATGAAGAACAAGACAAGAATGTCTCCCTCACCACTGCTATTTACAATCATACTGGAAGTCTTAGCTAAAGGTATATATACCTGTTATGTCATTTTCTTGTCTTATTGTCTTTCTTGTCTTATTCCTTGTCATATATATATATATATATATATATGAAATAAAACCATCTTATTTGGAGATATGATTGTCCATGTAGAAAAAAAACAGAATAAAAAAAAAACAAGATCTAAGGAACAAATAGGCAATTATAGCAAGGTTGTGGGATATAAGATCAATATAGAAAAATCAGTTACTTTCCTATAATACTAGCAATGAAAAGATATAATACAAAATTTTTTTAAAATACCAGTTAGTTAGGACCAAATCAAAAAACACATACTTAGGTACAAATTTAACAAAATACGTATAAGATTTTTACATATCATATGTAAGGGGAAACTACAAAATTTTGATGAAAGAAATTGAAGGTCTAAATAAAGAGATAGTCCATGTTCATGAATAGGATGGCCTTATTAAGGTAAACATTTTCCAAAATTGATTCACCATGACCAAGTGGGATTTATTCCTGGGATGCAAGTTGATTCAACATCTGCACATCAATCAATGTGATACATTAATAAAAGAAAGAACACGAACCATATGATACTCTCAATAGATGCTGAAAAAGCATATGACAAAGTACAGCAGCCTTTCTTGATCAAAATTCTTCACAGTGCAGGCATATAGAGGGTACATTCCTCAATATCATCAAAGCCATCTATGAAAAACCCACAGCAAATATCATTCTCAATAGGGAAAAACAGAGCTTTTCCCCTAAGATCAAGAACACCACAGGGATGTCCACTATCTCCACTGTTATTCAACATAGTACTAAAAGTCCTAGCCTCAGCAATCAGACAACAAAAAGAAGTAAAAGGCATCCAAATTTGCAAAGAAGTCAAATTCTCACTCTCTGCAGATGATATGCTACTTTATGTGGAAAACCTGAAAGACTCCACTCCAAAACTGCTAGAACTCATACAGGAATTCAGTAAAGGGTCAGGATATAAAATCAATGCACAGAAATCAGTTGCATTTCTATACACCAACAGCAAGACAAAAGAAAGAGAAATTAAGGAGTCAATCCCATTTACAATTGAACCCGAAACCATAAGATACCTAGGAATAAACCTAACCAAAGAGGCAAAGAATTTGTACTCAGAAAACTATAAAGTGCTCATGAAAGAAATTGAGGAAGAAACAATGAAATGAAAAAACGTTCCATGCTCATGGATTGGAAGAACAAATATTGTGAAAAATGTCTATGCTACCTAAAGCAATCTACACATTTAATGCAATCCCTATCAAAATACCATCAATTTTTTTCAAAGAAGTGGAACAAATAATCCTAAAATTTATATGGAATCAGAAAAGACCCCAAATAGCCAGATGAATGCTGAAAAAGAAAACCAAAGTTGGCGGCATCACAATTCCAGACTTCAAGCTCTATTACAAAGCTATAATCATCACGACAGTATGGTACTGGCACAAAAACAGACATATAGATCAATGGAATAGAATAGAGAGCCCAGAAATGGACCCTCAACTCTATGGTCAACTAATCTTCGACAAAGCAGGAAAGAATGTCCAATGGAAAAAAGACAGTCTCTTTCAACAGATGGTGTTGGGAATATTGGACAGCCACATGCAGAAGAAGGAAACTGGACCATTTCCTTACACCACACATAAAAATAGACTCAAAATGGATGAAAGACCTCAATGTGAGACAGGAATCCATCAAAATCTTTGAGGAGAACACAGGCAGCAAACTCTTTGGCCTAGCCACAGGAACTTCTTCCTAGAAACATCACCAAAGGTAAGGGAAGCAAGGGCAAAAATTAACTATTGGGACTTCATCAAGATAAAAAGATGTTGCACAGCAAAGGAAACAGTCAACAAAACCAAAAGACAACCAACAGAATGGGAGAAGATATTTGTAAATCACATATCAGATAACGGGCTAGGATCCAAAATCTCTAAATAACTTATTAAACTCAACACCCAAAGAACAAATAATCCGATCAAGAAATGGGCAGAAGACTTGAACAGACATTTCTCCAAAGAAGACATCCAAATGGCCAACAGACACATGAAAAAGTGCTCAACATCATTGGGCATCAGGGAATTACAAATCAAAACCACAATGAGAGACCACCTCACACCAGTCAGAATGGCTAAAATTAACAAGCCAGAAAATGACAGGTGTTGGCAAGGATCTGGGGAAAGGGGGACCCTCCTACACTGTTGGTGGTAAAGCAAGCTGGTGCAGCCACTTTGGAAAACAGTAT
>CM052896.1:64742910-64766078 GCA_028534135.1 Potos flavus
TGGGGAGGGTATGTGTTATGGTGAGTGCTGTGAATTGTGTAGACTGATGATTCACAGACCTGTACCCCTGAAGCAAATAATACAAATAATACATTATATAAGCAAATAATGCATTATATATTAATAAAATTTTTAAAAAAGCATTATATAATACAGATTTATTGAATGAATGAGTAAAATTATTTTCATCCCAAAGAAGGGGTATATGGGAACTCTGTCTTTTCTTCACAACTTCTCTATATACCTAAAACCATTCCAAAAATGAAAATTTATTTTAAAAATAGAGAAGTTTCTTCCCTAAGAACCAAAATCCACTTGCACTAAAAATTAGCCTCTAGTTCTGTCTTTCAAAATTCTGTCCTTGACAACCACAACCCTTTTTTTTTCTGTACTAACTCCTTCAGACAGCCTGGGGGACTTTCCAGCCCTTTCCCACCTGACTAAGCATCAGTCTTGGTCTTGGACTCTCCTGTCCAAACTTGTCTGCGTGATAAATTGTCATGACCATCTTGGTATGCCTCAAAATGATAACAAGTATGATCTGTGTTCTATCTTTTTGACACTCACATTATGGGGCACTCAGAGATGTCACTGAACATGAGGAAAGAATAATTATTATTCAGATCCCTGACCTCCCCCCACACACAAAAAATGAGGCCTGATGTTTTCTGTACTATCTAGGGTTACAAACAGGTTATCCTTGGCTCCAGAAAATCTTGAACTTGAACTTGAACTGTCTTGGCCCAGGCCTTCAGGGAGCATTGTCTATGAAGTTGCAAGATGTTCCAAAGTCAGGAGCACCTGGGTGGTGTAATCAGTTAAGCATCCAACTCTTGGTTTCAGCTCAGGTTGTGATCTCAGGGTCATTAGATTGAGCCCTGAGTCAGGCTCCATGCTCAGAATGGAGTCTTCTTGGGACTCTCTCTCCCTCTCCCTCTGTCCTCCCACTCATGTGCATGTGCACTCCCTCTTGCTCTCTCTCTTTCACATAAATAAATAAATCTTAAAAAAAGTTTCAAAAGTCAGCCAGGAGTAAGTCCAAGAAAGCCATGTTGGTATTCAAAAGATCTTTTCCATTCTCAGTGCTTCACTAGCTGCCTGGGCTCTCTTGAGCAAGCCTATTTTCTTTTATCAATTTTAATCTTCAAGATCCCTTTCAGTTATTTTCCTTCATCCAGCAGCTCTGAGAGGTTCAGCATTTTCTCTACACCCTCCCCCCGAGCTTTATTGAAATATAATACACATATAACTGTGTATAAGTTTAAGATGTGCAATGTGATGATTTGATACACATACCCAACAGGTACATGAAAAGGTGCTCAATAGCACTAATCATCAAAGAAATGCAAATCAAAGCCACAATGGGATATCATTGCACACATGTTAGAATGGCTAATATCAATAAGAGGTAAACACTGGTGAGGATGTATTTAAAAGAAAAACTTAGCACACTGTTGGTGGGAATGTAAATTGGTGCAGCCACTATGGAAAACAGTATGGAAGACCCTTAAAAAATTAAAAAGAGAGTTACAATATAATCTAGCAATCCCATTTTGGGTACCTACTCAAATGATAGTGATGAAATCACTATCTCAAATAGATATCTGCACCCCCACCTTCATTATGGCATTATTCACTGGAGCCACAACATGGAAACAACCTAAGTGTCCATCACTGGATAAAGAAAATGGGTGTGTATGTATGGAAACATACAATGGGATGTTATTTAGATGAAGAAGGAGGAGAAGGAGGAGGAGGAGGAGGAAAGGGAGGAGAAGAAAGGGAGGAGGAGGAGGGAGGGGAAGGAAGGGAGGAGGAGAAGAAGAAGAAAATCCTGTCATTTGAGACAGCATGGATGGATCTTGCAGGTTATCGTGCTAAGTCTAGTAAGTTTAGCCTTTTCTTAATCCATTTACTCTATTTTCCCCATAGACAACTCCTTAGTCTAAGCTTTGTTAAATAACTTATCATCCAACTCTTTCACGGGCCTGCCAATGCAGTTCGGGCAAAGCAAATGTCACTTCATTGCTCACATAGATATCAGTGCAGCCTTTACAGAACAATTGCCTGCCCATTTAATGCTAAGTGTGACTTCAGTTGAAATGTATTTGTACACCACATTCTTTCAGAAAGGATTTCAAGTCAGCTTCTAAAATGAAAAAATATAAAAGTAGAAAAATATAAATTAAAGAATAAGGAAACATAGCTAAGAAGAGAAAACATGCACCAATAACAAAGCTCAGTATGGCTTTTAGGATTGAACATAAAAACCACGTAAGCTTCCTGGTATCCCAATCAAGGAAAGAATTGTGCGCAAGAGTAGAAATCATATAATTTCTACTTTTTATAATTTTCTAGGTAAAAAAGTTCTTTTTAGCCCCAACTTTGAATGAATTGTCTGATTTTAGGGTACTGTACAGCAGACAATGAATGGCATGATCTACGACATCCTTCATAGAAATCTCAAAGTAAATGCAAAAGTTATGCAATCATGTGTCTGTATCTTCCCTCCAAAAATTAGAGACATAACCATTCATTATATGTTACTTCTAGGGGAAAGGTTTAATGATAGCTCTCTTATTTTCTCAATTAGCTCAAGAATAAGTTGCAGAAAAACTGGGAGTAGTAAAAGATGATATTAATTACTTTAATTATTTAAATTATTTAATTTATCATTTAATTATTTTATATTATATTTATATATATTTTATTATATTATATATAATATATTATAATATATTATTTTATATATTTATATTTTATATATATTATATTTACATAAATTACATTTTATATAAATATTATATTTATATATTTATATATTTATAAAATTAATTTATATTAAATTATTTAAATACATATTTAATTGATAATTAATCAAAGACTTGAATTATCTTCCAGACATTTGGGCTGTTGACTGTAAACAGCTGAGAGATAATCGAAGATTACAACCTCCAGAAAAAGTCTGGGGTAGTGCTAACTTGTGATAACTTAGAATATATCCAAAATATTTTGAATCACAGTAGAGAAAGTGAAAGACTTAATATTCTGTTATTCACATTAGGCATTTTAAGTAAGTTTTCTTGTTCATCTAGAAATCTATTTTACTTCTTTATGTGATTATGTGCCACAAGGGAATTATCAGGTAAAAGCCACCTTTTTCCTCAAGAAAAAGCTTTGCAAAAATTTTAGCACTCAGAGTCAGCATTTACTTAGACTATTATCTGCAATGGCAACTGAATACCGTATTGACTATTGTACCAATGTACAACAATGAGTTGTGCATTGAGAACAGCAAAATTGAGGAGTCTGTTTTTTCAGTGGGGTTTACAATCTAGTTACAGAAAAAGAATACACATCCATTAGATAAAAAGTCAATGGAAAATACAAGTTAAATGTCAAATGAGTGCCTATTTTATATTACCTGAAAACAACAATTAGGCTACTCATCTGTGACTAACATTTGCCTTCGATGAAACAAAGTATACAGCTATTATTCATTGCAAAAAGTACCGACATAGGAGTAGGCAACTGAGTTCTCCTGGCTGGGGCCTGGGACAGCTCGCTGTGGCCTCTTTGCCCCCCACAGTCACTTTTCATGGGGCATCAGGTAGTAAATACTTTGCTGGAAGTGGTCCCTCTGAGTATGAGCACTATGTCCATCTAGAATGCTGCCGCCCACTTTTACCTATTCCTTCTGAGACTTCATGTTATATCTAACACTCTACAAATTAGTATCAATAATTCTTACATCTTATGTAACAATAAATTGCTGTAAGCAGAGATTTATGTTCAATCGGCTCTCTGACTTGGTACCTTGCTAGAAATTAATTACAAGGTATCTTCTAATTTCCCAGCAAAGTGAAAAGGACAGTAAGTTATACAAGAATGAAAAGGGCATAATCCCTGAGGACCAAAGCAATTGAGCAAATCTTGTGAGGGAAGAGGGACTTGAGCTAAATTTGGAAGGAAAGGAGGGATTTAGAGAAATCAGTTGCCTGGGGAACAATCACTACTGTAAATTTGAAGAGAAACTAGAACTACAGCCTCCAGAAGGACATTGACTATCTTAACCCACTTTCCTTATTTTTACTGAGACAGCAGAAAACTCCATATTACAATCATCTAGTTCATCTCAGGCTCTCCCTTCACCAAACCATGATAGGTCATAATTTGCATCCCCTTCTTTACCCCATGCAGGATCCTGATTATGATAAGAGGAGATGGGTGAACTGCAGTGGCTAATAATTTTGTCAAAATTCTCCATCTTCCACATGCCAACAGCTCATAAGATTCATTGGCACAGTCTTTTCCTCCTGCAGTAGATGAGACCTTTTTGCATGGAGAGCAGACAAAATCCTCCCTATACAAATTAAGAGTAACTTTTGTCTTAACTCATCAGGATAGATAGGCTGCTCAGCTTGGCATAGGAACTTCAAATTTCATCTTCCATAGTATTCTTCAGGCAGCTGCTGACGATAATAATTTCATGTCTTCTAGTTTATTTCCTTCAAGGTCAGTCATCAGTACACACTGGAAATGAACTCAAGTAATCTTGAGGAAGCCACTGAGTTTGGGAGGAATTTTCAGAATTCTAATTCCCTACAACTGGTAATAATCATGTGGCACTTGAAGCAAGAATTGAAACTTCAACCCCCCCACCCTGCCTCTCGAATTCTTCATATCAGAGAGATCATATGATAATTGTCTTTCTCTGATTGACTTACTTCGCTGTTTTAATATGCAACATAACTGTATCTATCTGCTTTATTTTCTTTGCTATGTTAGAGAAATCCGACACACTTCATATGGGGGTAGGGTACAGGGGTGGTTGAGCAGGGATGACTAGAAAGGAGAAACATTCTTGGGTGATGCACTTACCAGGCAAGGTTACAAAGGATGAACTAGTCCCAGAAAAGTTATCCAAGAAAGGCATGGGGGCGGGGAAATGGAGCCAGATGATGGTAGCCTCTGGAGACCTGGCTTGGAATCCTACCTCTATCACCCACCATTCTGTGATCTGGCACATTTGTGACTGTTATTATACACTCAAGTAACAAATAACCTTAGGGTCTTGGGGTATTTGTCACGGTTTCTAAACTTTCTTGGATGACTATGCCGATTCTAGATTTTGCATATAACTGCAAAAATGGCCAATTGTTGTCTCACAAATTCAGGTACCCTGTCTTTCATAAATCATAACTGGAAAGGTTTTAGTTGTGACAATTCTAATGAGGTGTGGGTATTTTATCTTCCGACAACTTTAAAATTTGTGGAATTTCAGACATTGGTAAACAAGGTAAGGATAGAAGAGGTCTGCCCGTGATCTTTAAAATCATACCATGGTATTATTGTTCCATAAACAAAAATCCTAATGGTTTCAAGATAAGTACTAAAGTATTTACAGATGATATGAGATGATGTCTGGAATTAGCATTAAAATAACCTTTGAAGGAAAGAGATGGAGTGGGTGGGCACACAGATGAAATAGGGTTTGCCAAGTATTGACAATTATTGAAGTTTTTGATGGCTGCTTGAGGACACATTTTACTATTCTATCTACATTTACATATATTTTAAAATATCCATAATAAAAAGATTCTCAAAATTGCCCCTTGAGGTAGATATTACAGAAATAAAGGATGAAGCTTACCCTATAGATATACTTCTATATCCCTTCCTGTCTTTCCTACACCTTATACATATTGACAGATTTAACTAATTAGAAGTAAATCAGACTTCAGGACCTAAAATTTGTTGTAAAAGTTCTATGATAGCTTTTTGTCCAAAGTGTTAGAATTGAGACTCAACCAACCATGTTTATTTTTTATGTGGACCACAATAGCCAGCAGCAAAAGGAGTAATATCCACCCAGAAAATGAAGTTATTGAGTTGGATGCTGGACAATAAAAATCTCTATTAAAACAAAATATAAACTCATCAAGTTTAGTAGTAACAGTAGTAACAGCAACCACATGATCATTGTTTTTGTACTCTGATATTGGCATGAACTACTTAGGGACCACTGAGTTCCCCATTCAACTACCCAGATTCCCTTGGTTTCACACACATCTTGTAATGTTTAAAATCCTGGGGATGATTCCAGTTACAAGAAAATATCAGTTTGAACCCAACTTACCAATTTTCCTGGAAGCCACAATTAGTCAAAACTCTCCATTGGTGCCTTGGGGACCAAGCTGTTTACTAAGATGGCAGTGGGAACACTTTGTACATTAGCTTCTTATCAAGGCAAAGTTCTTTTACTGTGTGATTGTCCCTATCCAAATATTGAGGATGTTGCTGTCTATTTCTCTACCCCCAAAGGGGAGCTCAAGTTCTGCCTTTTCCATTGAGCATCCATTGACAAATTCAGCCTATAATGAACTCTCCCTGAATTTTGCATATTTATTCATTTAAAAAACATTGAGAATTCACATATACATAGTACAAACATAGACACATACACCCACATTAAGCACAATGACTACCTGGTCAATGTTCAATAAACACCATTTTGACTAACTGAAATATATATGTTTTTCAGTGGATAATAAAATGTCATAGCCAAAATTTACCATATAAAATCATTTATTTTTATCAAATAAATGAATGGTGGCTATGTGTGAAGCATGTCACTGGTCCCTGTGTAGAAACAGATAAATAAATGACTCCTTCTCTCTAAGAGCTTAATATCCAGAGGTCTAAGCAGATATGTATGCTGATAACTGAAGTGAAGCCAGTTAATAACTGAGTGGAGTTTGAATAACAAATGAAGTAAATACTGGACTCCTTCCAAGTATGCTGTCCTGATCTCAGGCTGGCCCCATCGTTTCCAGGAAAACCTCATGACAAATTCTTGGCCCCCTATTGTCAACTCTACAAATTTGACGTGCAGTAACGATGTCATAAAGTCAAAGACTAGTCTCATTTTTCATTAGAAGGCTGGGAAATAGCTATTCTAGAATCTGAATCAGTAGCTGTTTTGATTCCCAGTCATTGTTTTTTTCCAATAAAGCCATGGATTTAAATCTGTTAGTCAGGCAGCACAGTAAGGATCCTGGAAATGCTATATCATCACTTTATACAAGTTTATGGTGTTCTTGCCAAGTTTGCAATAAGAAACGACTTCATGATGTAAAATTTGAATTTGTTTGCCATGACATTTAGTTAAGAGTCTCAATTAATTGGTTAAGAAAACCTTTCTTATCTTCCAGAAGAGGTGAATACTTGAAAGATAAATTCCTCTGCACAGGATTTACTTAGAGCTGATCTCTATCTCCTTCTATTACTTTTAATGGACTTGTAGCTTACTTAGACTTGCTTAAACTTCTTTTCTAAGAATAAAATCTGAATAAACTTTTTACCCATTCTATAATAGAGGAACACTAGAGAATGACTAAAATTACGTGAAAAATAGACTTCACATATGTGGCATCTGAGTCTACTTCTATGTATAGAATCATAATGGGAAGTCATTGATATTTGAGCTAAATATTTAAAAAATTCAGTAAATAAATTGCCTTAAAGGAGAGCTTGGGGACTTCCATTTTGAGCTAGGAATTCTTAAATAAAATTATTTGGTTTTACAACATCTAAGTTTAAATTGCAATCATACACTAGTATTTTGAGCACAGAATGAATTAGATGCAAGGTGATCACAAGAAAATATTTTTGAGAAAATATTCCAGGATAACATCAGTTTTCTCAAAATCTTTATAAACCTGTTGATAATCAAACTATTCTCTGACTCATTTAAGTGACAATGACTGGGTAATGTTGGAGGACAAAAGCTCAGGAAACTTACTTCAGTTTAGAGCAGTTCTGAAGAGCCAATTCTAATTTTAATTTTCCTCGAGATTGGCTGGTCACAGGTCTGAAAAGAGAAAAATTGGGATATTAGATACAAGGAGGTAAAGACTTCACTAATCATTACTCCCAGGGTTATCCCTGCAATTCTATGCTGAGAGTGATCAGAGATCCTAGTGTGTGTGTGTGGGGGGGGGGGCACGTTTACCAGGAATGTTGCCCAAGTCCCATTAAGCTTGAAGCTACTCTGCCACCAATTCCTTTAGTTTTATTGCATTGAGGGGCCCACAGGCCAGAAAGAAACCATGTTCCTAGTAGAGATGGGAAGACTGTACCGAGGTGACCAATACTCTTCTGCACAATTTTAATTTAAATAGACAAGTACAGTAGCCACTGTCTGAAAAGGGCATGATGACCAGTCCTTAAAACCTGAGGGTTGAGGGCCAGGGTTGTATTCACCAGGTAAGTATATTAGATCACAAGAGTTGCTAGCCAAGGGAACCGGGGAATCTAGAATAGAATAGGAGGGCTGATGAATATCACTGTAACCCCAAGACCAATTGCTGTGACAGGGACTATACTACTCTTTTTTTTTTTCTTAGTTTTCCCCCCAATCAGAATCCTAGAAGGGTTGTTCCTAGATTTGTTGACTTTATATAAAGCAAGAGGATCTGAGCAACACCAACAGTGAACTGTGGTCAAAACCACAGCGTATGTCACCCAGAACTTCCACTCCCCCATAATTGTTAAGGTCAAGGAGAGCTGCCTTGCCCAGGATTATACCCCTCCCCAGGAGCAGCCTGCACCCACTGACTGATGGTAAAAAAAAAAAAAAAAAGACTCCCAACCCCTTGCCTCAATACAAGGCAGTTTGAGGTATTTTTGAAGGGCCTTTGAAACTTTAGAGAGCAGTCTGAGATGGCTCAGTTCTGGATTGCAACTACCTCACCATCAACACACACATCATCAACATTTCCCTCTGCCAAATTATGGTTCCTAACTCATTACAGGTGTTGTTTCAGGAAGCCATTTCCAAGAAATCTCTGCATACAAATCTCTACCTCAACATTAAGGCATTGCTAATCCCACTACTCTACCCAGGACTCCTACCCCTCCCCCACTACCACTGTTACTATTACTAAATGCTTGCCAATCATGAAAACAGGATATTTATTTGTGGAGTTAAAAGTTCTCAAGGCCCTATGTGCTATTCTTTTGTATAAAATGTTTGCAATTACTTAATAATATCTAACATTTATTGAATGGTAAAGATGGGCCAGCCAGAACTTTGCATATATTAAATCATTTAATCCTCACGAATCCATGAAGGGGCTATATTTTATATATATTAAATATATACTATTTTATATATATATGTACACACACCCACAGAAAAGGAAGATGAGCCATCACAAGGTTAAATGAATTACCCAGAATTGCACAACATATAACTGATAGCTGCTATTTAAACATGAAAAATGTTTGGTTTCAAAACCCAATCTTTTAGATCACTGCCACTCTACTTCCTGCCTATAAATATATGAAGTAAGTTCATGGTTTGACACACATTGTTTTCTAAACTCATTGTTATATTCCATTTGTGTCTCGCTGGTTTTGTTTGATGGGAGAAAAACCAAGATGCAAAAATGGAGTGGCCTTCCTGTCATTATGGGCTACGTTCATTTTTTTGCTAGACACATTTCTTTCTTTGTGGGAGCTCCATCTTTTCCCGGGACACCTTTTTGTTTGCCTGACACCTCATTCATGATGGTTACATAGTGGTTATATGTCTACTGGCTGAGATTTGCAATAATCCAGTTACACTTTCATCTTTTAAGAAACACTATATATACTTATTTGAGGCTAAATCTACCTTAGCAAAATGGCAGCTCTGCGTTTCTAGCATGTAATTCTATGCAGGATCACAGGAATAGATTTTCGAATTAACATCTTTTCAAATTTAGTATTGGCCAATGAAATGTAAAATGGAAAAGGTAGATGCATATTATCAGAGGAGTATTTTCATTCTTAACATATTTTTTACTATATTTTCTACTTTGTAACTAATGGAAATTTCAACTGCCAGCCAGTGGCATAAACACAGGATATTGCTAGCATGTATATTTCCAGCATGTATTTTCTCACAAACAGTTTTATGCCTTATTGCTAATGCTATGAACCTCCTATAACCAGAATCCTTGTAGAGCATACTGAAGAGAGGAGGGAAGGCTTATACTGCATCAGCGATTCTACGTGTGGACTATGCTGAAATCAAAAGCAACTCAAAGAAGGAGATTGTCTTCACTCTAACCAATTTTCAGTTGAATCTTTTCTTCCATACTGGCTGGCTTCTGAACAATAGATTGGATCCCAGCCTTGGATTCTAAATCTTCGCAGTGTCTATTGTGAAAAGGCTTTCTACCATCATAGGATCTGAAAGCTACCCTCCCTCCTGGAATGCATCACAGTCTGGTAGCACTCAGAGCTTTTAGCTTGTTAGTGCAAATCAACTTTTATTGCCTGCATTTGAGAGAAAAGGACAGTGAAATCGCACATCCATACATTATTTTGGCTATTTGTAAAAGGTTAAAAAAGACGAATGGAGGCAAAAACTGCAGCATTTTCTAAGGGCTTAAGAAATTACTTTGAAACACACATGCCTGCACACACACAGGCACACACACGACAGCTGCTAGTGGTTCCTGATCGTACACCAAAGACAAACTAAATGTTAGCAAAGTGATTTACTGTCAACATGGGATGACATTTTGACATGCATGGTTTTTATGTTTTCCCATTTTCTGTATGAAATTTGTGGAACTTTTAAAGCTGTTTGAGTCCAGCAGCCTGCTTAGCTGCTCTGACCGCTCAAGCCCTGCAGACAGAAAGTGGCAAGGGGTGGTAAAGAATTACCAGTAAATTGGGAGCTGAGAAGCAAGAGTGATGAGTAAGGCAAGTGTTGATATTAGAAGCTTTGATTTGGGGGTTTATAAAGGTAACTGAATGTGACATTCAGTCATCTGGATTCTGAAATGGGCGAGTGCAAGGATTACAGATGATAGCTTTTAGTGAAGGGCAAAATCTTTTAAATCTTTTATGGCTGAAGTTTCAAGGCAAAGTCAAAACTAGATTAGAAGATAATCAATACTCTGAGGCTTACCAGAAGGTTTAGAACATTTTCACTCAGAGTGCCTATCTTAGGAAATGGTTTTGGGGAACAGTCTCAAGTAGAACCAGTAAAAGGGGCTTTTTGAAGGTGATAACAGAGAAATATATTTTGAAAATACAGAATTATTAGTGTTATAAACATCTCATTTGTGCATATGTAACAGGGTCGGATGTGGTTATCTGCATGTAATTATGGCATTGCTGGTGTGCTAATATCTGAATATCCGCTGGGTCGCTTTTTTTTTTTTTTTTTTTTTACTTCACCAGCTTTTTTCACTCAAATTAGAGGATATGGGTGATGAGAAGATATGTAATGTTGACCGTTTTCGTGTAGCCTAGGGTCTTGAGAATATATTCTCAATATATTCAAATTGGCAGGTATAGTTCCTCCAGTGGAGCCTTGAAGAGATTTTTGCAAAAAGTGGTTTTGAACTAAGTCTGGTATATGCGCAATTCTAAGTTTTCTGTCTGCAAACTAATTGTGAATCTGTTTTTGTAACTAAAATGCCAAGCTTTCATCTATTCGTTCAACATGTATCAAGCCTCTACCAAATGCTAAGAATACTCATATGTATAAACGCTTCCTAAAGCTTCCTACTGTTGCTAGACAGTAGGAAATCTCTCAGATTTCCTGCCCTACAGCTGCCATACCACCTCTGTCATGATTAGGCATCATATTTAGATGGTAGAATCTAAATGTTCTAATTTTTCATTTCCCTGCACCTATATCTGTTTCTACCTCATTCCCTATTATTGAAGAAATGTCCTCCATCTCTTGAGGATCAAGATCCCCACCTGCTCTAGCCTTCCCATGGGATTTGCATCCCTTTCTTAACTTCACCATCAACTCTCTCTGTCTCGCCTTTCACATTAGCAACAAACATGCGTGTCTTTACTATTCAAGAAGAATCCTCCTAGCATCTCATATTCCCCTCCAGATATCCCCTTTTTCTATTCCCTTCTACAGAATGACCTTTCAAGAATAGTTTATACCTGCTGTCTCCACTACCTCACATCATATTTGCTTCTCTTTCCACTCCAGTTTGGTCTATGTCTCCCCTCCCCAACTCCACTGAAATGCTATTTATTCCAAGGTTACTAATGATGTCTATGCTACTAAGGCTTCTTTTCTGTTCTAACTTCATCTTCCTCTCATCAATAGTCAGTGGGTATCCCCCCTTCTTGAAATATCTCATCTTCCTAAAGATTCCAGTACAGTACTCTCTCCTGGTTAGTCTCTGACTGTTTTTACTTCACTTTCTCAGTTGTTTGTTTTCCTGATGACTCCAGAGCTTGGTCCCAGACTCTCTACACCTCTCTCAATAGGTTTTTTTTTTCATCAGTGACCTCATCCATTTCTATGGCTTTATATATGTTTTATTTTCAGCCCAAAGTTACTTCTGGGCTCCAAATTCAAATATTGACATCTCCAAATTGGAAAGCTCATGGTCATTTCTGCTAAGTCGGTTGAAATGGATTCCTTGATTGCTACCTACTATCCCACCAATTTCTTCCCCAGCCATATATTCTCACTAAATGGCACCACTATCCAGTTGTTCAAGGAAAATCCTAAGAATCACTCTTGATGCCTCCCTCTGCATTATTCTATACATTCAACTATCATCAAATACAGACACTTCTTCTTCTGAAATGTGTTTAAAATCCATTTGCCTGCCTTGACCTCTACGCTTACTGCTTCTAGTCCAAGGTCCCATCATGTCTCATCTGGATGAGTGCGATTTCCCCTGCTGTACCTCCTTACCCTTTACCCTTCTAAAATTCACTCTTCCCAAAACAGCCAGGCTAATTGTTTTAAACATAAATCACCTCCTCTCGCTTCCTTGCCTATAACCTCATCGATGACTTTCCATTGCACTTGAATAAATCCAGATCCTTTACGTGGCTGGAGCTCTTTTCTCCACGTACAGATCTCTGTGTTCCCAATTCTCATTCTTTAGACCAGGGCAACAGATAGTTCCTCAAAGAAGACATTCCTCACTGAGTAGATTCTAGGTATCAGGGCTTTATTTCTTTCAAGGTACCCACTGCAACAATTTTTTTATTTTGTCTCCATTAGTTGATTCTAAATTCCTGAGAGGAGGGACCATGATTGTCTGATTCATTAACACATTATCCAGTGCCTACTTTGTACTTGAAGCATTTCACGGTTCAGTAATTATATTTAAATCAATGATGGAAAGAAGGAAGAAAGGAATATGATTTCCTGCAAATTTACTAGCACTTGATCCAAATCAGTCAGTTTCAAAATTAGGAATACCTGGGCCTGGGCTCAGCAAGTTATTTGCTCTGATGGTGCATTTCACTGAAGGAAGAGCTGGTCGTAGTTCATGCCCTTGTTTTGCAGTTTACAGTTTCTTCATTTACAACCCACAGTCACCCTACATACTATTACATCTTAAATCTATTTAATCTGCTTCATTTATCAAAATAGTCATTCAATTTCCTCTCCTAGAACGAATGTGAATTTCCCTTGCAATTTTAGTTTCAAGCAAAGCACTATATTACACTTATTTTTAAAAATAGCTTTCATTAAACTATGAATCTTCGTACTTTGTATTCAGTTTTAAGAGCTCATCAAATGTTAAACATGATAATGAAAGTTTTGCAAATTCCACCATTTTCACAGATTCTATCTTTCGTTGGCAGTTGAATTATTTATATGATACACTTATTGACAATATAAATTCTAAGAATGACTAAACTGAATCACAAGTTTTCAGACAAGTTAACAATCAGCCCCTTTGGGCAACTGAATATTATCAAATATTATTAGAAGTTAGAGGCATTTCATATTAAACAAAATTACATGAGAATTCCCAAATGAGGTTTAGACTTGAGTGTATGATATGCCTCCATCTGGAATTGGGAGGGACTTCTACAAAGCAAAAGCAAACCAGTGCTTGTCTAATGAGGATCTGAGAGAGATCTCATGAGAATTTTAATATGCTTTTACTTCTTTGCCCTTTTCACTTGGTTTTTAAGGACATATATCATTACTGGATGACCAAGAGGCCGTATTGATATGTGACTATTGAATTAGTCATTTTTCCATTAGATCAGAGCTTTTTCATCCTGTGATCCTGGTGGTCAATATCTACACAATCAATTGGATTGGACACTCAGTCAATATGGCCTAGAAATGGAGAAGTCACTATTCATCTGTTCCACATTTCTAAATGTTGTATTTTTACCACAAAACCTGGCTTCGATTGGTTTTATTTTAGCAAATGTCTGCCTTTAACTCAGTATGAGAAAAACAGAAACACTGACCCAAAAAGCACGTATTTGCAATGTTTAATAGGGAGCAAAACGAAGAACTAGATGCTAATATAGAAGTCTGATAGTTGCATGCCCTGTAGCACTTCTGTATCATAACTTTCAGCTTTCTATCTAGACAGTTAAGTTCCCTAGGGCAGTGCTTGCTGTAAATTATATTATTGTCAAAAATATTCACTGGCCCTCACTTCCAGGACCTCTTGACAGAAGGATTATTCTTTCCACCTCATTGACAATTGGCTTATAGATGTGACTTACTTTGGCCAATGAAATGTGAGTCAATGTAACATATGCCACTTCCAAGCAGAAATTTTAAAAGCTAGCCCATGATTCTGCCCTTGCTATTTTCTAACTAGAATGAGTCTGGCATGAGTGGACAAGGGCTGCTCCTTCAGCCTAAACTGCAAAATGTAGATCGACATGGAGCAGAGTCAAAGCCAATCTTCAAAAGACATATAGGCAACAAATAAGCCTTTGTCATTAAAGGCGTCAAAAATTTTTGGTGTATCTCCGTTATTGGAGTGAAGCCTACCTTAAGTTCATATAAGCTATATAACTATATAACCTCAAATTCTGGCAGAATGTATGTATGGCAAGGAAGATGATAATTTATTGAATGAGAAAATGAACCAGAAAAAGATACAGTGTTCATTACAATATTTTAGTCCCTCACAAAGCACTACTGGGCACAGAGATATAATGTATTCTAGTCACTAAGATAAAGAATTCAGTTCCAAAGTGGAGATCAATTTAAGAGTAAGTTGTTACTACCACTGGTACTCTAAGAAAACTAGCAGCAATTTTTATGCTTGGAGATTTCAAGGTTTTAAGTGTAGCAAAATATTCAAGTACATAAATTATAAGTACTGCTGAATAAAGATCCCAGTTCTTACAGATTAAATGGTAATCTCTATCAATTTCTACTGCCTGGGGAGCTTTGATAAAAATAAATGATGTTGTGCTGCCTATGCTTATCAGACATGACCACACATTTCCTAAGGAGAACATCCATCAGGCACCCCTACTGCCTGTGGGAGGTTATATTCAGTGTAAGAGGAAATAATAGCAGCCAAGTTGGCCTTAATTAGTCCTGCACTTAATTTTGATAAGCTCTTTGAGTATATTTATTTCTTCTCCCCAATTTAAATGTTAAATTATTAGTATTTCACAATTCATCACAAGCAGTATCCCGAGGAACTTCTGTGCTCCATGATCTTTGCAACCTCATTGTTGTCATAGGACTGAATATTGGACTCAAAATCCTATTTCACCTAAGAGTCCTATGTGAAGCAATCATGTATTCCAAAATGCAGTGCAGCAGTTTAAGTCTGGATTTAAATAACATGAAATAAGGAAGTGATGTGACAATCATGTAGCAAAGTTCATCTGTATGTACAAATATATTTGGATCTAAGTTAGGGTGTCTACATGATTGGGCACTGCCATCAAGGTTATAGATTGGCCATCGTGAAGACCCCTTCATGATCACAGACAGCCATGAACGAGAATGATTTTTACCCACCTTTAAGAGCAATCTGGAACTATAACCCGTGTGGTGCTAAGGAACATAAATCTGTCTTTTGGCTCTCTCTGACAAGTTAGGAGCAGAGTTAAACACAAGGAACACTTTCTTCCTACTCCTACCTTTCATCTTCAATAACACTTGGTTAGAACAAAAGTAGGACTGAGCCAAATACAAATGAAAATACTTCTCCAGTCATATAGTAACATGAGTTACTGCTTTAGATAGGAGAGTATGCCTCTGGCTCTTATTAGTTTTTAAAATATAAGAAAAGAAAGAAACCAGTCTGGTTTCAGATAATACCAAGGATCCAGTTACCAGCTAATCATTTGAATTCAAAATATCTCATTCGGGGAAGTTTGACAATAATATGAATGCTCAATGCTCCTATTTTGTCTCCTAACAAAGCACAGTGAAGACCTTCTTTGGTACTTTCCTTTTCATTGTATTCCTCTCAAGATTGAAAGCAAGTAATTTATAATGAATGATGCCTTCAAGGAAGAGTGAGATTGCTACCTGCTTTTATAGCTGGTAATGGAAAAACTGCAGACAGGGTAGGTAATAACTTACCTCATTAATTTTCTCAGACATGTTTTAGGCAATAAACACCTGATTTGAAACTTTTGGGTGTAGAGAAACACCTTGGCCTTCCATGGAACATATCTGCTCCCAGAATACCCTAACTTTTGACACTTGTCCTATTTCTTATCTAGTGAATTAGGACATTCTGAGTATGGCTTTACCTTCTATTAGATAATATATATGTTCCACTTTGCCTTGCTCTCATCGTGGAGTCACATTTAATGAGAAAAATGCATCTGTGTGGTTTGTGAATGGAACACAAAGGTAATTTCAGAACATTTGTCAATAATTGGAGAGTCCCTGCCTATGAAGCTACAAAGACTGGGTGACCCTGCAGACACTTGGTTTGAGAAAGTAGTAAAGTGCTTATATTCAGGCTCTGTCAATATGTGAAAGTTTGCTCTGATGGGTGATTCAGAGAGTAGCAATAATGATGATAATGGCAATGATGATCATAATGAAAGTGGGAGTATTCTTGGAAAACTATGTTTCATTCAAAGCCAACAAAAAAGGACACCAGGGGAGCCCGTGGGATATAGAAACTGTCGACAAAGAGTTGTGGTTCCTGCTGCCCTTTTCAGCTGACCCAGCTACCGTGACAGAGCTCCCTCAATCACCTTCCCAATATCTGTGGTGCCCAAAATACTTATCAAAAACAAAACAAAGCAACCAGGACCTTCCTACTATTAGCACCATCTTGACCAAAGAAAAAATCCATTTTCAAGGCTGTTCTCCCCAGTCATCTTCTAAGTTGCTCTACAAGGAGAGCAGTAACTTCAGAAGGTTCTCTTCCTGCTTCCCAAGGGTGCTGCAATCTCTCCTATATTCTCAGGACTATAACCCTGGAGGGCCTACTTATTGTTGAGAAGGCAATTCTATATTCGCAGCAGGTAATGGGAGGTGTTCAAGCACAATAAGTGAGCTCAAATTGACAATGAACATCAAACTAGGGAAGTAGGAAATCATTTGTACGTTCTCAAATTGAAGTAGGAAAGTGGCTTTATGCCTTAACCAAAGAACTCCAAATAAATTGTCAAGTTAATCTCTTCTGGCCTGTTCCATCCCTCAATTCTCCTTCCTCTTTGAAAAGTTATACTCTAACTTTACAGTGGAGAAACCTGACCAGTACTACCTCAGTCAGGTGATCAAGGTTATCATCAACACTGATAAGTTATGTTAATAGCATGTACCCTTGATATATGATATGATAAAAATTACACTTAATCTCTGTGGTCTTCCTCCCAAAACACATAACAGTCGAATCACAAGAAGAATAACAGACAAGTCCCAGTTGAGGGATAGTCTACAAAATACGTGACCAGTTCCTTAAAATTATTGAGAAACAAAAATAAGCAAATTTATGAAACCATTCCAGCCAATAAGGGCCTAAGGAAGCATGACTACTAAAGATAATATGGTATAATGGAACAGAAAAAAAAAAAGACATTAGTTCATAAAAATGTATCAATATTGGTTCATTAGTTGTTACAAATGTACCATACTAATATAAAATGTTAATAAGAAGCAAAACTTGGGTGTGTAGTATATAGGAACTCCCTCTACTATCTTTGCACAGTTTTTTTGTAAATCTAGATCTCCTGTTATAAAGGAAAGAAGAAAGAAGATGGAAGAAAAAAAAAAAAAAAGTTATACTCTTTACCTGGCCTATCCTGCTACTGTTCTGGGAGGGCTTTGTTCTCATTCAGCCTTCAGTATAAGAAAATAAAATCCAGAACAGTCGTATGATTAAGATAGCCATGGTGACAAGGATTTAAGTTTCAAGGATAGAGAATATCTCCAAAAAAGGCCTAGAACATTCTCATGACGTCAGAGGCAATAGTCCTATGCTTTTTCTTCCTTTTTATTCGTTCCATTTAAGAAAAGAACTACAACATCGAAAACAAATCTTACAAACTTGGTAACCCCCCCAAACAACCTGGAAAATGTACTGTTATTCTATGCAGTTACTACTGCAACAGATACGCCCCATAAGTTACTCATTATTACTAGGTGCTATGAAAGTGAAATGCACATTTTTGTCCTCTTGGGATTCAGAATACAGTGGGGGAGGCAGGAAAAAAAAACATGGTTAGTTGCATGACAAAGCAAGCCACCGGCAAAGCACATGAACATGACTCTGAATAAGGGTAAAATGGAATGGATGACATGGTTTTCAGGAGATCAAAGAAGGCATCTATGAGACTGGGGCGTGACCGATGTGACCAAGGTAGAGTAGGTAGTTCTGGAAGGAGCAAACAGAAGGTTAGGTACTGAAATGGGAGAAATGATAAAGGCAAGATTGAGAAACAGGGAGACTGTCTTGTGATTAGATGACACACTCAAGTTAAAGTAGAAGGTTTATATGGAAAAGTAACATTAAGCTGGAAAAATGTATTTGGACTAGATGACTTAAGGACCTAAAGGTCATGAGTCATCCAAAATTTCCACTTCCAGTGCAATTGACAAGGAAAAAAGGTAGAAAAGAAGGAAGGAGGAAAGAAAAAATATATATCAATTGATGTCAATGGATATATACAGATACATACACATGTACTTATATATGTATGTGCCTCTGCCCTTCATTTTATGAAAAGATTAATTATATGTTATAAGCACAAAAGTGGTAAAATCGAATCTATCCTCCAATTTGTAACATAAGTCCTCTGATCTTACATTTGTTATATAAGTTTATCTAAATTTAGCCCAAAAAAGGGGAGCCTGGGGGGCTCAGTGGGTTAAAGCCTCTGCCTTCGACTCAGGTCATGATCTCAGGGTCCTTGGATCGAGCCCCGCATCGGGCTCTCTGCTCAGCAGGGAGCCTGCTTCCCCCTCTCTCTCTGCCTGCCTCCCTGCCTACTTGTGATCTCTCTGTCAAATAAAATAAAATCTTAAATTAATTAATTAATTAATTTATTTATTTAGCCCAATATGGCATATAAAGTTGCATACATTTTTGAACTTTTATTTACTTAAGTCCTTTGAAGTCTAAGAAGCATAAACATGGATGGAACATTTGTAAGACTACTGAGAACACATGGAGCAAAATATTGGAATATAATCATATAGATTATAAAATTGAATGGAAACTTTGTTGTAAAATCAATAGAGAATATTGAAAAAAGAAAAAACTGAAAAAGAAAGAGCAAGAGTGAAACAACACTGTAAAAGTAATTGAATGAATCTAGTCACTGCAAATGATCACTAAGCTGCAATATATAGAGGAGCATAAACTAGAAATATGTTTTACTTGTAGGCACTGCCATATACATGTTTTGGAGGGTTGGATTATTGAATTATTTGTAAGAAATGTTTGTTTTCATAATGAAAATGCAAATATATAAATGAATTAATGCTTTATTGATAATGATTAAGATCTGCTAGAATGGTATATGTTACACTAGCTATAAGGTTTTAAATTTTTAGGAAGCTATAGCATAGATTGTTTTCAATAAACTTTTTATATCATGAGACTTAAATATGGTCATGAATTTTTTAATGTGTCCAATAATTTGGTGGAGCTATCTTGCAACACTAGAGACTATAAAGCCATGGAAAAGCACAGGGAATTTTAAGCGAAAAGCAATGTGGAGAAAATCGGACTTTACGAAGAGTAGCCTGACAACAGAGTGTTGTGTAAATTGGGAAAAGGAGTGACTAGATTCTCTCTGGATTGAAACCATCCTCATTAGCCAACCCTTAGAATTTTCTTATCATTCCCATCAGCATTCCAGTGACATTCCAATTATTTTGTTTTGTTTTGCTTAAATTTATATTTGCCCTTGTCCTACTGGGGAGCAGCAATTTGTATAACTAGTTTTAAAGAATTTCAGGAAGATACTGTGCTGATTTTTTTTTTCACTCCTGCTCTGACTTTTCCACAAGATATATGAATGTGAAGTTTAAAGCTGCTCTCCAGCTCTCCCTGGTAGTAACTGCATTACCTATTACTGACACTATCTCAGCATCAGTGGAGAATATACGAGGCTGCCAGCTCTTTCTTCTCTTCTGTCTTTGATCACTGCTCCTCTAAATAATATAAGAGATTTTCAGGATTGGGCTTTAGTGTCAATTTATCACAAAGAAAGCACTGTTGCTTGTTATTGGTTCAAGCCACATTCCTATGGAGACCTATTTTTGTATCAAAATTATTACCAACCTGGTAAATGATGAGGCTTCAGTGTATTCAAATGATGTCGCATCATTGGGAAAAATCCGCTCGAAGAATACATTTCGGTATCAAGCCTTTGAAAATTCTCCAGTCGAGGCAATCTCCAATTTCCCACCTCCAAATTGAATGAGAGAAGATTCTTTTAATTTAAGCTTTAAAGTTTCTATTCAGTTCCCTAAGCAGAAGGTAGGCAGGAAAGAAAAATAGAAGCTTTCAGGGAGATCTGTATCTCTTTTGCATAAGATGAACCAACCAGTGGTATTAGTTTAAATTGTAGCAGCTCTACAAACTAGTGGATTTAAGACATTCCAACCTAACCTCAGATGACACCAAACTCTGAATTCCCTGAAACTTTTAAATAATAGCCATTAACATGAAAATGAAACTGACTAAACAATGGAGCCCTCCATGTGTTAATTACACAAGGTAAGAATTTTTTTTTCTACCTAGGAGAGGGAGAGAAGCAAACTAATATCAGTGTTTTTGTTACCTTTTAATGATTTCCTCCCTTTCTAGCTACCATTCTTCCTACCTTCTTTCTGTTAAAATAAACTAAAACATGTTAAAATTTTTACAAGTTTTTTTCAGCACAAGTCAGTTTGAATTGGGCAGCACCAAACAGAAGGGGTTAGGAGTTCTCTATCTACAGGAAATCGGAAAGGAACTTTTACATTAAAAAGGCAAAAGCAAAGTAAGGACATTATTGATTGGCTATAGCTTAAAGCCTAGTTGTGATTGGATGTCCATACTGTTTTGATTCTATAGCCCTGAGACAGTTACAGGCTTCCTCTCCCCCTTTTTCCCTACCCTCCTCCCCCCTCCCTCTCAGTCTCCGCCTCCCAGCTGCCTTCTCCCCCCCACCCCCACAACACACACATATAAAGAATTTCTTTCTTAACATTAAGCATTAAAAGATTTCCTAAGAAGGACTCTTATCTCAGGAGTGGAGAAACAAGTCTTGACACAGATTTGGAAATGGATCCTCACACACACACACACACACACACACACACACACACACACACACACAATAACTGCTCTGTTCATCATGCCAGCTAAGAAAATTGACTCCTCATTCAGACTAAGCTCCATCTGGTCTAAATAGCATCTCCACTGGTGTTGCTTTTTGTCTAATGAGAAAGAACTTCAAGGTATATACGGTTATGGATTTTCCCATATTTTTGCCAGCTAATTAAATTTTTCTTCAATTCAATGAAAGGAAGAACTAAAGAGTTAACTCACCACTCTTTGATATTCTTTGTATTTTAAATTTCTTAAAACTGCTTAAAATGCTTTAAAACTTTGTATTTATAAAATGCTTAAAAACATTCTAATTTCTAATAATTCAACTATCATTTAGTAATAATCACATTGTCTGTAAAATGCATTTTAGATCTGAGGAGTCAGCAAGTGCATTATTTAAACCCTCTAATGGTATACTATTTGCAAAAAGGTCAAGATTTATTAAAGCGTTATTTTTCATTTACCACAAAGTTTGAAAGCTGTGAATTTGAAATATTCTCAGCAAGAAAGAATGAAAAAAGCAAATGGCTTTGTTAAAAAAAGGGGCTTTGGTGTTGGGTAGAATTTAAGACATGGTGTTGGGTTTCAATTTGATTGGTGACCTCAAAAAATAGAAAAAAAAAATCTAGTGTTGGCTTCTAATCAGTAAGTAATTCACACTTTGGACACCTTCTTAACTGATCCCTGGTGGACTGGACATCTTTGAACAAAGATTCCTAAGGGTTCATTAGAGCTTTATCTTCCTGAAAGTAAAATCATTTCCCAGATATAAGAGAAGGCACAGAAGGAGCACTAGAGGAATATGTGGTTGGCAAGTAAGTTGCCTAATTGATCAAAGACCTAAAGGGAGTTGGTTGGTATACAGAAAAAATGCATTACTTTCATAAATAAATCTGAAACATTAGTTGCAATGGACAACAACACATGACAAACTATACTAGCTTAGTAGAAGTTTTTTTCCATATATTCTTAGGTAACAATATCAGGAAATATAATAGAAAAAAATAGATTTCTGATTATCTTTGAATATATGCCAATCTATAGACTAGGTAGCAAAGTTAACTTGAAATTTTGAGCAAGGAAATATATTTTATCTTACATCTTCTGAAACTTGGTGGCATGAAACTTATGTTTATAATGAGCCAATAGAAATATATCACCTCTTCTAAAGACACAGCTTTGGTAGAGGGATATTATTTAGCAGAATCTAATACCTCTGCAGCCATGGCCACATGAGAAACCGACCATTTGGCCAACAGAACCTAAGAAGATTTTTTTTGGACTAATGATATTTTCTATGCCTGTGGATTAGGTGATGTCCTATGCCAAAGGTGACAGAGATGATTTCACAAAAAATTTTATTACTACCTAAACAACAATACATTTCTGAGTCTTCTCTCAATATAACCTCTTACCTATACTACATTTTCATTACATATTTATTGTAGGAGTGAAGGGAAAACCTCAGTGTTTTCCTGAAGAATCACCACTAACATTCGAAATTGTCCATGGCAAGAGTCCTTTATTCTCCATGCCAACTCTTAGAAATTCTTAGTTAGTACTTTGGGCAAAAGATACGTCTTTCTGGATGGAACTAGAGAG
>CM052896.1:64766178-64924579 GCA_028534135.1 Potos flavus
TAAGTCAATCAGAGAAAGACAATTATCATATGATCTCTCCGATATGAAGAATTTGAGAGACAGGGTGGGGGGTCATGGGGGGTGGGGGGGAATGAAACAAGATGGAATCAGGAAGGAGACAAACCATAAGAGACTCCTAAACTCACGAAACAAACTGAGGGTTGCTGGGGGGTGGGGAGGTAGGGACAGGGTGGCTGGGTGATGGACATTGGGGAGGGTATGTGCTATGGTAAGTGCTGTGAAATGTGTAAGCATGATGATTCACAGACATGTATCCCTGGGGCAAATAATACATTATATGTTAATTTAAAAAAAAAAAAAGATACTTCTTTCTTTTTCCCCAGTAGCCTTTTTTATTGAGTATCTATGAGGAAGAGGAAGGGGGGGCAAGATTGGGAAGAAGATTTGGCTAACCACCTTTGTTTGAAAGAATCATTCTAATTCAATTAAATGGGAAGAAAAAGAATGGCCAGTGGAAAATAATATGTTTCCTAAAAAATTAAGGAGCTAATAAAAATTTAGTACTTAACATAGCATTTGCCATAGTTAACTCAATGACTGATAGTTTCCTACTCCCACTTTCCTTTCCAAATACAGTTTTCAAAAACTTGAGCAGAGGCAAAAAGTCTCAACTCTACTGGAAAAATAAACAAAAAAAAAAGGGAAATTCATAACTTTTTGACAATTACAACCTCACAGAGAACAAAAGAAATAATGCAAAAAAAAACAAAAAACAAACCCCAAACAACCTTATATGGGATATTATTTTAACAGACAAAACAAAACAGGCTTAATTCAAGGGTACAGGAACTTGAGTAGGAGTGACATGGTTAGTGGGGAATTCATGACAATGAGCAAAGATAACACTAGATGTGGCTGGACATATAAGTAGTGTCACAGGATGGAAGTACCTGACTTTGGAATTAGAAAGACCTGGAAAATTTACTTAATCTCTCTGAGTTTTTGTTCTTCATCTGTAAAATAAGAACGTCAGCTTTTAAGGTCACCACAAGGATTGAATGAGATACTATTGGTAAAAGCTAAGTAATATCTAGTGAATACTAACAACTCAATTCTCTCTGCTTTCTCTTCAGGTTAGGAACATACATTTCAAATAGTTTAAAGAAAAGATTAGTATGGCACCATGAAAAGAAACTTTGGGAAAGAATGTAGCCTATACAAGAGATTCAAGAAAATGGCATTGAAATTATACAATTGCAAATGATTAGTGAGAAAAAAAGTATTCAAAGAAATCCTACAGTTACTCAGAGGGCTATCTGATTAATTTAAATTTTAAACTGACGTGCATAATTTGAAAGAGGGACACAACACCAAGAACACACACAAAAGGTTGGCATTAAGCTATGAATTATTTTTTAAATGAACACTTAACATGATCTAAGATTCGGTAGGGGAAGCATTCAAAAAGAAAAGAAAACAAGATTTCAAAATCTACATTCTTAACAGTATAGCTAATGAAGAAAAGAGGGATGGATCTGATGCTCAGGGAAAAGGACATCAGGATGACAGTGTCTGAGAGTATACAAACCAATAATCACCTACAGGAACGTGAGTGACCTTCAAGCTGGTATGGAAAAATAGGATAAAGACGAATTATGCCTTAGGATAGGAGAAGAGAAAATTTGAGTAACATTTAACTCATTCTTAGATAGGCATGTAGAAATGTGATCATAATAAAATATAAAGAAAGCAGGTATAGTTGCTGTTTTCCTGGAGCTTATAATCTAGTAGTGAGATAATAAATAATTACATAGGTAATATAGATAACTCTATATCTGAAAACTGCCATGGCAGAAGTACTTCAAAACTCAACTTTTTTTTAGATTTTATAAAGGCTATATTATATATATATATATATATATATATATATATATATATACACATGTATATATATACATATTCATTCAATGAAAAATATATATATTCACTGAAACATATTCAATGAATTCATTCATTGAATTTCATCCAATAAAAATTCATAATCAATGAAAAGATAAATATGTATTGCCTTTATAAAACAACAATAGGGCCTACGGCAATACCCCATAATCAACTACATTAAAATTTCTCCCATAAAATTTAGGAATAATCACCCAAAGTCAAATAAAAACTATAAATATTATTACATCTATGTATATAGAAACAAACTGATAGAGATGTTAAGCATTTTATTGCTTTTTCTTTTTTTTTTTTTAAGATTTTATTTATTTGACAGAGAGAAACATAGCGAGAGAGGGAACACAAGCACAGGGAATGGGAGAAAGGAGAAGTAGGCTTCCCGCCGATCAGGGAGCCTGATGCGGGGTTCGATCCCAGGACCCCGGGATCATGACCTGAGCCGAAGGCAGACACTTAATGACTGAGCCACCCAGGTGCCCCTATTTCTAATTTTTTTAAGTTTTAAAGATACATGAGTTTAAACTAATTCAATTTACTCTATACATTCCATAAATGTTTACATCTGTTTACATGAAGGTCTTAAAGACTACATCAGTGTGAAGGGTAATAGAATATGCACCCCAAAACATATCACCTTCACATATGATTATTTTGACCTAAAGGCAACTGAGAAGAAGCAGATACAAGAAAATCTCTCTGCCTTCTATTTGTCTAAAAGAATATGAATTTGTAACAGTGTTCACCTCTTCCGTCTCTAACAGGAAGGACAAAAGCTAATCTTATCAGTCCAGAGAAGATATCAAAGGAATCTAGCTAACAAACTTTACAAACTAGCCCTTATCTTCAATTTGTTCCCTTACCTAGTACCTTCCCACAATTTGCCACTTTAGAAACTCAAAGTCGTTTTCCTTTGTCATGTCACCTCTCTAAAAATTTATTGTTCTTTTATTAAGAACCTTATGTAGCCATAAAGTTCAGAACCTTTTAGGTTTGGGGGATTCTAGGATGCAATGGGATCTTTTAACCAAATTATTTAAATGTCTAGGTCCAAAATGAGTTATACTTCATGGGCTGAATTTGCAAATGCAATCTATGTCACTGCTTAGAATATTTGAAAAATTATAGATACTTAAAGATGATAATTAAGATCAGAAACATACAAAAATCCTAACCTTCAAAAGGAATATAAGTTTATTGCAGACAAAACATTATAGAACAAATGAATTGTGAGTGTCTATCATTGGCCACACTCTCAGTCTTCTGAGGATCACTAAGTCCATATCTAAGTGAATGCTGGAGCAGAAGCTAATTTGATCATGACACCCTGCAATAAAACCCTTTTTCTCTGAAGCAAAACCAGTGTCAGGGTTTGGCTTACTATACATCAAACAACAGTCCCTTGTCTGGTAACACCTACAGTCAGCACAAGTGCACTCATAGGGTCATACCAAACTACCTTTTTCTATCCTCCAACTGAGCCACTCAGGCATTCCTAACCTTTCTGCTTCTTTCTTTTGGATTTCTATAACATTATAAGATAGTAGATCAAAGAATTGTGATTGCAAAGCAAGGAGTAAAGTCTTCCATAATATCTTGGAGAATAAAAACAGTAAAATGTGTACTTAACAACTGTTTCCTTTATGGGCTCTCACAATCTATGAAGTGTTGAATAATAACTGAATCTCTAAATATATTGCTACCATTTGTATATCAATAACTTAAATAAAAACATAAAAACAACATCAACAAAGTAAATGTAAATGACACCAAATTATAAGATATGACAAAATAATGATTGGGTCAAAGTAATAAAATAATATTTAATGAGGATAAATGTTAATGTTATTTGGTTCCAAAAAATGTTTATAAACTCATTAATATGAAAAACTAATTTAGCCCAGGGCCATATCAGACAAGTTAATGCCTTTAACAGTATCTTCAGTCAGTAATTTTCCACTTTTTAAATTATCTGGGACAGGTAGCTCGCTAATGCCCCAAAGAGCCTATACCACTTTTGAAAAAAAAAATATATTGGGTTCAGTTTTGCCCTATTTTAACACATATCAATTAGTCTAACTTTTACCTTTGGATGGCAGCCGTTCAGACATTTGAAGAGAGCTCTCAAAAGATATAGCTAAGACATCATTTCTTCTTTATGTTGCCTCCCCAATTCCTTTGACAGTTCTTCACAGGACATTTCCTTAAATCCCCTAACTATTCTTGCTCTCTGCCCCAGAAATATTATCGTATATCAAATTGTCTGAAAGTGTAGGATGCAGAAATTGACACATATTCAGGTGAGATCTTATTTCCCTTGTAATGTAAAAGTGTCACAGAAAAGGGCAACTTCCTCCATTTTCAGAGCTTTTCCTATGTCTGCTGCTACTTAAAAATAATCAGCCAAGATAAACTTTATGCCAAAGAGACACATTTTGGGGTAGTATATTTTGTTCCCCTTCATGAGCTTATTACATTATAAGCTTGGGCCATCTCAGGGAGTTACTCAATTTTTCTGGGTCTCTCCTATGTATATAGAAGATACACATGTCATTAAACATGTTTGTTTTTCTCCTGTTAATCTCCCATTATGGGATGTGGGAAGGGTCTCAGCCAAGGACCAAGAAAGGTATATGAAACATTATTCTTCCTCCCCTACATTTTCTTTGAGCCAATTCTGTAATATGGTGGATCGCAATTTAAGCAAATTTAAATGGCATTGGTAGAGGTGTGATATCTAGAACTTAGCAGTCAATATCCTTATTACATACTACATGAGTTACACCATATCTGGAATATTATTTCCATTCTAAGAAAATATCTGTTATTATTTTGATGACCTATGTGTATTCAGAAAACAGTATCCAGAAAGATAAGGATGGTCTTGGGACCGCATGACCTAAAGAACTGGTGACATAACATGGCATCTCAGGTCAGAAAAGGAGGAACTCATCAGGAATGGCTCCCTCAAAACTCTGAAGCATGACACCTGAAAGTGAGTCCTTTGCTGTGGTCATTGCATAAGGCAGCATTAGACAAATGAGTCAAAGGGGGGGCAGAAAAAGAAAGAAAAGAAAAAGCTACTTTGAAATGTGGTAAATTTGCCATCACTGCAATTATTCAAGCAGAGGTAGGTTTCTATTTAGCAAGAACATTGTGTTAAGGATTCAGGCATTAGATGCCAGTTTGAGTAAATCTCTAATTTCCCTTCAAACCTAAGCTACCAGGACTACTAGGACCAAAATTCCCCACCCGTTCAACAGGAAATCAGGTATATTAGTAACATGGCAACATAGAGGCAGAAAAAGAAAGCTATGTATGCACTATGCAACAAATCCTGTGAATCACAGAACAAGATGTCCTGGGCTTGTCTGTAGTATTAGTCCATCCTCTCCCATGGTCCACATGGATGCTTCCCTCTGGCAGGTCATTTTCTACCTAGCTCCCCTGAGATTTCCAGTCACTCTGCCCTATAGCCCCTGGTGTTGGATGCTCCCAGAAGCTCCAACTAAACCAATAAGGAGGAGCCATTTAGTTCTCTCAATGACTTATCTTACCATTTTAACCTCTGGAGGCATTTTTGATAATTTTGTTATATTAAGTTTTAATTTTTCAATGAAATAGTATATGTCCTATAAATCACTAAGAAAAATGATGTATGTTAACATACATCCATACACGCATTTAATCAAGCATATACAAACATTTGTTTCAGATGTCACTCTGAAGTCATTTCTCGAGGCAGACAAAAGGTAAGATTTTTCATTTCTCTGCTCTCATTTAGTAAATTAGAAATTAAATTAGTAAAAATGAAAGTTAGGGATGAAATAATAAAAATGTAAAATTCTAACAGATGACAACTTGGCTTGGCCAGTTCAGAGACACAAACATGCACCTGACAGAGACTGTGATTTATTATAACTTTTAAATATTATTTGTTAAAGAAGTATCACAGTTGGTACTTGATGTACCTGTCCTTTTTTTTTTTAAATTACAGTTTGCATGGTGGTAAACAAGTATTATAGGTAGTTCTTCTTACCAGAAAAAAATCCCCCAAAAAACTGTAATACCAAACGATCATTTGTTTTAATATTAGCTAATGATTTAAGAGTTCCCATAAAGTGAGAAAGCTGAAGTCATTATTATAAATGTCTTTTCTCTCTCTAACCATCTTAACTATGCCTTGGTATATAATTACTAAGGAGACCATGAAGATATAAACCCTATAAACAACTCGTATAGAAAGAATTGCTTATGGATGCATGTCTTTGGTCTTTTGGTCATCAAGCTCCCAAAAGTATGTACTAATGAGAAATACTAGAGTGATGGGGTGTGTAAGGGAAGGAGAGAACTCACGTATGATTTTCACAATGAAGGCTTTGCTTCCCTTATATTAACTAACAACAAAGGAAAAGCATCAAGCCTCTCAAGTAATAGGTATTCTCTCTAGATGAATAATAATTATGCCCCTACACTTAAATAATGGCAACGCCACGGGATGGCAAATAAGACAATAAGACCTGTAACTGGGGATAGCTATGACTTGGCTATTTTGCAATCTATGCACCAGTATTTTTCTTCTAAGACTGTGCATCAATAGTTCACTCTCAGCTGAATTTAGTAAAAGTGAATGAATTGTACTGAAATGCCAACTCACCAAACTAATTTTGTACAATGGCATAGGATTTCATGCTTTTGATATATTTGATAAAACAGTGGAGCTAACTGATCATGGGGGTTCCACTAAGCAGAAATATTTCCAGAACAAACATGGCACAGAGAAATAAGTATGTCTGTCTGGTAAAGGATCTGTAACAAACTCGAAGAAAGATGCATCAAAGTGAAACTCATATTGGCGACAGGTATGGCTGTGCAGGCGCTAATTAACCATCTGAAATTACCAGGGATTTGTTATGCATGGGCTGCTTTTGTTAGTTCAGAGCAGAGTCATCCTGGATACCTGTGGCAAAAATTTAGATTTTTTTTCAATATGAAGGTAATTATAAATATTTATAAGTGAACATTATTTGTATTATTATGAGTAATAAGAAAACGAAAAAAGAAGGAATGTCTACTAATACTCTGCTCACAGTAAGGTAGAAGCCTGCAGCTTCTCTATTCAGCATGACCAACAAGATAAGTTTCTAGAGTTCAATTATAAATACACTGTATAATAGTATAGATTGTCCAGAACATTATGTTGTAAGCACACTGCATAATAATATAGACTGTCCAGGATATTAGCTTCCTTTTCTGTACTTGTCACTTTACCTCTGCTCCTTCTCTTGCTGCTCCAAGTCCTGAATGCTTCTGATGTGCGGCAGAATCTGTTTCTAACGTATTTCAGAGCCAGAAGCACCTATCTGTTCATTGAAGCATGTTACAATGTCCTGAGAGCCCTTTACTGCCTCTCCATTCCCTTCTGAAACCATCACCAAATATTCCTTCTTTCTCTTGACTCTTCAGCTCCAATTTGCTTCTGCTAATTTCGTCCCAAGACAAAGACATACCAAGATCTAGTGGTTAGAGCCCCAGGTGTGGCAGGAGCTCATTTGGCATCTCTGTTTCCCACATAGGGACTGATTCACTGCATGGCCCTGGGTGAGTTACTTAGCCTCCATTGCCCCACGTGAACCTGAATCTTAATAATACCTACCTCACCAGGGGTTATGAGAATTCATTAATAAACTATCATTATCGGTCTTCATTATGTACCTATGTGTAACCCAAAACAATCCCTCTTGTTCTAATTGAGCAGTACACTGTGTGTTTTTTCCTGTGGTTTTATTTTTTATGTGTGGGGAGGGACCATTGTGTGTTCTCTCCACTCCTGCTCAAGACAGCTATTAGGACCAGACTGCTTTATCTGGGTAATTTGGCTTAGTGGAATTTTTTAAGTCATGCCACAACCTAGATGTTGACACTGAGAAATTAAAATGATGATTATTAGGCTGGGTTCCCATCCATTGCAAAGTGACGGGCTCATTTTTCTCTCTTCAAAACTGCCAGCTAGCTGGCCCCTTTGCTTCTCAGAACAGCAAAGTTTTAAAGAACCGAGGAACATTACCCAAGCCACAGTGCAATAACTCTAATAAACTGCACCTGTGGATGACTCTCTGGTTTATTTATATACTGTATCACAGGTCATTAACAGAAAATAACCCACTGAGATACAACATTCTTGTTTACAGTGAGGTTCTGGTGGTGACAGCAGGAATATAAAACACAAAATCAACAGGGAACACTGAACTAATAAAAAGACAAGGGTCTATAAAGCATAGAAAAAAACAAAGCCAACTGTGCAGGCAAAAATAAAATAAAATAAACTTCCATCATAAAACAATCAAAAGTTATGGTATATTTATAGAGACAGGGGAACCCAAAGACCCACTGAGCTGGAATATTTATGGGTGTCAGATTGAAAGTCAGGAAATCTGTGTGCAGTTGGGAGTGAAAGCTTGATCAGTTGGATATATTCCTAGAAAAACATATTTGTTTCACCTTCTTTTGGTTGTCCTTAGCAAACTTTCCAACCAATAAGCTTTTAGAGATCTTGGTTACCGGGCTCTGGGATTAACCTTCCAAAAAGTTAATGTATGAGAGTTTAGAAAATGCTTGCTAAGGGAGTGCCTGGGTGCCTTAGTCTGTTAAACATCTGACTCTTGATTTCAGCTCAGGTCATGATCTCAGGGTCGTGAGATCGAGCCTCCATGCCTAGCATAGAGCCCACTTACGTTTCTCTCCCTCTCCCTCTGTCCCTCCCTCTTCTCTAAAAATAAAGTGAAAAGAAAATGCTTGCTTAGAAATTCTTATGCTAAAAAGTAAAATTTCGACCACATTATCACTATTATACCACCTCTCTACTTTTATGCTATTAACAGTGGAGTCTTTTTTCTACAAGCGACTGATCACTTATAGGTAGTATAATTTTAAGTTTTATTGAACTCATTTGCCTCAATAAAGCTTCTGTACTCTTGAATCACAGTTTTCTGAAATTCTGTTATTTTCTATGTAATGCTGCCTCCCTCTACCACTCATCTCTTCAGTGATAATAATTTTAAGATGAATAATGCAAAGGTCACAACAAATGTTATTTCAATAAGTATTTAGGTGGTTCTGGAAGAAAAGGAGAAAAATAAGGGAAGGGCAAAGGGGTGAAGGGAAGAAGGGGGAGGAAGGAAGTAAAAAGGGGAGGAAGGAAGTAAAAGAGGAAGGAAGGACAAAAAGAAGGTAGGTAGGTAGGTAGGTGAGTTGGACTCTAAAAAGCACATGTTATACTTCTCTATTATCCCTAAGACAAGTTTAACCATAGCCCTCACAATGTGGATATAGCGGCAGTGATATAAATAGCACTTAATTTTGAATTATCTAGAGTTGCGGCATGACAATTCTTCATCACCTTTATAACATACCTGAAGTGAGTCTTATTGCTTCCAGGTTTCTATATTTTTGCATCTTCAATACAAGAATCTAGTTTTTAAACAAATATTTATTTTCTCTACATGCAAAACAAAACAAAAACAAATGAAAAGAATAAAATGGGCCCTGTTTTCTAGGAACTTGTCATCTATTTAGAAACTAAATTCCATGAAGGCAGAGACTATTTTCTCACTGCTGTATCTCCAGCACTTAGGATAATGCCAGACACATGGTAAATGGTCAAAAAATACATATTGAATGAATGAAGTAGAGATGAGAAATGACATTAGGGCTATAGAAATCTAAAGAGTCTAGTTAAGTGTCACATATGTCACTTTTTTAAATGGAAGTTAATGCTATTGGACAAATATGTTTGTAGGAAGTAGCAAACTTTCTGGCAATCTAACTAGAGAAAAATCATATTATTGGGGAACCAAGAGGTCAAAAATGCATAATACGCTGTGTAGGTAAGTTTTGTTAATATGTATAAAATGATCACTGATCAGCCCATCTCCAATATTGGAAGCCTTTACAAAATGCCATTTTTAAGGTGATATAGAATCGTTAGCAATAAAAGCCACAGATACTGAAAATAGACCAATCCTCATAAATTCATTAATTATTCACATGTGCCTTTGGATCCTAATTAAGCAAGGATGACCCCAACTTTGTAAGATTAGAAGGAGTAGTTCTCAGGGTGCTTGGGTGGCTCAGTGGGTTAAAGCCTCTGCCTTCGGCTCAGGTCATGATCTCAGGGTCCTGAGATTGAGCCCCGCATCAGGCTCTCTGCTCAGCGGGGAGCCTGCTTCCCCCTCTCTCTCTGCCTGCCTCTTTGCCTACTTGTGATCTCTGTCAAATAAATAAATAAAATCTTTAAAAAATAAAAATAAATAAAAAGAAGGGGTAGTTCTCACTGACTTGTAATCTTTTCTTCACAGTTGGCTTTGAAAGTAATAACCCAAGATGGTGTCAATTAAAACAAAAAAGACCGAGAAAACAAACTTCAGTGTATGAGGATGGAGATTCCATGAGGGGGCTCACCCATGGGAACCTGGTAGCTACCACAGTAACTGGGAAATTGTAAGAGCTCAATATATTTGAATAAATGAAGGAACAATGGTTCAAATTGTTTTCCTTTACACAGGCAGAAATGGAAGCCCAGAGAACTTATGTGACTTGCTCAGAGTCACAGAGCTTATTTGTGGCAATGTTAGGCCAACTCTTCTGATTTTTGGCCCAGTATTTGATCTGTTTTCCTCTGTTTATTTAAGTTTATAGTGATTCCATTAAAGGGACTGGACCCACTAGCAGCTGCTCTCGAGATATTTTCTGATTTGAGTCTTGAGCCATGAGACATACATCTCTATTCTCGTTTCTAGTGAGAGATTGAACTGGCATCCCTGTGCTTGTTTCTGAGGAGGAAATCATTTTGAGTTGAAACGCAGCCAGACTGAGGAAGTCCTGCTGAGTCTGAAGGAAGTTCACTCATCCTTTGCAAATGCTCTGGAAGGAAGAAAAAATAATTCTTGTCTTTGCAGTTTTAGCTAGCAAATATTGGGCAACAATCCATTGGATTATTTCCTATGCACCTGTATGTAAATAATCCGAATGGAACTGATTAACATTTAAATGCTAAGTTACTGAAGTATCCAAGGGGAAATTGATTAGATTAACTTGATTTGGTGCCAATGTGGTAAATGCCTTAATGTTTTAAACAAATCGAGGCAGCAATCTGTAATGATTTTGAAACATTACACTTTTTAAGGTCCTCATTTTGAAATCTAGAAGAAAGTACCCAATTGCAAACAGTTTGTTTTCCTCTTCCTTAGTATCAAATAAATTTTTAGGCTTATTTTTATAGTCATGGAGATACTAGCAATGGGTCATTATTGTGTTCCTCTAGTGGATTATTTCTAACCCAAATGGCTTTTTTTGTCATCTGAAGAAACCAAATGCCTTTGGGGCTCAATGCGTTTAGAAAATATGTAAATGATGGCTTTTCCCTGTCAATCCAGGAGTGACAATTCAGTAAGCCCTTCATCCACATCATCTGTAGCATAATAGCATTTTAATTTAGAGTGAACCTTTTTGCTTAGCTCATATGTATCTTGTGCATTTTAAGAGAAACTATTTACAGAGAAGTACAAAAGTCCCTAGAGATGCAACATCTCATTTTCAATTCCGTTGGCAGGAATACTAATTACATTATCACATATTCAGCAGCATTCAGCAAAGTTATTTATTCATTCATCCTTAAGACCTGGGATGCCTACCAGGTCAGTTTCAATAGCAGTACCTTCAGAATCTCTATGGATGGTACACACAGATAATTAAGTGTAGAGTTGTGAGAAAAATCTCACCCCAAAACACTCAGCCTTAGAGATTTGCCTGCTTCCTCATTCTTTGAGCTGAAAGAGAAAATCCAATAGTTGCTAGAAATGAAGAAACATGTATCACCTAACCTCATCTCCACAGGTTCTGGTTTCTTAAATGAAGTTTGATTTTAGTTTTTAGAATAGCAAGGAGAATGTCTGACAATTAATCCTGAAGTCAGGGTGAATGATATTCTGAGAAGGCTGTCCTCAATATGGTAAAAATATTCAGAATTTATGTGTGGAGCAGTTTTGCTCCTCACATGACTTTGAAAGTGAATAGTTCTTGTTTAGCACCACATGCCTTTGAAACCTTCAATAATCATTGCTTAATGATTTGTACCACACGCCATCTTTAGTAAGCTTGCTTCATGGAGATGTTAGAGGAACTAGAGAAATATAAATATGCATATTTTATTATAGGTGTCAGATTTTTCCTGGGAATGTGTACTCCAACACAGAGAGGGAGTGAGTACCCGACCCAATGACTAGAGCTTGGAAGAAGATAGCTCTGTAACATACAAACAGCATGATCTTCAGAATTGTCCAGTTTCACAAACTAATGATAGCTCTGCTATCATACCAGATCTGAAGCAGTGAAAACTGCCTCTGGTCCATCTCACTCAAAAGGTGAAGAAGAAGGTTCTCAGAGACCACAAAGCAATTCCTGGTGGGATCATTAGAGCTTGCTTTTGTATCAGGTTTGGAATTTCTACCTTTTTGTCTCAAGGAATTGTGTGAATGACTTTGGACTAGATGCAACCTCTGGGGAAGATCCCTTCCCTTTATTATAGAAGATTCTATCTTCAGCTCCTACCACCAGGCCTACTGGAAACTCAGATGTAGAAGAGGAGTTTCATTTTCACAGCACTGCTGCACATTCAGTGTCAAAGAGCAACTAGAAGCCCAGTTAGAAATCCAACTTTTTTCACATATTTAATGTCACTTTCCCCTAGAAATAGAAGATAAAAATGGATAGGCAGAACAAATCCACTGGGAAATATTTCTAAAAGTTAAATGCCACAGAAAATTGTAACATTACAAACCTATTCCTTTGAGATTTAAGATTCTTAATAAATGTTCCATAATGCCAAAGATTTCTTGGTAGCAGCAGATGATAATAGAAAGTCTTTTCTGTTTTCTGAGTTCCTTAATGGTTATTTTCTTCACCACCGATAACAGTGATTCTGGCGTCAAAATTTCAGCCTTCTTGTTAGTATTAGAAGCAAAAAGGCCAAAGATAATTTGGCGTGGGCAAAGATTATATTCAACTTCTCCTTATAAATACTCTTAACTTTATAATGGTATCCTTTTCTGGCTTCAGTGGGGCCAAAAACATAGTGCTGGAAAATGCAAGAGCATAAAACTTGAGTTAGAGAAAAGCACAGGACAAAGCAAGCAGGCATGTCATTCCTGGGTAGTAGGGATTAACTAGGTTTTAGAATTTGTTTAGAAGAAACAAAACTTCCTTTTAGCAAAATAATCAAGGGACACTTGATATATAAAATAAACTTTCGGTGACTACATGTAGATGTTAAAAATGTGCAAAGAGCGATAATATTCCTGGTAGACAAAAAGTGACGCCCAAGTGCAGACATGTGTGGTGCAAGAAACAGTATGGAGATGGACAGAGGAAGATGAGCAGAATTTAGATATTGCAAAAACAGAAGGCAACTGGATTGAACTCACACTGAGCTCGTTCACTTGAACAGAACTATCTAATGGTTTTCTCCAATTCTTTAATGAAGAATGATAGAAAAATATGTTTTCTAATCTGCTACATATGACTATGCTTAACAATGAAACAATTATAATGCTCATTCTATAGTATGGATTAAGCCATCCCAAGGGATCATTTCACTGTTTGCATTAAATCCTACAGCTGTCTGGACTGGCAGGGATCCCTGATGATTGTATTGAAGGTTCTGGTGCTAGAATTATGCAAACAAGAAAAGCTCATCTTCCAGACTCTTGTATTACATGTTTCTATTTATGCTACTTCTACTTATCTTATAATACCAGTCAGAGAGACTCCTGTGAGCCACACAAGATTGATCTTTGGCCCATAACTCTCCTTATAGAATAATTCCATAGGAAAGAATTCCAGCAATAATTTGAATACATGCTTGTCTTTCAAATTACTTATTTTTAACATTTTCTAAGTCCATTTAAGACAGAACTATTTAAGGTATGGTGTGTATGTTTATGTGTTTCAGTGTGTATGGATTCAAGAGACAGAAATACCCTATTAATACCAAATGAGATACTAATGAGCAAATGAGCTCTGTCAGTATCAGTCCAGGAGAAATTGAAGAAAATAACACCCACATTTTGGATTTTTTTTACTATTTTGCCTTGGCAGTATGTAATAGAAAGGGGGGCTATATCTAATATGACCTATAGATTAAGTATTTTTCAATGGCATTCTTGTATTTGCTTTAATAAGCAATTCCTAAACATCATAGTTAAGTACGTGGAGTGGATTATCAGAGTAGAGTAGTATCTTAGATGGAATTGGGGTTCCAAAGTGACATTTTACCTTTAAGAATCTCTTCACTCACCTACAAAGTGCTAGTATCATACCCTCTCTCAGTAAGTCCAGCACAATCAATTTTTCTTTCACTGTAACAATAGATCTCTATTTCCTTGTCTGGGCATCAAATGAAATAATGCATATGCATTTTTAAGGGCCCTATTCAATAACAATGTGCTTTTCAAACACAAGAACCACACTCATAACATGAGATGCTTGCATTAGGAGAGGGCTATGGGGACTATGTTCTTATGACACACTCCCATAGCGGTATTCCCATATCAAGTAGAATGCCAGGTGAAATATGGGTAATTATGAAACTGATGTGTGTGTGTGTGATGCATGCATGTGCATTGCCTTTAAGTGAACATGTAGAGTAAGCAGGCTATGTGAATCCAACTCCACCATTATGGATTCTGTTGGTCACTTCAATGGTCAGACTCTTGTATAGACTGTTTTTCAGTCTGGCATTTGTTTCTGAAGTACAAGACATTGCCTAATGTTTATTCAAACTTATCAAGCCTAAGAATATTCTTTAAACTTCTTCTTATGGTAGCCCCCACTGTTCCACCTGCTGAGAGTCAAACAAACACCAGTGTGTCTTAGGAATGTTTTTGTTGCTGCTGTAGTTAGATGCTTCCTCAGGGACCCTAGGAATAGCAACAACCTAGGAAACTCCATCAACGTTATAGCTACCTGCCTGAGCTTTGGTTAATCTTCTAGAACTTGGAGCTGAGGTAGAGGGAGTGGGTGGTAACACACCTGAAAGTTTAATTTGGAAGAGATAAGAACATTTTTTTCTCAGTCTTAGCAGTCTGGCTTGTGGCACCCTTTTGAACATGCCCAATCCTGTTCGAAATATGATATGACATAGTGTTATTTTCATAGAATACTTTCTGTATCAGAGGTTCTCACTTAAAAAAAAAAAAAAAAAAAAAAAAAAAAAAGGATGCCGCCAGGCTTGAATCCACTTGAATTGTCTAAAAACAATTACAGGAGCTTTTATCTAAGCAAAATTTTTTTTAAGTGTCCATTAAATCTTATCATTAGTGGCCTTGATGGTAATGTAGTCTAAGCTAGAGCTTCTAAATAGGAAAGGGTTCATTTTCTAAACAGGCCCTTGTGGAGAAATTGTCCCTTCATAACTGATGACTGATAGAATTCAGTGAACTAGAGCTTAATATGAGCGTTCTGGCCTCTTTGTGGTGTAATCTGATAGTGTGTAGTACAGGGCTCCTGACAGTTATGGTAAGCGATGTCACTCATTTATATTAAAAAATAAAAATGGTAATTTTTCATCTTACTTTTTCTGGATGGCTGCAAAAATAACAACCACATTTGCATTTGACCTGAACAATGATTATATAAAGAACAGTCTGTAAGACTCAATAACCTTTAGAAGTTAATAGACATTAAATGATGTGCAAATAAAGAATGAAGGCTACATATACATTCTAGAAAGAATGAAGCAGAAAGCAAGCACAAAATGGACGTTAATCTTTAGGAAGTATTGTTTTCCCTTTATATAAAGATGGAAGAGGAAGTGGAAGGGTGGAGGGAGGAGGAGGAGTGAGGAGTCGATGGGGAAGGAGGAGGAAGAGAAGAACTTGATTAAGCCTGTATTTAAACTTGAGTTACATCACACTAAGATTTTTGTTGAAAAAAGTATTGTAGACCTAGTAATATTTTTTAAATTTGGAAAAGAGCTGATGAAAAAGGGAACTGTATTAATCTAAGGGAAAATTTTATCAGCATACTATCTTGGTTTTAATACAAGCAGTATACGATATGGTGAGGAGATCACAAAGCCCAGAATCACTGGAACCAGACAATAATTCCAACTTTGCCTGATGCTAGCCTAGTAAGTCACTTTACTGCCGGGTCTTTGTTTCCTCACTTATAAAATGTACTTCTATTTTGCTCAAAGTTTGATTATGCCCAAAGTAGAGTGTGTATATCAAAGTATTTCACAAATGGTTATTTTTTGTGGAAATAGCATTTGATGGAAGAGAAACGAATTCCATTTTCTAGTCTGCCACTGGCGAGAAGTTTGATCTGAAGCAATGTCTCACCTCTCTAGGCAGGTGGAGAGGAGGACTAGTGTCAGACAAGATAGTCAATGTGGTTTCTTCCAGCTCAGAGCTCTGATTATATAATACAGAAACTACAGGCAAGTAGCTATTTCAACTAATTCTCACAGTAACTGATACATTTCTAGGAAAAAAAATTCTTAAGAGGCTGTTGATGGCTTGAAAGAGTTAATGTAGATTCATAAGCAGCCTAGTGACAGCCTGAGAATAGTGATATTTGGTTGACTATGACAAAGAATCTGATCTCCCCTTATTTGTAGTGCCAAAGTGGCATTGCATAAGCTGTCAAGCCCCAGGCGCCAGAAGCCTATCACCAAATATTAATTTACCTGTTGTGTGCATCTAATAACTGACAGCTCTGAATCCCATATCATTTTTGGTGGCCTTCCCATTGACATGTTCTTTGATTAAGAAAATAGCCAGAAAGCCAGTGTGTCCCTAACGTGGCCACCTCAGTTTAGCTTCCTCATTATGCTGGAATATTTTCCTCTAAATTAGATTTCCTGTCTTCATAGTGGCAGTTTACATGAATTTAATACATTACAAAATGTGCAGTCCCCTTGAGATTCTGTGATAGATTGTGGTATTCGGAACCCATATTTCCATGGGAAATAAAAGCCTAGGCCATGGCCAAATATTTTATCAGCTTAGCATTAACTTGAGATAATGGCACTATTAATGCTTGTCACCTTCGTCTGCTTCCCAGAGCTTCTGTTGGCTCTTTTCTTGCTTCTGAACAAGGTGCTGAAAGTTTTAGAGCTAAGAGCTCAAGCGGCAATAACCAAGGCAGAGAGGTACACTTTGTCCTATGCGGTCTGGCAAATAATCATGCACAATGAGCCCCTCTATTATTTTCCTCTCACTGATACTGAATCTGATTACCAATTACGCTACATGGAATGGTATTGCTATATATTACAGTTTGGCTGTGATGGCTGGTGATGCATTATCAAGGGATGGCAGCACAGCTGTGAGCTCCTGTAGGATGGCTGGAAGAAGGGAAATGGTGAGGGGAAAAAGCAGAACCCTTAACCCCAAATCTCAGCAAAATGAAACCGTAAGTCCTGGGATCAAGTTACCAGCTAGGAAATATCAGAAGCTCCCAGATTAAATACAAATGGGCAATGGCAGGTAAATTTTTCATTGCTTTCTTCAGCTCCATTTAACTACATGGAGAATATAGCAAACAGAATCAATAACTATAGGGACACATACACTTTTGTTAACTCTTTTGCCTTCTTCTCTACCCATCTTCACTGTATTTTAGTTAAATATCCAGGAGTTGAGTTCCTGCAGGTGGAAGGCTCTTTTTGACTTCCCAATTATACCAGTCTTTTTTCTTGTCCCACATTTTCCCAAGAGAAGGGCTGGCTGTCTGGGCAGACTACATTGCTCCCTAAGGATTGAGAAAATGATATCTTAGGATACATTTCTGCTTTTCCCTTGTGTTTAAATTTGGTGTTCCAATAGTCACCAGCTAACTTTTATTAGTAAGTTGTGTTCTCTATAGTGGCTAAAAACCAAAAGTGACTTTTCCGCTTTTAGTAATATTCCAATCATAGTCCCAACAGTGGCTACATATACATAGCAGTTTTCAGGTACAATGAGAGTATTCTATTCCTCTGATATAACAAAAGCATGAAAGAGCTGAAATCAAAGGATTGTTAGATTCACAAGCAATGACTTAGAGATTGCTTTCATAATTTGCCATGTGAGAGGTAAATTTAGGACCAGTGAAAGTATATTTTATAACTGCAGTGAGTCAAAAGAATTTCTCTCATGTGTTCTGGGTAGTCTCAGATGACTTGAACTAGAATCATACTTCCATTTTCTGAAAAAAATTGCTCACAGATATTGTCAACCTTAAGAGTTGTACAATTTGCACGAGTTTAAGAGAGTTGCCTTATAGGAGGACAACAAAATCTATGCTGCCCTGTTCATGGTAAAAACTTTTTTGCTTGGAATTAGAAGGCAGGAGCAAAGAAAATACAGTAGTAGTAATACCTTACAGAAAATTTTATCACTTATATTCTGTATTGGAAGTCTTTCTGAAAGAATTTTTAGATTGCTTCATGAGTAGCAAATAAGAACATGTCACAGTCTTCTGATAACCATCTAGCTTGTGAGATGACACAGGTTGCCAGGTCAGCTACTTGGGGAGCAGAGATTTGCATGGGCGAAGTTTACTAAAGGGAAGCGCCTGAGATAAACATAGGGGTGACATAGTAAAGAAAGTAGGATTAGGCAAAGGAAGAAGTTGAACTATAATGTAGTCCCACCAGAACCATTTCTGCTGAGAGCTCTTGAGCTGGAATGCCACTCCCAGTAGTCCCAACAGGGACCAGTCCCTGGATATGGACTGCTCCCGGGAACAAAGCATCCTCTTAGGTGAGGCTGCTCTCTTCAGATGGGGACAAGTCCCACAGAAGAGCACAGCTAATGCTCTCATCCACCAATACGCCCACCTCCTGGGAGAATGAGTGCCTCGGTCCTGGAAGGGGAATCAGGACATTGTATCACAGCATCCACTACAGGGACTGTGTATAATGAAGAGATAGTATAGTGGACTGGGGATCACATGGGCTTTAAATTCCGACAGATCTAAATTCAAAGATTGTATCAGACAGTGATGAATTATTGTAATCTTGGCCAAATTATTTTACCTCTAGAACTCTCTGCTCTTTATCCGAAAACTGGAAAATAAAAATATCTTCCTCGCTGTGCTTTTATGATAATTATACTATATACATACACATATATATTTATAAAATGTGCTATCACTGTGCCCACATTAGATATACAATAAGTGTTTGCTCTTGCTTCTCCCCACTTCTTCCAAACAGAAGAAAAATTAGCTAATAAGAATTTGTTGAGCATCTACTACCCTCTAACCATTATGCTAGCAATGTTAGAGAATAAAAATAAATACAAGACATGGTCTCCGCCCTAAAGAGTACTTACCACCTAGTTAGAACAAATAAGATTACCATATATAAAACAGTTGCAAATAGTAACAATGTTATTGACTAATATATTAAATATATGGTTATAGGAGAAGATCAATGACAGACTAATCAAGAAATAACAAAGGAAAATTCTTCACTAAAGAAATCATTCTTTTTTTTTTTTTGAAGATTTTATTTATTTATTTTGACACAGAGAGAGAGATCACAAGTAGGCAGAGAGGCAGGCAGAGAGAGAGGGGGAAGTAGGCTGCCTGCTGAGCAGAGAGCCCGATGCGGGGCTCGATCCTAGGACCCTGAGATCATGACCTGAGCCAAAGGCAGAGGCTTTAACACACTGAGCCACCCAGGCACCCCTAAAGAAATCATTCTTGAGCGGAATCATAAAGGATAGGTTAAATTTACATGCTTGGCAGAAGTAGAGGATTGTAAATGACGGAATCCTTACTGAAAACAGATGAGGAAGAGCAGAGCTTTCTCTGACTTGAGTGTCATTGCATATATGGAGCTACACAATTTTGAATAGCCATCCATAAACTGTCACCCTTGAAGTTCAGCTTTACCCCTCTAGAGCTATTGTGAAGCTGGCTCTCTTTAACCTATTAAAACAACATGGGGCTAGTGAAGACTGATATTCTGTGTGAGAAAGAGAGAAGCCAATGTTTATTTTTATGGTCACACATTCATCCTTGGCTTCTATTGACCTTCATATTAGACCCTACTCCCCCATCAAATAAGTCATTTGTCCACTAAACTGGCTTATATAACTACTAAAATACTTAGTCATGGGCTGAATTCTATTAGCATGAGTTATGTGCAGGTAAGTTCTCCACCTACTTCCTGCGTATGTGGTATGATCTGCTACTGTCCATATATGAAGGGCAGGGACATGTCTTGTATTTTTTTAAATTTTTGTATTCCAAGCATCCAGCACAAAATGATTACCTAATTGGGATGGGATAAAATGAATTTGATGACCATGAATAGATTTGCCTAATCAGAATATGTTGGAAAGTAAAGGATAAAGGATCAAACAGTTGACAAAATTATGAAAGGCCTTGGGAAGTTGGTAGGGTAGCTTATATTAAAAGTTAGCGTGATGGTGATTTTAGATCAGAAGAGCTATATTATAAAAATTTTTTATAAGGAATTGTCTAACAGCATATTACAAGATAGAGGTGACAGCCAAAAGCCATAGGGAGAAATGGAGATAATTTCATTACTAATTGGATGAAGAAGTGTAATAAAGCAAAGACACCTCCTAGCTGAGCAATCATAACACGAGGAAATTCAGAAGTCATAGACACAAACCTGAGCACTGAAATCAGTATAATAAATGTGCTCTCCAAGAATAAATAGTAGAAAGAAACCCAAAATGAAGAACTAAACCTTGGGAAATGGTCACAACTGGTGAAATAGACAGAAAGAAAGATCTGACATTGTGTAGAAATCAAAAGGAAAGGAGTGGTTCCATGAGAGTAAAGGTGACCATGCACAGAAAATGTTACCAAAGGTCTAAGGTAGTCAAAAAGCCACTGGACTTACTAATAAGGAAATCCTATATGCCCTTTGAGAAAGCTGTGTTTCAGGTTAGCAATGGATGAGAATGTGGGTTGCTAAATGCTGAGCGAGGGAGCAGAGGGAGAAGATATGGAGGTCATGTACATTCATTGCAATGGTTAATTTTGTGTGTCAACTTAGCTATAGTACCCAGTTGTTTGGTCAGACACTTGTCTACATGCTCCTGTGAGGGCATTTTTTAAATGTAATTAATGTTTAAATCAGTAGACTTTGAGTAAAGCAAATTATCTTTTTTATTTAAATTCAATTAATTAACAGATAGTATATTATTAGTTTCAGAGGTAGAGTTCAGTGATTCATTTGTCTTATATAACACCCAGTGCTCATTACATCACATGTCCTGCTTAATGCCCATCACCTTGTTACCCCATCCCCCCACCCACCACCCCTCCTGCAACCCTCAGTCTGTTTCCTACAGGTAAGAGTCTCTCATGGTTTGTCTCCCTCTCTGATTATGTCTTATTCTATTTTTCCCTCCCTTTCTCTATGCTCCTCTGTTTTGTTTCTTAAATTCCACATGAGTCCAATCATATGATAATTGTCTTCCTCTGATTGGCTTATTTCACTTAGCATGATACCCTCTAGTTCCCAGATTATCTTCTTTAATGTGAGTGAGTCTCATCCAATCAGTCAAAGGCCTTAAGAGACTGAAGTCCCTTAAGGAAGAAAAATTCTGTCTCTGGTCTGCCTTTAGATTCTAGACTGAAACATTAATTCTTCTCTAGGACTCCAGGCTGTTGGTCTGCCCTCCAGATCTTAGATTTACTAGCTGCTCCATTACTAACTCAATATAGGAGACAATTTCTTATAATAAGAATCTATAACTACATCTTATGGGTTCTATTTGAAAAACCCTGACTAATACATCAATCATTTGAGAAATTTTTAACTGAAAAAGAGAAAAGAGAAAAACAATGAGGAGTAGGAAATCAAAATACTATTTCTGAGGTACAGAAGACAAATTTGAAAGCAAGATGACTTCCAGTCACATGTTGCAACTACACATCGTTGCCTAGACCTCCTTCAACAATTAAGAACCAAAAATGACTTCATCAAATGAGGTCAGATTATCCAGAAATCCATCTAAGACAAGTACCATATCCCGATCAGTTCAGGCCAAGGTTATGGCCACTCCCACCGTAGGGCTTTTGTGACCAACTCTTTAAACAAAATGTGTACACCTACAGCCATAATGTTTCACTTTCTGTCATCCATTGTATCTCTAGGATCAGGAATAATACAGAGATGCCCACTCTTGACCACTTTTATTCAATATAGTAATGGAAGCCCAACCCAGAACACTTAGACAAGAGAAATAAAAATCATTCAAATTGGAAGGAAGAAAGAAGGAAGAAGTAAAACTGTTACTATTTGCACATGACATGATGTTATATGTAGAAAACCTTAAAGACACCACTAAAAACTATTAAAACTATTAAATGAATTCAGTAAAGTTTCAGGATGCAATATCTATATATAGAAATCTGTTGCATTTCTATATACTAGTAATGAAATATCAGAGAAATGAAGAAAACAATCCCATTAACAATTGTATAAAAAAGAATAAAATACCTAGGAATAAATTTAACCAAGGAGAGGAAAGACCCATACACAGATAACTATAAGACACTGATGAAAGACATTGAAGATGACACAAAAAAATGGAAAGATATTTGGTGCTCAATGATTGGAAGAATTCATAATTAAAATGTCCTTACTACCCAAAGCAAACAGCAGATTGAGTGTAATCCCTATCAAAAATCCAATGGCATTTTTTACAGAGCTAGAACAACCCTAAAATTTGTATGCAACCATAAAAGACCCTGAATAGTCAAAGCAATCTTGAGAAAGAAGAATAAAACTGGAGGTATCACAATCCCAGATTTCAAGACACACTACAAATCTGTAGTAATCAAAACAATATGGTACTGGCACAAAAATAGACACATAAATCAGTAAAACAGAATTGAGAGCTCAGAAAGAAACCCACACCTATATGGTCACTTAATCTATGACAAAGGAGACAATAATATACAATAGGAAAAGAGAGTCTTTTTAAGAAATGGTGTTGGGAAAACTGGACAGGCTCATGCAAAAAAAAAAAAAAAAAATGAACCTAGACCACTATCTTATACCATACACAAAAATTCACTCAAAATTTAGTCTAAATGTATTAAAGGCTTGAACATAAGACCTGAAACTATAAAACTCTTAGAAGAAAACATAGGTGGTAATCTCCTTGACATTGGTCTTAGTAATGATTTTTTAAATTTGATGCCAAGGCAAAGACAACAAAAACAAAAAGAGACAAATGGGACCACATCAAACTGAAAAGCTTCTGCACAGCAAAAGAAACTATCAGCAAAATGAAAAGGCAACCTGATGAATGGGAAAAAATACTTGCAAATCATATATATGATATGGAATTAATGTGCAAAATATATAAGGAACTCATGCGACTCAATAATATAAAATAATCTGATTTTTAAAATGGGCAGAGAGGGGCACTCACTGGGTTAAAGCCTCTGCCTTTGCCTCAGGTCATGATCTCGGGGTCCTGGGATCAAGCCCCGCATCAGCTCTCTGTTCAGCAGGGAGCCTGCTTCTCCCTCTCTCTCTGCCTGCCTCTCTTCCTACTTGTGATCTCTCTCTGTGTCAAGTAAATAAATAAAATCTTTAAAAAAAAATGGGCAGAGGACCTCAATATATATTTTTCCAAGGAAGACATACACATAGCCAATAGGTGCATGAAAAGACATTCAACATCACTAATCTTCCAGTAAATTAAAATCAAAACCACAATGTGATATCACCTCATACCTGTTAGAACAGCTATTACTGATAAAATAAGAAATAAATGTTGGCAAAGATGTGGAAAAAGAATCCTTGTGCACTGTTGACGGGAATGTAAATTGATGCAGTCACTATGGGAAAAGTATGGAGTTTTCTCAAAAAAACTAAAAATCAAATCCCCCTATGATCCAGCAATTTCACATTTGGGTATTTATCTGGAGAAAATGAAAGCAACAACTTGAAAAGAAACAGGTATCCTCATATTCACTGCTGTGTTATTTACTATAGCCAAGACATGGAACAACTTAAGTATCCATCCATGAATGAATGGAGAGAGAAGAGGATGGACACACACGCACACACACACACACACACACACAGAGGAATATTATTCAGCCATAGAAAAGGAACAAAAACTTTTCATTTGCAACAACATGGATGGACCTTCAGGCATTATGCTAAGTGAAATAAGTCAGAGAAAGATACATAGTATATGATCACTGATAATCTAGAATCTAAAAAAAAAAAGCTCATAAGATTGGTGGTTGCCTGAGGTGGGGGGGTGAATGGTGGGCAAAATGGGTAAAGGAAGTCAAAAGTTACAAAATTCCAGTAATAAATAAGTCATGGGGATATAATGTGCATCATGGCAACTATAGTTAAGTATAGTTAAGAATACTGTATTACATATTTCAAAGTTGCTAAGAGAATAAATCCTAAAAGTTTATAAGAAAAAATTCTGTAACAATGTATAGTGATGGATGTTAACTAGAATTATTGTGATCATCTCACAATATATACAAATTTCAAATCATTATGTCATACACCTGAAAATGATATAATGTTGTATGTCAATTTTACCTCAATTTTTTTAGATAGGATCAAAATTAATTTCATCTAATGAAGTCCCTGAATCTACCTAAGACAAGGATCATATCCAGAACAGTCCAGGTCAAGGCTATGGACAACTCTCACCATAGTGTTTCTGTGACTAATTCTTTAGACAAAATATATACAGCTGGATCTACAATGTTTCGCTCCTTGTCATCCATTTTCATTCCTAGATGTAGTACCATTTGTTATGTACTAAATTTCTGTATTCTTATCTTCCACTCTGCCAATCTCACATTGCATACTGTTATTCAAATCCTGTTCAGGTCAGGCATCATTGCTATGTATGCCTAAGCTATGTAATACATTGCTGTGTACTTAAACTTTCTTCATTTTAACATCTATTATGCTATTTTGTTATAGTTATTTACTTGTGTATATCTCGGACCAGACTTCAAACTCCATGAGACCAGAAATAGCATTTAGCAGACCCTTATGAGCACTCAACAGATGTTTATGATAGAATAAATGAAATAATGAGTCAAGTGTTAATACAGAAATCAATACTAATCAGTAAAGTTTAACAGGAAACAGATTATACTCAAATCAGAAAAACTCTAGGAAAGTTTTCATTTGTGTGTTTTTTCAAAAGAAAGAATCACAATGGTATAGACAGGACATGGAAAATTACGAAGGGACAACACAAGAATCTGGGATTCTCAAAGGAAGATTCATTGCCACCCTTAGGTTCAAAGCAACAAAGTAAAGAAGAGATTACTAGAACCTAGAAATAAAGAGATTTAGAATAGGCCAAGTTACACATAGTAGTGATTATTAATCAATGGACACAGTCAGTTGGAGACCACCTCCCAGAGAAGGAACCAGAGGAATATATATCTTGATCTCTTTCTCCACTCCCCTCTGGTATTTTCTTGCAGTTTTCCACTGGCTAGAAAAGCCAGAAGGCATAAGAAGCTCTACTTACAGTCCTTACAAGTCAACTCACTAGGTAGCAAGCAAGACAGGAAAAAGTAAAGAATGGAGCTAGAGGGAAATGAGATATCCATTCAGCCTAACATTTACAACTGAGATCTGGATCTTTCCAACCATGTCTTCTGGCATTCAGTTTAGTGAATGAAATCTCCCAAGTATGTTTCCTCATGTTTTTTGCTAGAAATATTTCTGCCTTCCCCCCCCACAAATAAATGGATTAATCCTTCAAGATCTTATCTTCAAATGAAATTACATTGGGAATTAGAGCTTCAAAATATAAACTGGGGTTGCAGGGGGAGATCAATTCAGTCAATAACATACATAATCTCATTTAATTTTCACAACAACCCATGAGATATATCCACATTTTACAGATAAGGGAATTGAAGATTAGAACTCATTTTACTTTTCTTTGTCCTTATAGATAAGAAATAATATAATCAGAATTTAAATCCTAGCCCATATTATTCCAAAACCTGTACTTTTTAACCACTCCCTGCTATTACCATGAATTGAGTGGTTATCCCACTAGGCTCCAGTACGGGAAGGAGCCATGTCCTGTTATTTCTAACTGTAGCACCTTACATACTGTCTGCTCTATAAGACACATTCTATAAATGTTCCTAGCATTAAATATGAATGATACAGAGAAAACAAACAAAAAGGCTTATAGTTTCAAAGCATATTTATCAACCGTAAATAATAGAAAAAATACAAAATATAAAACAAAGGAAAAACAGGCCAAAGCTAAGCATAAGAAACAGTCATTTCTCTCCCTAGATATGAAGTAGGTTTACTTTGATCCACTTCTCTCAGCTGGATTCAAGTTAATATTTCTTTTCTACTCACTATTTTGCTCAGAGCCATGAGATCAGCCTCTCTTTTTTTTTTTTTTTTTTTTTTGAATTTGAAACAGCCAGTCTCCTTTTCCTGGAACAGTCTTCTCCTGAAGCAAAAACCTCTCTTTTGGAGCAAAGCTTCCCTCCTGGGGTTCTTTGTTCTGCCGGTGCTGAGTACCTTTGAGCTCTCTGGAGCAAGCCTGGAACCAGTCCCTCTCCCTTCTTTTGAACAGCTGTGCAAGTTGTCTCTCATCTTGTTACCTTTGCTGTGCTAGAGGCCAGTGCAGTCATGTGCTTCTGCCTCAGCTCATTTCAAAAAACCCTCTTCCTGGCAAAAGCTGGTTGAATACCTAGGCAGGTTGACTTTTTTAAAGATGAAATTATTTTGATTTTTATACGGAACTAGTATCTTATTAAAAAGTGAATCACTTTATTATACGTAAGTCAACTTCTTCACAAGCAATGCAGACATAAGAATGAGCTTCGGTGATAAGTAGAGAATGAATCCAGTGGTCATAAACTGTTAAGATTTGGAAAGATTTGAGACACCTTCGAACCAACTGCCTATCTAATGCAGAAATCCCACTATAACAGACTGGAAGTAGGTGACCCGAATGAAAACCTTGCATATTTCGAAAGAAAAGCCTGGCCTGTTCTGCGTTGGGCAGTTCTGTTAAAAGTGGTGGGTATTAAGGAGGGCACGTATTGCATGGAGCACTGGGTGTGGTGCGTAAACAATGAATCTTGGAACACTGAAAAATAAAAAGAAGTAAATAAATAAAAATAAATAAAAGAGCTGCCTTCAATTAAACCAAAATCTAGTTCTTTTGAAATTGTATTATTTATTATTGTACATGTCATCCTTGTGCAGGGGCCATGCTAATCTCTATATTGTTTCAATTTTAGTCTATGTGCTACCAAAGTGGGCGCTATTCATTATTTTAAATAATATTGACTGACCCTGTGTTCAATTCACAGGCCCCTGTTGTAGGTGCTAGAATTTCTACTCATTCATCTACCAAAACAAAATGCAATAACTCCACCTACTTGTCTGTATTGTCAATTGAGAGTTCTAAAAAATGAAGTTGGAGAAGAAGAAGGTGGAGAGGCCATTGGTGAAAAAGTGGAACAATTTTCACATGATGGAAATAGAAAGCCATAGAATAGTACATCAAAAAGGGATAAGAAGAGAGAAGACATTTGGGTGTAGGTGGCCATGGCTTGGGTTGGGTGTGAACCGCAGGATGAGCGGGAGGTGAGAGGCAGATGCAATAAACAAAATAAATTCTCCCCAAAGTTACAGATAAACTACAAAAGTAGAATATGTGTTGGAATGGAAGGCAAAATAAGTGTCTACATAATTGTAAATCTTGAAATAGAAATATTTCATAACTCTTCTCCATCTCTTTTTTTTTCACACAATAACTGTATTCCACTTGTTCTGTAGAGCTAGACCTACAGAATGTCCTGTCACTTGCTCCTCCCTTCAACTCTCCCAAGCAGCACATACCAAGAATATTGGTGGAATCTGAAAATAGCAAGACCAGCAGGGTGGAGATAGTATACCATTCTGCCTGCCAGCCCCACCAGGACTGCCTTTTCCCACGATCATGTGGCTTTGTTCCATCTATTCGATTATCCTCTCTGCCCCCTTACATTACAGAAATAGATACAAATAAGATGTTCCTATTGCCACCAAGGAGGAGGGGCCTTAATAGAGAGCAAGGCTTTATATATAATTCCTACCAGAAAAAAAAAATCTAATGTTTCAAACCAACATCATTATTTTGGGTAAAATTTACATCCTAGATACTGGAGGATCCCCCATTACCATGAGAATATATTGGAGGATTATCAATCTTTTCCATTATCTATATTTATCTTATTATCTATCTGTATCTATTACCAAACTCTATTGCTCTCATCTATAACTTTAAACACAAGTAAACTTATTGAAAGGATATCCATTGTCTACTGTCCTTTCCCCATTTTCTCAACCCCCACTTTCCTCTCAACCTCCTCATTCAAACCATTCCAATGAGCCATTTTCACTGAGGTCACAAATGACATAGATGAATACTTCTTGTCCTTCTTTAATTTACATTTAATTCATTTTTAAATGTAATAATTATTAATGCTACAACATTTAAAAATGAGCAAAGAAGGTCCCTACCTCTAATCTTAGCACCCAGTTCTCCTCTTTAAAGTAAATTGCTATGAAGTCTCTATATGCATCTAGAGATATTTAATATGCATACAAGCATTTTTTACATTTTTTTCAAATGGTAGCACTCACCCCTCTCATTTCTTTTTTTCACTTTACCTTGGACATCATTCCATATCAACACATACAAGTTCCTATCCTTCTGTGACTCTCCACTGTGGGCTTTTACATTTTTATTTCATTGGTCCCTTACTGATGGACATTTTGGTGATTTTAATCTTTCACTTACAAATGATGCTACAATAATAAACTGTATATATATATATATATATATATATATATATATATATATATATATATCATTTCACCCATGTTGGAGTTTACAAAATAAATTTTTGAATGGAATTTCTAAGTCAAGGAATATATGTCTTTTTAAATCTTTGCTATATATTACTAAATTGCCCTTTATATGTTATAATTTATACTGTTTCCCAACATAGTTACCAAAGCAGTTTATTAGAATTGTCCACTTAATTATTTTCTTACATAGCTCCTTGCAAAATGCTATATGAACGGTGATTAAGTTAGTATATAGAATGATTTTCTGCAATCCCATTTCCTCTCTTCTTTACCATCAATTTTAGCAGATCAAACGTTCCTTCTACTTCTGTTACTAGATTTATCAGTGTTGAGTATATATTTTGATCTATTGTTATAAAAGATAAAGACAAAAACCATACTTACTCTTCCTTTCTTGTACACACTTCCCCTTTCTTCCCAACTTTTCTTAGTTACATGAGTTATTCATTGTCAAGATTTGGGACAGTTGTATTGTATTCTGTAATCAGAACTCCCACATTTGTCTGCTTATTAGTCCTGGAATCTTAATACTTATTCTTCCGATGGCAGCCCTGCAATCAAAGCCTTATGTTCTGGTGTCTTAGCCCTACACTCCTAACGTTCTATACCGACTTTTCTCCACAGCTTTTCTATTCATCTCTTAATTGCCTGAATATCAGCCTCCAGTAGAGTCTTCAAGAAGGCCTCATGGTAATTACATTATCTGAGCTCTTGCATTTTCAAAATGTTTATTGTCTTTACCTTAGAAAATAGATGCCACTCTGCTACGTTTTAGTGTTTACTATTACCATGGAAAAGTCCAATTATAATCTCAATTATCATAAAATACGGAATGACTTAGACCAGATTGCTTGGTTGCTCACATGCATGCATGTGTAAATACATGAATGAATAAGTGAACAAATGAATGAATGAGTAAATAAATAAATAAATAAATGAACCCATTGACATTCACATGTATTGGGGAATACAAACTCTCTTTGTTGCTCCTGCTACTGCTGTCAGTATTGAAATATATACTCTTAGATCATCCTTCCATGAGAATGGGCATCCATTAAACACATCATTCAAAGCCAAATAGCAAATATTAAGCAAAGGGTACTCAAGCCCTATACACTTAACATTATAAAAACAAAAACGACAACAACAAAAAAACCCCAACAAATTCCATTCCCTCCAGAATTCTGGTTGTTAAATGAATTGATGTATAATTTGGAATTCCTGTCACAAAGATTTCATAAGCAATTTGTCCTATGCAATGAGTCTGCCTTGAGCCAAGCTATGTTTCTGCCTTAGATAAGGTAACTTTTTTCTTTCAATGAAAATCAGAGATTGTTAAACAATTCTAACACAGATAAATTTTATTTCCTTCCCCAAGTCATATGCTGTATTACTTTATTTTGCTTTAGTAAGCCTATAGAGATCTCTTCCTCAATCACTAAGGAGGTTGTTTTGTAGTCTATCATCTTTAAAGCACCTTCAATGTGTCTTCAATGTGAATAGAGTCACTGTTCTTTTAGACATAATTATTGGATACTCAACTAATATCCTCTGATGTCAGTCAATTGTAAATCTTTACTGAGACATTACATACCGATGTTAGCTAATTTTACTGAGTACTAAGTGTCTAGCATTGCACTAAGCTCTTTAACATATTTTATAGTTGAATAGTTTAGTATATATAATCCCAACAGTAAAACTAGGGTAGAATACTCACATTTTACAGAAGAGGAAATTGAGTCTCTGAAAGGTTAAGTAAATCACATAGGATCACAGCTGGAGAGGAGCAGAGCCATAATGTGAAGCCCAGCATTCTGATTCTAGAACCCAAGCACTTTACCACTATTGTTAACACAGCCACTCAGCTGATGTCTGGAATACGTGTTACTAATATACCTTCCATAGTGTCTGCATTTGATACCAATGTGAGAGGGATGTTTGGGCTTATCATTAGGCTCACAGATTTCCTTATTCTGGCTCATACCAGCAACATTAAAACAATGATGAATCCAGTAAAATTGGTGCACTGGAGTCAAAACAGTTATTCAGTGTTTGCAGCTGTTTGAATTTTTTACTTCTCAATCCATCGTTTAGGCATAATATTAATATCCCTAGAGAGATTGTTAAGGAATAAAAGGTGGGCATGTGCATGTGTGCGCGCGTGCGCGCGCGCACACACACACACACATACACACACACACACACACACCTATAGACACAGACTTTTGAGAATGGTATTATAAATTCCAGATCTGTGCAAAGCTCTTTTTATGCTTCAGATTATGTAGAAGATGAGACTGGGAGTGTGACCTGATTGCTTGCTTTGCCTCTCACCTGTGCTCCTTTGGAAACAATAGTAACAGCATCATTATCACATCCTCATGCTTTTCAACTTAGGGTGTGATAAAGTTGCAGTGAGTGCAATTTCTTTTGGGAGAATAAAACTTTTGCCTCTTCCCTAGTAATTTGCAAAAACAAATAAAAGCAAAACAAAACAGAAGAAACTTGAGTGAGTTGCTCTGAAAAATATGCTCCAATAGAGAAAACTTAAAAAAAAAACATTGTTATCAGGCAAAAAATAACACATTTGAATAAATATTTATGTATGTTTTCATAGTTTTCTGGCTTATGCTCATTCATGTACCTTGCAGGCAGTTAAAGAAACAACTATAAATCATAAATAAGGAATAAAATGAACTCTATGAAAGTCTCTGATTACTCCATTACTGAAATCCAGCTTAGCAATCATCCTTTCCTTCCTAGTATATTTCTATAAACAATCCAAAACAAGCCTGCAGAATTTATGGGATATAAATGAAAGTGGAATGATGCACAGAACTTGTAAGAAATTAATTCATGTTTTTCTTTAGCAAAAAAAAAAAAAAAATAGTGGACACATTCCTAAGAAAAAACCCCAAGGAAGAAGGACATAGGGTATATTTGCAGGCAATGACCCAAACTGAAAGCTAGTGGACTAAGAATTCTAGTATTTTTTTTTTACCACTGACTTTTGTGTAAACGGAGAGATGTCATTTTGCTCTGTTTTCTTTAATGATAAAAGTGAATAAAAGAGCATGAGCCAGCCTAACTGAAAGAAGGACAAAAATGAATGTACCAAAAAACAAAATGCTTAGTTTTGGTTAAGAAATGCATTTTTAAAATAATCTATGAGAGCTATGGAGCTTTCATATTGTAACCAGAACCCCTGAAGATCATACAATAGAACGCAGTTCTTTCCTTCATTCATTTATATTTGGTCAAAACTATGACTTTATTATTCCTGTTTCTCTTAGAAAGTCTGGTTCCCCATATTCCCTTATGTTGGAGAATCTTCTAGACATCTTTACCTCTATGGAAATCTTCTGTGATTAACCTTACACACATCATATGCATTATGGATATTCACTCTCTGAATTTAATACCAAAAATAAAATCGAGTGATTTGTAAATCATAACTCTGGATTATAACTTTATAAAGACCTGATCTAGTATTAATTAAAGATTATACATAAGTTTCAGTACATTCAAAATGCTTAAGAACACCTGATAATGCAAGATGATCCTCATGCTTATGCTTACTGTAGAAATATAGTTTCAAACAAATTCCTTCACTGCCAAAAATATATTCTTGAAATAACTGGTTATTGGCTCTATTTTTGAAAAAGCAGTTGAGGCTTCCCAAGTGAGTTCACAGCAAGGTGGAAAGTAATATCTGTTTTTCTCAAACGTGTTAGACAAGGCCACCAGAAACTATGTTAGGGGCCAAAATTAGCCATTGTAATAAAGCATAAGGCAATACTGTTATGCGCTGTCACTGTGTTTCAATATATAATATGTTTTGATGGAATTCGGCAGTTTTTATGAGTTGGAGTCACTCAAACAGCTCTTTTTTACTTTGTCTATGTGTGTGATGCTAAACAATCAGTTTCATAGCCTTAGCACTTTTTAAGTGTTTTGTTATAATGCAGGCATAGTCTTTATGTAATTATTATGGACAGTCAAACATAAGGTATAAAGCATACATTATTGAATACTTAATATACCATACGCTTTTGAACTGAAATTAAGTCAGTTGTATACATAAGAATTCATGAGTATCCCTTTAATTAAAAAAAACTTTAAGGCATGATCAATTAATCAAAACAACTATATCAACATGGAAATTTCAGATCAAAGTGATAAGCTTAATTTATTGCACAATAGAGGCAATAAAGAATACACAGTAAGGAATAATTCCAAAATCCCACATCAAAATAACTGAAATTAAGTTCATCGCAGGAGAGGCAATGGGAGAAAATGTCACCACTAATGTTCTCTCTGGAGAACTTTAAAAACAATAAATACATTCATCTGTTGAATTCGGTGCTGGTCTTATCTGGAAATTAAATTGTCCTAAGTTCCATGATTCTAATTATCTGCTAGTTAAAATTACAGTATTGTTCTGATTAATGATGAATACTAGAAACCTACCTTGTCCACAAAATCCAGATGCACACCATACTGTTATTGTAAGAGGTTTATGAATTCCAATGTCCATCTGGTTTGTGGACTAAATAAATCATGCACATATATTTATCACTATTTTTCAAATAGTTAGTGTTGAGAGTTTAGCTATACTAATCCATAATATTGCTGCCTTGACATCCATTTTGTTTGGCCAAGCAGTCTGCAGGACTTAAAACTGACATTAGCCTTGCCTGCAAGCTCCTGTCCTGGAGAGCAGCATCAGAGTCACAAGCAACTGTAAGCTCCTGATGTGACTTCAACAGTCTCCCCTACCTCCCAGTGCCCATATACCTAATGCATCCCTTAAATAATACCACTGTGGGGCTTACCAAAACCAAACTCTTTGGTTTGAACTGATCAATCCAGACCTAGCTGGGAAACCCCAAAGTACTCTACCCACTCACCCTAATAAAGGCATGAGCCCCAGGTCCTGCCTTCTCTCTGCACTCTGCCTTGATGTCCCCATGCAGCCCTTCAATCAAGTTGTCCTTCCTCCATGACCTGTGAGTAATAAACTTGTCTACTTCAGTTTCTCATGTGATCTGTTACGAACTGCAACCTACTGGCCAGCATCCTGTGCTCCACATAATAAACATTAATTTTTAATAAAATAAAGTCATAACAGTCACTATTGTGCTTAATAAAACACAAGTTCATTAAACATGTCTCACCAAGTCAATGCCCCCCAAATTCCATGGGTTCCCCTATATTTCCCAATCTCCACTCCAGGTGAATTAGTGCTATGGAACCATGCTAAGCCAATGGACTACAAGAAGGCATGCCAGGGGGGCGCCTGGGTGGCTCAGTGGGTTAAAGCCTCTGCCTTTGGCTCAAGTCGTGATCTCAGGGTCCTGGCATCGAGCCCCGTATCGGGCTCTCTGCTCAGCAGGGAGCCTGCTTCCTCCTGCCTCTCTGCCTACTTGTGATCTCTTTCTGTCAAATAAAGAAACAAAATCTTTAAAAAAAAAAAAAAAAAAAAAGAAGGCACGCCAGGGGTCGTTTCAGGGCCAGCCAAAGCAGTCAGGAGTCTTGATGTCTACTCCATTCCTCATTTCCCCTCCCACAATCACCTTAGAGTCCATGTTTTCCAAAGGGCATAACCCTAGGATGTAGCAGGATGCCCTGACTCCTACCGGTCTCTATATGAGTCAAAAAGTAACTGAAGGTTTCTGGTTTGTCTGCTGCAACAGCTAGTGTTAATTACACTGACCGATGCTAAGTGAAATAAGCCAATCACAAAAGTACAGATATTGTATGATCCCACTTAAGTGAGGTACCTAGAAGTCATCAGATTTATAGAGACAGAAAGGAAGTTGGTGGTTGGCAGGGGCTGGGGGCAGGAGGGGATGGGGAATTGTTTAATGGGTAGAGTTTCATTTTTGCAAGATAAAAAGATTTCTGGAGATTGGCTGCACAGCAAGGTAAATGCACTTACTACTGAAGTGTTCCCTTAAAAATGGTTAAGATGGTAAATTTCAAGTTATGTATGTTTTTACCACAATTAAAAATAAAGGAGGAAGTAAGCCTTCAGGGTAAAAATTTATTCTGGTTTTGGTTAAAAAAAAAAAAAGAAAAATATTACAAAAATTGGTGCCAGTTCCACGGAAGTGCAAGGTGATTCCCTCAAGAGCCTTCCAAAAGAGTTTGGAACAGTGGCCATGTAATTGGAATAAGAATAGAACAGCTTTACCTAAAATGACTGTCTAGGTCTATTAGATGTCTGAAGAAAAAAAGTGCTTCCTGGCCAAATATTCCATTTTTGGAAATCACAATGTCCTTTAGCAGTTAAAAACTCCGAGAAATCTTGTAGAGAAAGAAGAAAAACAAAACACCTTTTAATTTGTGTAAGCCAGCCTTTCCTAATCATTTGGCTAAAGAGTTTTTTTGTGTGTAATACCTCTTACTATCTGAAATGCCTATATTCCTCCACAACACTCTTTTCAAAATGCTGAAATAGCATCTCCAAACTGGTATGTTAAGCTATTATGTTTGCTTACAAAGGGTCTCATTTTTTTTACACATATTTATAATTATGCCTTGAGAACAAACTGTTATCGGTCATGATCAGGACAAATGTAGCATCACAGGAGTAGAAAAAGTTGTTCCTGGATCTTAAATACATATGTGTAAACACACATAAACACATAAGCGCACACACACACACACACACACACAGAGCCACATTTAATTGAGTACTTACTATGAGCCTAACACTATACAAATAATGCATTACATATACCTTACCCCAGTTAATCATCACTACAGTTTTATGATAAAGTGTTTTTATGCCCAGGATTTTGCGGACAAGGAAACAGAAGCTCTAAAAGATTGAGAAACTTGCCCAAGGTCCCATGATTAGCAAAAGGGTGTGTAGCTCAAATCAAACCAGAGCTAAGAGACTCCAACACTCGCCCCTGAACCATTATTTTATATTATAGAGCACTTTTCTCTAAGTATAGATCTGAGTCTGTCAAGTGCTTCATTCTATAAAACAAAACACCTCATTATTAGAGAAAATGAAATAAGAGCAAAAACAAAAACCCATAACAGTAAGAAAAATATGTGGACTTCCAAGTTTCCTAAAACTATAGCTTTTATTTTAAAATTCCTTAAAAAATAGTTAATAGCCCATGACAACCTAAAAGCTGGAGAGAAATCATTTAAAAAAAAAAAAGTCCTATTTATAGAGCAGGGCAGGAAATTAAGAGTTAGGCTAGGAAGTGGGAAACCTAGATTCCAGTCCGGACTCTGCCCTTACCTAGCTCGCTGTCATTTTGGCAACATCTGTGAAACCTCTCATGCCTCAGTTTCTTCTGGTGAAAAGTGTGGACAAAGGCCAACCTAGCTGATCTCTAAAAGACAAAGACCCAAGCTTATGCAAATTTACTATAACTCTATGAATGTGCTTGGTGGAAGAACAGGAGACGGGAGACGGGAATCTCTACAACTTGGAAAATGTATTTGCCCTAAATTCAATCCATGTTAACTTTCTAAACTGAGAGACAGGCTACCCACTTGCTGCATTTGTGGGTACCTCGGTTATTCGTTTTTGTAGAAGTTCATAAACACCAATGAGTCCAGGAGACAGCAGCTCACTAAGGAGAAGGCAGCAGAGGTCTGAGGAAGTCCATTCTTTTCTTACTTCTTTGTTGTGCTATCGATGCCCAGGATTCAGCTGCGAAATGAGTCCTTTTTCTGTGCAGACTCATCTCCTTTATGGCTGGCATCTAAGATGTTGATACATTTTCCCACCCTTGAAGTCAGAAGAGGGGGATATGTGAGCCAGAATATAGGACTCAGAAAAAAACAAACAAACAGGTAGCTAGTCTTTTTTTCTGTTTCATCTAGAATCATGAATAGTAGAAAAGCAAGAGAAAAGAGATATGTATTTCTGCTGTCACCTGTGCACTTGTCCTGCTGAGATTAAAAGCAGAAAGAGAGGGGGAAAAAGACCCATTGCGATAAGTCACATTCCTATGCCACCATCAGAAGGGTCTCTACTGAGACAATAGGTTCAAAGATACACATACAAACGAAAAAATAAAAATAAAAATAAAGGAAGAACAAAGAAAGTAAAAAAAAGAAAAACAGAATATTACATGCCACACAAAGTAACTGGCATTGAATAAAATTATAAGCACCCAGGTTAAGCTTCTGGTCCCAGATTACCTTTGTATACTTAAAAAAAAAAAAAAAAAAAGTACCAATCTAAGTAGCATTTGGATGGAAAAAACGTCATTACTGCATATAAGCACGTGTCATGAGGTAGATGTATACTCTCCTTTACTTCCAAAATGTCACTGCAAATATTAGTCCTGTTTATTGTAAGTTTTCTCCCTTCTGTTCCACTTCTTTCTATAGCTCTGTATTAAACATTCAGTTGGTAAGTCATCCCATCCCAAGTTTCTACTGTCTAACATTTGGCGCTTTCACGCCTCTAAGCGGAGGTACAGCCTTAATACTACATGGGCGGTTGTAGGGATTCCTTGAGTTGCTAGCCTGTGTCTGTCTGTCTGCCCTCCTCTATCTTCATCTCTCTCCCTTCTCTTTTCTTGCTCTCCCTCTTTCCTTTGCCCTCCCTCCTTCCCTCATTCCCTCTTTCTGTCTCTCCAACCCCCTTACTCCTCTTCCTCTCACTCCCTCCTCACTCTCCACCCAATCCTTTCAACCTGGATTCTTCCCAGTCCTAGGTTTTTGCTAAGATTTTGTCACTACCTCAGAAGGAATACCCAAGCCATCATGTTCTCATAATTATAGATCTCCGTCATGTCAGATGATTTTTGTTTTCCTACAGTTGCTCACCAACTGTTCTCTGCTTATCTAAACGAGGGTGTCTTTGCTCACTGTTCAACTCTCTGACAATCATGTCATCACTTTAGTCAGTTGGAAGGTAACCATTTACAAGCCAAGAAGCCAGTAGAGTCAGCTAGGATATTTGCTTTTGTTTTTGTTTTTTTCATTTTCCCCTCCACTTCCTCACATCAGATAAGGGAATGTTACACTAGAAAAAGGCACATTCAAACAGAGAGCGAACATTCCTAATTAGTAGCTCCAAGTCATCCTTCTTGTCAACCTTTATAATGCATTCTCTCCTTTTCTCCTTCCACTTGACATGGTCTTTAAATAATTTCACACTGCTGCGTTCTGATAAACAAGCCATGGAAAATAAACTCAGAGCTTAATGTACTCCTCACATAGCAGGGGATATATATGTTCTGGTTTAAAAGAAAGTTTCAGGACCTCAGTAGACACTAATAAGTCATTTCTAAAATACAAGTCTTTATGAAAAACATTCACATTCTTTCTTCAAACCCAGCTTTGTTTCTTTCATGAGGCTTTTCTCAAGAACTGGCTTTTCAAATCTTAGACAAGAACATGTTGAGAGTAAAACATCAAACTCTCCAGTAAAAGAGTCAATACTGAATGCTAACGCACTTGAGATCAAGTAAGGAAGATGTGAATGAGGTTGAACCAATAGGGGCAATTACTATTGTTTTTCTCTCTTGGGTGTTAAAACCGTGAGTCAGTTGGTAAACCGTCTGGCTTCCAAAGTTTCACCTGTTTTATGAAGTTTATAGTTCCGAAGTGTCATATCCTAGGGAAAGTTTAGACTCCCAGTGAGAGAAACAGGATCATCACCAACATTATGGACTAGATATACTCCATCAAGCGTTTTTTAAAATTTTTTATGTATAATAATGCTGGAGTGCATAAGCCTGTGTCTTGCCATGTACGGTTACTATAATTGGAATTGTACTCTATATCTAAATAGGTTAATTGAAGCACAGCTATTGACAAAAGGAAATGAATTTCCTCACCCATATGCCATTCAAGGACACCATTCTTTGGTGGCACAGTGAAGGATGCTGAGGACGCAAGGACAAAAGCAGAAATGAGACTCATCCATTTAATACTGCTTAGAATAGATATAGAACCTCTCCCAGATAATGAAATAACAAAGAAATGCTTTGCAATATATTATCAAAAAAAAAAAAAGAGAGAGAGAGAGAGAATAAGGTTAAGAGATAAAACGGAAGAAAGAATAAGGGAAAAATAAAAAATCAAGAGAATATAGAATTTAAGGGAAAAAATAATCGAGGACTAAAAAAAGAAAGAAGGGGAGGGAGGGAAGATGAAGGGGGGAAAAGAAAGTCTCTCTGGAAGTCTTTCTATATATCCCATGATAATTAATAATACTATGAATTTAAAGATGTGGCCTCATGCTTTATGAAAGCAAACATGGGCTATAAAAACAAGAACCAGCTTTGTTCTTTCAACCTGAATGAGTCTTATGCCTTGGAGCCAATTCTTTTAGAGCCTAAAGTTTTCTCTTTCTTGTCTCTTTGGCCCATAAAACCAACAACTTCAATCCCGTAAAAAGATCATCAAAGCTAAAAACAAAACAAAACAAAACAAAACAAAACTACTGTGCTAGGACTTACTCAGAACTTTGGTTCTAGGTACTTTCATCATAAACATCTTTTCTATAGACATCATTGCACAAGCATTTTGCTGCATAGCCCATTGGCTAGGAAGAATTTTGCCATAAAGGATAAAATCACAAAAAATAAAAGAGCAACATTAGTAGCCTACTGTTGACCAGAAGCCATACTGATAACATAAACAGCTGATTAATACATATTTTGTGTGTTTATATGTATTATGTCTATATTCTTACAATAAAGTAAGCTAGAGAAAAGAAAATGATATTAAGAAAATTATAAGGAAGACAAAATACATCTACAGTACTGTAATTTATTAATAAAAAATAGTCACATATAAGTGGACCCGCGCAGTTCAAACTTGTGTTGGCTAAGGGTCCAACTGTACTAGGATGCATATTTGTTACGAGCTTCGTATTGCATTGCAAAAACTCTCTACGCTGTTGTTGTTCTTGGTATATTGTCATATGCCAGTGATAGACAATTCGAAGTTCTATGGGAAATGTGGTTTCAAAATTCTGCACCAATGTACAGACTATTACGAGGGCTAAGATTTATATAAAAAATGGGAGTACTGTGTCATGGAGAAATGAAACCAAACTGTCAATCAGTTGATGAAACCAAACTGTGTCAAAGACTAAACAAGACTGTGTCAAAGACACAGTTTGGTGTCAATAACATATATATGGTGTATATAACAATAAAATAGTTATTTTTTTAATATATTTGGCAAAATTGCCTTATGACCACTTACTTATCCTGCAAAAATCTTTGTGGCGCAAATATTTGTGGTAAAGGTGTTTATAGCAAAGATGCTTATGGCAAAATTGTACACACAGAAAGCTATTCAATTTCTTTGGAGGATTCTAATTCTTCTGCAGTCATATTCACTATACACACAAACTATTTGTAGAATTAGTGGTAAATCTGGGAAAGAAAATAAATTATTGGAGAGATTAGATGGTATTTAGGAATAGCATAATGAGTCTACCATAGTCAAATGCTTCTAGAGATAAAATGGATAACTCTAATCTTGTTCGTTTCAAGATATCCTCAGATTATCTAACCTTTAAATGTTCAATTCACTCATAAAATGCCTAATCATACAATGCTGAAAAGTTAAAAGTTCTTATAACTGAAAATTTCATAATTTCAAGTATTCTCAGATTTACTCCTAATTCTACAAGTAACATGTGTATACCGAGTGTGACTGCAGAGGGTTAAGAGCCCTGAGTTGCTACTATTTATCTGTGCTATGCCTTGCCTGGTATGTAATAAATTCTCAGTAAATGCTAGTTATTATTATATCATACTATGTTCACCTCCCAAAACCAGAACAATTAGAAGAATTTTTTAAATCCACATATTTAACAAGTGAAACAAATAACTAGAAAGTAAAAATATACAAGAACTAATTTAATATCTTGGTCACAATTATGGTTTGTTGCACAATGATTAAGAATACAATGTCAGACATAGCCTGATGTGAAAACAGCCCTGCTACTGGTTATTCACCATTAAGTATGTTAAATAATTTCTTCAATCTTCCAGTCTTTTCTGTTTAGTTGTATACTGAGAATAATTATAGGATATAGCATTATTTAATTTTGTGAATGTTAAATTAGATTATCTATGTAAGGTCCTCAGTTTAATATCTTCTATATGATAGAAGCTCAATAAATATTATGTAATATTATTTTATTATTTCTTTGCTCCTTTATGTAATTATCTATGCATTTATCTGTTATGTATTGCTATTTTATTTTTTCTTTACTCCTTTTCCCTTGTCTTTGTTTAGCTTAGTAATGAAGTATCTTCCCTTTATAATAAAAAAACAAAATTTCTAATAAACTCTAGGACAGATTCCAAACTTTTGACAACCCTCATATTAATAAGCTCTTGAGTTTATTAGGCAAGTCTGACAGAGACTTCCTATTTCTCCAAGGCATGCCATTAGAACCACAGGAAGCTGTGAGATTTCAACGATATAAAAGACAACCGAAACTAGAAACTCTTAACTTTGGGGAAAAGTATTAATAGATAAGAGACAATAGAGTAAAGAGTACAATTTTGGATTTATACAGGATGAGTTTTCAGTCTCAATTTCATCACCAGATATGTGGCCTTGAAATATTAGTGAAACCTGTTTTCTCACCAGTAAAATGTGAAAGATAATTTTATCTCATGAATTCATATTCAGATAAAATGAGATAATCAACTAGGTAAATTTAAGTTCTTATGAAGTGTCTGGCACTTAGTAGATATTCAATAAAGGACACTATAATAGTATTAGACCCAAGAAAGAGAATGCCAAGTATAATCATAAATGTACCCTAGAGATTGGAAAGCATATTTCAAGCTACTTGGAGCAAAAGTAGATATAGTCCCATGATCATGCCTCAAAGAATAAAAGTTTACACTACTAAAAAGATAAAATGAATTTTCTTTTAAAAAAAAATCAGAACTAAAGAAAATATGGTGAAACCAGAAAAGTTTGGTAGAATTTCATTTTTTTTTAAAGATTTTATTTATTTATTTGACAGAGAGAGAGAGATCACAAGTAGGCAGAGAGTCAGGCAGAGAGAGAGGGAAGTGGGCTCCCCGCTGAGCAGAGAGCCCGATGCGGGGCTCAATCCCAGGACCCTGAGATCATGACCTGAGCCGAAGGCAGAGGCTTTAACCCACTGAGCCACCCAGGCGCCCCTAGAATTTCATTTTTTTAATGTGTCAACGCTACATTTACTAGCATATAACTAAATATAAATAGAAAATTATGGTCATGTACTTAAAAATAGTAATGTTGAAAACTTAGAATGAACTTAGGCTGGCAAAAAACAATAAACTTAGCAGCACACAATAAATTATGTGAGTATAAACATGTGTGAGAATCTGTATATGAGTTTGTTTCAAACACAAAAGTAAACAACTACAAGACGGTGAACTGCCAGGATAAAATAACGCAAAAGCTTTAATGGCAGAAAGCTGATCTCTATCTTCTTAGTAAAGGCAAGTGACATTTTAACACAGGAGATTAGAACATACCACACAGGAATTCTTTAAACTTCCCACAATGTAGGAAAGTATTAAGCAGAGACTCAGAGAAATGTGAGACACCAATTGGCTAACTAACATAAATGTAATGGGAACCCCAGTTCACTAATTCTGCCTGTTGGTAAAGTTTTCAGCTATTATTATTATTTATTTTTTCTTTTAAGATTTATTTCAAAGAGAGTGTGTGAGTGCTCATGGAGGAGGGGCAGAAGGAGAGGGACTGAGAAACTTAAGCAGACTCTCTACTAACCTCAGAGCCTGAAGCGGGGCTCCATCTCACAACCCTGAGATCATGACCTGAGCCAAAATCAAGACTCGGGCGATTAAATGACTCTGCCACTCAGGCACCCTCCAGCCATTATTTTTAAAATATTTTTTCTGCTCCTCTCCCCCCACTCTCCCTCTGCTACTCCCATTATGCATATGCTGGTATACTTAATAATATGCCACATTTTTCTAGGCTCTGTTCACCATGAGGTATGGTATTTATTTATTTATTTACTATTTTTTTTTAACAAAATAGTTAAAACATAAATATTGCCACACCTCTTTTATATATGAATGATAATTCTTTTTCTATCACTTTATTTTAGTCTTTTTTATCATTTGTCTTTAATTTCCTTTTTTTTAAACTCTTTTGATCTTTTTATTATATGGATTTTTATTAAACTAACTTCTGTTTTAGGGCGCCTAGATGGCTCTGTTGGTTAAGCGTTTGCCTTCAGCTCAGGTCATGATCCCAGAGTCCTGGGATCGAGTCCGGCATAGGGCTCCCTGCTCAGCAGGGAGCCTGCTTCTCTCCCTCTCCCTCTGCCCCTCCCCCTGCTTATGCGCTGCCTTTCTCTCTCTGCCAAATCAATTAATAAAATCTTTAAAAAAAATAAAATAAACTATCCTCTGTTTTAGAAATTGTATAATCTAATTATGTTCTTTTAGGTGATTTTTTTTTAAGATATATGCACAGTTAACCATGAATTAATCTAATATGTATCTATCTTTCTTCTGAATGCAGTAAGAGATCCTAACAATCTAACCACTCAAACTCATTCCTTATCTTATTGTTGTTAGATACTAGAGTTCTATTTCAAAACTGCTGTAATGTTTTGACTAGCATTCTTATTTTACAGAATATGGTTAATTAAGTTTACTGTTTATTTTTTATCAAATAGCTTGGCTTCCTATTTTCCTTATAAGTTCTTGCATCTGACAGCTATTTTATTGTCCATAGTTGATAAAATCAGTTTTGTATATGGTATGGATCTTTTACCAATCATTTTATACTGTATTGACATATGCAGAAGTCCTAAAATGAAATGTGCACATTTTCAAAGTTGAATTGATTGGGAATGATCTAAAATGTTCTAAAAGGTAGTCTGTCTCTGTTTAAACGTCAAAATTATAACATATGGCATGGAAATCTGGAAATGGCCACACAAATTTTTTTACCTAGAGGTGTAACACTTGTAGCTCATGACTCTTCTGACCTGAACTCTACCATGTCAAATGTTATTAAAATGTATAATTGTAGCAGTTTTTGGTATCCATTCACCAAAAGAGGATTCTCTGGATGCTTTAAATAAATCTAAAGGGTATATGTGCATGTCTCAATGCAATATATTTTCTGCATTGAATATCTGAAAGGCAAGTTTCTTGTTTCACCTACAAAATAGAATGGTTGTTTAACTGGGTATAAAAAATATGTTAAAAGTAATTTCCCCTCAGCACATTAAGAATTGGTTTTTATTGCCTTCTGTCATCAGTTGAGGTTAAGACTTATTAATGACAGTTAAGACTGTCATTAATTGAGGTTAATAATTGAGAAGTCTATTATTCGCTTAATTGACTTTTTTATTTTTTCTCTGTAGAAATGTGTAGTCCAATACAGCAATCACTAGTCACATGTGCCCAGTTAAATTTAAATTATAATTAACATTTTTAAAAAAGATTTTATTTATTTGATAGAGAGAGACACAGCGAGAAAGGGAACACAAGTAGGGGGAGTGCGAGAGGGAGAAGCAGGCTTCCCGCTGAGCAGGGAGCCTGATGCGGGGTTGGATCCCCTGAGCCGAAGGCAGACGTTTAATGACTGGGCCGCCCAGGCGCCCCTACAATTAACATTTTTAAAACAAAAAACTTAGTAGTTTCCTCAGTAGTTAGACTAGGCACATGTCAAGTACTCAATAAACATATGTGCTAGTAGCTATCATACTAGACAGCAAAGATGTAATATTTCTATCACTGCAGAAAGTTCTATTAGCACTACTCTATAAGCAACTGAAATTGTTCCCTTTCTTTGATAATCTTTAATTTCACTATAATGTGTCTAGTGTGGGTTTATCTTTATCTTAGGTTACTATAGAAAATTTTCTAAGGATCTTTAAATTTTGAAAATTGTAAAATTTTTCCTTAAACAATGCATATAAAAAATTTCTCCATTCTCTTTTGACACTCTCCTAGTGTGTGTGTGTATGTACGTGTGTGTGTGTATAGACATACATATATATGTGAAGCTCCTCAATCTACACTTACTTGATAGCTTTTTGCCTCTTTTTTACTCTGTGCTAAAATAGGCTGAAACAATCAGTCTTCAACTCTACTTAAGAGTTTATCCTTTATATTGATTTTTAAAGTTTCAAATACTATGTTTTTTATTTCCAAGAGTCACAGTAGTCTTTTCTTTCCAACTCTGTTTTTCCTCCTGTTTTTGTTTGAAAATGTATTTTTAATAGACATTATGAAATTATGTATCTATTTTCATATCCTAAAATAATGATTTCAAATGCTGTGTCAAACTGTCATAAATTAATTTCATCAAAAGTGATTTTCTAATCTTTTTTTACTTTCTTTCAAGTGCTTATTAGGATTACATGAGTCTATAGACTCTACATACATTTTAGATTTTGGAGTTGCAATCTTCTTAAGTAGGAGTTTTGCTTTGTTTTGTTTTTCTAGCTAGCACCACAATAATGTTCAGTAAAATAAACTACTCCAATCTCAGTGGTTTAAAACAACAATCATTTACTCTTCCACATGGATCTATAGGTCAACAGTAGGAGACTTGGATCTATGAAGTGTTTAGGTGGGCTTGGCTTCATGTCTGCTTACACTTCTTTGATCCTCATCTTTTCATGGCCATGATGGAAATTCAAGAATAGTCCAAACTTATAAGCACAATTAATGCTTCTGCTGACATCCAGTTGGCCTAAAAATATCCCATAGCCAAACCCAACATATGGGAGATGAGGAAATACACACCTTACATGGTAGTAGAGACAAAATAAATATTTTTGGAGAATAATCTAATCTACCAGTTCATTTTGTTCTTATTTTTGTTTCTCTTTTCCTCTGGACCTGAGGTTTTGTGACTAATTTTGTGACTAATTCTCGTATGCTGGGCCTCTATTCTACATTCAAGTTTTAAAATGGCATTTGAAAACTCCTATTCCAGGCAATGTTTATTGGTAATATCAGCAGATCCTGTCAGTGAGCCAGTGGATGGTTTGTAACCATTTCTCATCCTGAGGCCCTTCTCTCTTCCTGACTTCCTAAGCCCAAAGCTTCTTATAAAGCCATAACTACAACCAGTAGCTCAGCAATTTTTCAGCCTCCTTCAGTAAGCAGGAGCACTTTCCAGACTCTAGACGCTACTCACTGGCACATTTTGTCCTTACGTAACTTTCAGAGACTGCTGCCTACATCTGTCCTGAACACCAGAAGGCCCAAATTTTATCCTAATTCATCACCTAACATCACTGTTCTACTTCACATAGAGTGAATTGTGCAGAACATTTGAGACAAGCTATGCCTTTCCCATTATGTCTTTACTATCTCATCTAGTAATAGAGTGTGTGTCTAAAGAACAGAGGAAGAGAATTGTATTCATCCTCATTGAAACTCCATAACTTTTTTTTTTTTAAAGATTTTATTTATTTGACAGAGAGAGAGAGAGAGAGATCACAAGTAGGCAGAGAGGCAGGCAGAGAGAGGGGGGAAGCAGGCTCCCTGCCAAGCGGAGAGCCCGATGTGGGGCTCGATCCCAGGACCCTGAGATCATGACCTGAGCCGAAAGCAGAGGCTTTAACCCACTGAGCCACCCAGGTGCCCAAAACTCCATAACTTTTTATAAACCCTAATCTTATTTGATTTACTACTCGTAAGATCTCCCTAAGACAGAGATGCTCAGTCTAAAGGGCATGCTCACTTAATAGTGAGACAAGTGTTGGTACAAGAGAGCCAAGTGTTGGTACAAATCTGAGAAGTTTATAATGTCCCCATGTGATTTGGCATCACTCCTAATACAAAGACAACCCGCCTAGTGGGCTTAATCTCCTATTCTTAGTTGAAAAATATATTTTAGAATCTAAAACAATATTCTTTAATAATAGTCTTTAATAATATTTAGAATTCTGTGTTAATCTTAATAAGAAATACAAAAATTAATATACACATACTCTAAATTATCCAAATCCTGATTTTGTACATAACTACTGTCATGTAATGTAATTTCACTACCTATGTTTGCATGTATGTGTATGGTTGCATATATGTGCCAAAGGAAGGCGAAGTGAAATTAAGACATGGTGTATAAACTAAATTTTCAAAGTAATTTGGATAGAAATTGTAGAAGAATCGAGGCATCACAAATCATATGGTTTTATCAACATGCCAAAGTCAAAAGGACTGGTACATAGAATCAGTCCTGTTCTTATAATTACTAGTAGTTCATCAACAGTAAGAATAGGAGAGATAATCAATGAATCTCTTTTCTATTTCTGTCTCTGATCCTAGCAATAAGCAAATTAGAAATTTATCTAATTTCATTTTTAATAATGTCAAAAAGATAACCAAACTATATCTTCATATGAACAAGAATGCTTTACAATGTTATCAAGTGACACATCATTAAAACTACCGTTCAAAAATCTCTGAAAGGTAGATTTGTAGGTAAGGAAGAGCTCTGATTATTCTAAATTTTTAAACAAAAGTTTAACATTATTAGTGTCACCTTGTTCAACATGTTTATTCAAATAGTAATTCTCTGAATTAGAATGACTGTAGCCAAGATAAAAAAAAATTAAAAAAAAAAAAACACAAATTAAAGAGTTTACAGTCAAGATGCCAGACTGAGAAAATACAAAAAGCCTCCTTTGCTTCATATCAAACACACAGACATTCCACTTAAAATATTTGAAGAGTTATGAAAAATTCATAGACAAGTCCAAAAGCAAAAAAGGGAAAGCTTCAGTGGATAGAAATGAAGAAAATCTCCAGTCATAGTGGACCTGGAGTTGATGTACCACACTGCACAGAATGATACAGAACATATATGTCCTTTAACAACTGGAATATTAATGCCTACGAAGTGAGGAATTTCTAGGCCATAGGCTCTGAGCATTTTGGGGAGGTGGGATTGGGCTCACTGCACTGTTTTAGGAGGTAGAAAAATGCTGCCATCTGTTGAAAAGTGATTAGAAAATCTCCACCCAAAAGACCAAAGCCATAACCTCAAGCAAATGCTGTGCTAGCACAAAGGGAGAAATAGAAGCACCTATTAAATTCTGAAATTATCCTGCCCAATAGTTGATTATCAAAGTATATTATCAACTTCAAATAACTGATAGAGAGTGTTATACCACAACAAAAGAAAACATACTCTTCTCAATGGCATATGGGACATGTTTCAACATAAACAATATGCTAGGCCATAAAACAAGCCTCAGTAAATATAAAAGGATTTAAAATATATAAAGTATATTTTCTGACCACAATGGATGAAATAAAAAAAAATCAATAACAGAAATATATATTGGTAACTCTCAAATATTTGGAAACTAAATAACTTATTTTTAAATAATAAACAGGACCAAGAAGGAATCAAAATGAAAAATAAGTATCATGAACTAAACAAAAATAAAAAGACATATCAAAAGTGTGGAATTTTGGAGTAAATATAACTGAGGAGATGACATTTCTCAAACCAAATATCTTAGCTTCCACCCTAAGAAATTAGGGGGGAAAAAAATGAAACCCAAAGTAAAAAAAGAAAGGGAATAATAAAGATCAACAAATGGAAGAGAAAACAAACAAAAACAATAGAGAACATCCATGAAACCAGAAGCTGATTCTTTGAAAAGATCAATAGAACTGATAACGCTTTAACCACACTGATCAGGAAAAAAAAAACAAAAAACCCACACACAAATTGCCAATATTTAGAAATTAAATAAATGGTGTCACTACAGATACTATAGATGTTAAAATGATAATAAGCTTATATCACACACAGCTTCCTGTCGATAAATTTTACAACTTGGATGAATGGACACTTTCCGCACACGATACAAATCACCAAACCTCACAGAAGAAGGAATAGATGACACAAATCATCCTATTTATATTAAAAGAGATTGAATTTGGGGTTTAAAGCCTTCCCACAAGGAAAATTCCAGGCCAAAAGTTCCACTGGTGAATTTGACCAAACATCTAGAGAAGAAATTTTATCCAAACTCTTCCACAAAGGTGAAAGTTAGGCAATATTTTCAAACCTATTCTATGAAGCCAGCATTGCCCAGATGCTAAAATCAGATGAAGGCATAAGAAAAGCACATATCAATAACACTCTTGAATAGGTAAAAATGTTCTTAAAAGAAATTCAGCAAATCAAATCTAATAATGTATACAAAATATATCATGACTCCATCCATTTTCTATTACTGCGTAATAAATATCACAAACTTAGTGGCCTAAAACAATACAAATTTATCATCTCACAATATCTCTAAGTCAGGAGTCCAGACATGGGCTGCCTGGGTCCTCCGCTCAAGTCTTACAAGGCAGACTTTAAGGTCCAGGGCTGCAGTCTCATCTGAGGCTCACAGTTCCCTTCCAAGTTCACTGGGGTCATTGGCATAATTAATTTCCTGTGGTTATAAAACCGTTGTCCCCATTTTCTTGCTAGCTGCTGGCTGAGGTCTCTCTCAGCTCTCAGAGGCTGCCCTAAGGTCCTGGCAGCATGGCCCTCTCAAAACATGGCAACTTATTTTTTAAAAACCAACAGGAGAATCTCTCTCCAGACAGTTATAAAGATGTTTTATATAATCCAGATGATTATCTCATCATGTTCACAGATCCCCCCAATACTCAAGGGTAGGTTGTATACACTAAGATCTCAGGGACCATCTTAGAATCCTACCCATCACAATAAACAAGTGGGGTTTAACCCAGAGTTCCAAGATGAGTTTAACATTCAAAAATCAATCAATATAATTCACTATATAAATATACTTGAAAAAAAAAGAACATAGGATCATCTAAATTGATGTGGAAAAAATTTAACAAAATCCAACAACCATTCCTGATTTTATAAAAATCTCGGAAAACTTGGTATAGAGGAAAGTTCTTCAATCTGACACAGGGCATTGATAAAAAGCCTACGGCTAACATTATACTTAGTGGTGAAAGACTGAGGGCTTTCCCTCTAAGTTCGGGTTAGAAATAAAGATGTGTATTGCCACACTCCTTTTCAGTATTTTACTAGAATTTTTTGCCAGCTCAATCTGGTGAAGTGATCCTCTGTATAAAATATGAAAGAATCTTTAGAAAAAGCTACTACAAATAGTTTGTCTTACAAGTTTGCAGGGCACATGATCAATTACAACAGTTTATTATGTTTCTGTATATCAACAACAAATATTTTACAATAGAAAAAAATAACATATGGTATCCTCAAAAATCTCAAATATTTAGCAATATATCTGACAAAATATGTGCCATATCTGTACACTGAAAACTACAAAATATTGCTGAGAGAAAAAAAGGAGACAAAAGTAAAGGGAGACGTGTATTAGGTAAATGGATCAGAAGTTTTAAGATGTCAATTCTCTCCATACTGATCATGGACTCAATACGATCCCAATCAAAATCCCAGCAGACACTTTGGAAAAGTTGACAAACTTACTCTACAGTTCACAGAAAAATAAAGATTTCTAAGAGCTAAAACAACTTGAAAGAAGAAAACAGAATTGGAGGATTAACACTACCTGTTTTCAAGATATATTATAAAGCTATGTCAATCAAGACATGTGACATTGATATTAAGAGAAATAATGGTATGGTATAGAACCAATGGCTGGTATAGGAATAATCAATGATACAGAACAATGTCATAGATACCATATATATATATGTGTGTATATATCATTATTATCTGATTATCTGATTATCTGATTATCTGATTTCATATATAGCGATTATAGATATATATATAACTGATTTTTGCATTATTATCTGATTTCATATATATTGATTATACATACATATATATGTAGATACAGATATATATAACTGATTTTTGACAAATGTTCAATGACAATTCAGCAGATAGTCTTTTTAATAAATGGTACTGGACCAATTTTATATCCATAGTAAAAGAAAATTTTCATGCCATAAAAAATGAACTGAAAATGGATCATAGACTTAAATGTAAAATGTAAAGTATGAAACTTTTACAAGAAAACATAAGGGAAACTCTTTATGAACTTGGGTTAAGCAAAGATTTCTTATCGAGATCATAAAAAATATAATCTATGAAAGAAAATTGATAAATTGCACTTCTTCAAAATTAAAAACTTCTGCCTTTTGAGAGAGACATTTACAGAGAATGAAAAGACAAGTCACTAACTTTGAGAAAACACTTGTTTCTAGACAATAAAATAGGAAAGGAAGCTACCAAAATTATTCATGAGGCTAACCTATCTTTGATGTTAAAACCACAAGAGAAAAAAATAAAAACAAAATAAAAATAAAATTAAAAAATCATAGGAGAAAGAACTGTACAAGGGACAGAAAACAAAGGGCCAGTGTCATTTGATTTAGTAGGTTAGGTGCAAAATTCCCAAATAAACTATTAACAAAGTCACCCTAACAAGAGATAGAAAATGAATAATATTGCATTGTAGTCACCACATCAATATATTGAAAGACAAAAAAACCACATCATCAACATTCGATCCCATATTCTCTCATAAATCAATACATCCATATATAAAGGCACCTACATGCACACACACACATACACACGCACATGCGAACGCTTCACAGCCAAAAAATAGCAGGACATATATTTAACTTGATAAAAGGATATTTATCAAAACTTTAAAGCAAACTTTGTACACACTTATGAAGCATTGGAAGCATTCCCATTAAAGCTGGATATAAGAGAATCCCTAATAGTCAAAAAACTGACAAAATTAAAACTACACAGTAAAGTAGTATTTCTACTATTAAGTATAATACCACTGCTTTGTAGTTAATTTAAAATTTTTCCCATCTTTGAAAATTAATGTTGTTAATTTTATTTCTCCTGTGAACAATCTGTACATTTTTATTCTTATATCTGTATAAGTGCTATGCATATGACTATGTTTTCATATATTTCATTAATAATTATAAAAACCTAAGTCAACATTGAGGATAAACAATTTTTACCTTCAAACAACTGGCTAGTATAATAGTTAAGTTTAGCAACACCATTCTAGAGGGATCATCTACAGTGGTATTCCCCGGGCTCCTGCCTTTTTCATGTTCTGCTCAATATTTTTATCAATATTTAATATTCAATGAATAATTTAGATGAAGACATGGAAATCATGTTGATGACATTTATGTATATTCTCAAGTTGGTAGGGAGAGCTCATGCTGAATGAAGAAGAATTTTTAAAATCTCTGTTAGGTAGAATTCTGAGTTTAAATCTCAACAATGAGAATAACCTACATAATTTTTAAGTGCTGTGTTAGAGTTCACAAAACATCTATTTTGTTAATCTAAGAGAACATAAGACCTAGACTGAAAGAAGTGATAAGACTTTTAAATGAGCTAACATATGCTCAGTAGTGTCCTGTAAGAGTATAGGGACAATATCACATACACAGCTTATCATGTCTTAACCTGGGCAAGAATAAACTTAGAAGGGGATATGCTAGCTCACATCATATATTTGAAGAACCCTCTTAGGAAGCAGGGTTTTTTTTAAGAAATGTTATATACATATATATTATTCACAAAAATAAATCATTGACTCATATGTCTTGAAGCTAGAAGATATCATACTGAACCTCATGCATTTCAACCAGTAACTTGGTGTGTTTCTTTTCTATGCTTTATCAGAACGTGCCATAGACAGAAAGTAGATCTACTGTTCTAACTGCATGGCAGTATCAGTTCATTTTACCACTTATAATGATTCAGCAGCTATAGTGAGACAATCCATCCCATCTTTAAGAAGATGGGGGGAGTCCCTCAATATAACAGTCAGTTAATCCAGATAATCAAATTATCAAATAAGAAACTCATTAGTGCCTGATTTTGTGACTCATCAGTTTGGTTCACATGGTTAAATTGCTTATGAGACAATTTGTGAGAAAATTCTCTGGACAGGTAGCCTAGGAATTACGGTCCCTTCATGGAGATGCAGGGAGCACCAGGATTAGGAAGGGGAGACCACTGGGAAGACCAGAGAGTTGAAAAACAAGTGCTTAGGGTTTAACATTGCTAAGCTTAATGCAAATTTTGTAGCCAGAAAAAAATGTCACGAATTGTATAATTTTGTCAACTAGTCTCATAGTTGATGTCAATCAAAAGAAAGGAAAGAAGATATATTAGGGAAGGAGGGGGTGGAGGAATGTTCTCCAATTGTCTTATTCTCTCAATTTTCAAGAACAGAAGAAGGCATTCCCTTCCTAACAAATAAACCTCACTGGTCTTGCGTGATATCGTTTCTGGGATTACTTAGTAAGTAAAGGCCCAGGGTTCAGGACTGCACTTCACATCCTGTGGCCAGTAAATACAGTCATTTCAATGTTCTATTTTCATGGTAATGCAAGGTGGCTAAGAAGAAAGAATGTCATCAGGCCTAAAGCAAGCAATCTACCACCCTTAATTCCCATCCCATTACCTGCATAATGATGTTTATGATGTTACTTTTATGATCTTATAAGCTTTATTATTCCCATTTCATCATATAAAATTGAGGCAATGTACTGTACTTACATTTTGTTTACCTCATTTTTCTAGTTAGATATTATAAATGTTCCTGTTTGGATAATAACTAGATTCTGAGGCCTGCTGGGTGATTTTGCCCTTTTCTGTGACCTGATTGGAAGATGGGAGATGAAAGGAGATTGACTTCAAATAGAAGAATTCACCTGGTAGGTAGAAATGGGGGTGAGGGAGGGGCTCTTCTTATTTAAAAATATATTTTTTCTTGTGCTTGTCTTTCCTATCTAGCATGCTATGCACGGAAACTGTTCAAAACATAAAATCTCTTCAAAACACCAATGCCCATAGCCTGGGTGACTCTTTAAGGTATAAAAAATACGGTAGTTCTAGAAAAAAAATTAAAGGCTTTAATGGAGACTAAAATACTCAGCAGCACATGAGGTGGAGGGTATTGGACTGAGTAAAAAATGTAATAAATCTATGTAATTCATTCTACCCCTGGAAGTATCACCCTCTATTGAAAGCAGAAGCTATTAAGTCCCTAAACTTGGAGAGGCTTCACTGCTTTTCATCAAAAGCAAATACATGTAAAGGACAAAGCAGGATGCTTACACCAAGAGCTATACCATTTGTCCCCTGTTAATTGTATCGCTGATTCCATCGGTATCATTAGGCACCTTCAAAAATACTGTGGCATTGAGCCTGCTCTGGTCTCACAAATGACTAAGAGGAAAATCCAGAGTAAAGGCTGAGGGAGAAGCTGGCCTGGCTGTGTTAGCTGAGAGAAACAATGATAATGATACCACAGTTCCAAGATGCTGAACACTATTTTTTAAAGAGCACAGGTCATTTGGAAACGCTTTTCCTAGCCCTAACAAGTGGCTGTTGCTAACTTCTGTCCACAATTTAGTATGTCTGTTGAATGAAGCCCATCAGAAGAGGTAACCATGGCTTTTAGCATCTTAGACACCACACAGACCTTAACATTGTATCAATACTTATACAGGAGTATTCTGCTCTAAACAAAACACATTTCTAGAAATTGTGCGTAAATTTGCTCTTGGAAAAGTAGCCATATTTTAAACAGCATAGGGAATTTGTTTTTATTTTCAGTGGGGTGAATTGTTTGATAATAAAGTTAATTTCCTATATTCACATGTTTATCATTTTTGTTTTGTTTGGAATTTTTTTAAGCCAACGTTGGGTTTTTAAATTTTTGTCCAAGTGGAAAATGTGGCAGGGAACGAATGAGAAGATATGGGCCCTAATTCCATTCCTTTCACCAACTACATTTGACAACTTATTTTGCCTACTAGGCCTCAGTTTTCTTAATTGTCAAACCATAATGAAGTCCCCTTCGGCTCTATAATTCTAACATCTGTAGTGCTGAGGAAAACAAAGTAAAAAAGAAATCTCTAACCTCTACTGAGCTGCCATATACGGTAATGTGGTTGTTTACAACCAGGGGGCGCCATTCACCCTGGAGACAATTTCCTAGCAGAGGGTGCTAAAGTGGCTTTTGGGCAGGATGTCTTCTCAACTGCCATATGGGTTGGCTGTGAACCTGCCAAGTTCCTTAGTTCTCTGCTGTTGAGAAATAGCAAGAAAAATTTCATAAGAATGTACACAATGCCCACTATGTCAGAGAAAACTAACCCTTCAAAAGATAATTTGGGGATAAAGAATTCAGTTGCATATGACATGACTTCTATCTTACTGGAAGAGTTTACAATGCATGGATCATGAAGATAACAGATATATTCATAATGACAGATGCCAAGTGAGCACTCAGAACTGTCCCCAAAATGTTCTGGAATTCAAGAGACCACTGAGGTTCTTTTACTACCCTGAAACGAGTGAAAAGTTTCTGCTAAAAATGATTAGAATTTCATTTCCTGCCAGCAAGGTATGTGGAGACTCAGAGTGATTAACCAACTCACAAAATAAATGAATGTGGTATTTCTAGTCCCTGTATTTTGTGGAGTAAAAATCATATCTGCTAAATATATGAATAGTTCATAACAACACATGGACACTTCCGTTTCTACGTGCCTACTTTGTCACTAGAGCCGTGAATAACAGAATACAAGTGGGATAACATGTGCCAAAATCTCCTCGTAATGGAGTCCTTCCCTTTGAGGGCATCTCCAACTACTGAGAGAAAGTAAGATACCACGGTATTGAAAAATTGGCTTGTATGAAGCCTTCCTACCTTCGGTAACAGTTACATTGTTTCCACGAGATAAAAGAAAGACGTTTGTGCTGTCTGGGTGCCTCACAACCCCATGGAACTGGTTTCCACATGTCCATCATGTGAATAAAGTCAAATTAATTAAGGTGCCATCCAATGATGCATAAATCATAAACAGAAAGGGTACAGAAAAATATCCCTTCCTATGCCCTCTGTTCCCCCATCCTGGAGGCCAAACTTTGCCCTTGAATGAGCACAAACACCTCATAACTAAATGACTCACTGTCAGATGCTGGCTGTAAGTCTATTAGACTATCGTCATGTCATCTTTGTTTTTGGCAGTGTTTGAAAGCACCTCTAGCAGCTTTATTTGAACACTGTTTTCATATCTAAAAGCTTGAATCTGTAAAACAAACACACAAACATTTATAGACATCTTTATATCACTTCAAATTGTTGTGATTAGTGTACACGCTTTGAATATTATTACTTAAACAACCTCCAGCTGATGTTAAAAAGTAACACTTTGGAACAAGGCATTCTCCAAATGTTCTATTAAGGATGCTGTTTATTTATATCAGTGTATAGAAAAGTACAGCTGTACAAAACATAAATCAATGTCAAAAGTAAAAGGCATTAAAATTCATAAGGTTCATTTTCCGACATCCAGAGCAAACTGTAGCTGAGAGTTTGTCACAGACTTAACATCAGCAATAAAATTATATAACTGCTGATGTCACATTCTTTGAGGTACACTCAAAGGCATCTAAAATTTTATAGCTTAGTTTGGCTTATTTTAAAAATGAACATATATTACTCTTTATTTTGTTTCTTATGATACCTAGAAGACCTGAATATAAAAACAGCATCAGAGGGGAAATATCTCGCAGTCCACAGAGTTTTAACTAACATGAAAAAATATTTGCGTGTGCTCCATTTTGCTATTGATCAGGAAACCACAGGAAATAGTGTTGGTTTAACGCCTATTAAGGGAAACAGTATTTCCTATAGCAGAATTGAAGAGGGGTTATTGCTATGTAAGGAAGAACTAAAAACAAGTCACTTGAATACTAATATTCATTCACAGTCAGGGAATTTTCTGCCTGGGCTCTCACATTTTGAAAGCTCTCATGCCATTTGCCTCTGGTGATCTATGAGACTTTGATTCCTATTTAAATTATCATCGGGTTTGGAAGGATATACACTTGTTGTGGTATCTCGAGCCATCTTCTATTCGATTCCAATTTTCTAGAAGGCAAGAACCCCACAGCCACACGTGCCTGTCCCCAAAATCAGGGATAAACTTGTTGGCTCTGTTTTCCTGAGGTGGTGGAATAGCGACCCTGAGATCCCTAACTGGGAAGCTAGAGATTGAGGTGAATCAGCCCATTCTTCTGTTCCAAGAAGGAAGGACAGCCTTCAGTTGTTTATACAGCCCTTACTGTGGGCCAGAGACAGTCCTAAACAAGTTCCTCTGAGAAAGTCAATTAGCCACCTCGGCGGTCCTAGGAGTTAGGGACTATGATGATCGTCATTTCACAGAAGGGACTGAAGCACAGGGAGGTAGGCAGCTTTCCCCCACGCGGCTGGTGGGTGACACAGCTGGGTCTGAGCAGACAGCACAGCTCAGGAATGTGTTCTGTGAAACACCAGTAATACCCCATCTCTCAGAGACTCACAAGTGCACAATACTGATGCAGGGCAGTGGTATTTCTCTCTGTACCTTTCCGTAAGAAAAATGGGCCCTGTGGCCTGTAATCTATTAAAGCGTATATGTCCTTGCACTGGAAATGCTTCCGAACAGCTTTTCCTTCGGAGGATGCGTGTATCATCCGCACTTCCAATCCTCCTGGGACTTTTAGCAGTCTTACCAGAGATTTCATGCAAACCCATACACGCACACACTCTTGGAAACCCGTATTTATGTGGTAAAAATCCTAGATTATATGGGTGAAATCTCCCCTGCCACACATGGAACCTGAATTCGAATGCCTTTCTTAAGAACATGAGAGAGGAAACAATTTTTTTTTTTTTTTTTTTTTTGTAAAAGAGGGAAAGCGATTTATCTGCGGTCCTTACATAATTAGCCAAAGCTGATTTCAGATGTTTTCCATTTACCACGTACCATTCACAACATCCATTGGTGTGTTTATTAACGTAGCCCAGATGCCCCATTTCGTATTCTCTTCCGCTCACATCTTCGTGGAAATGACAAGGGGCATGGGGGAGAGCCTGCACCAAGTGGGATTGCCAGGTAGGGAGGTGAGTGCCCGGCTGCCTCACCAGCAAGAGCTGGGCGTGAGGGTGACTCTGCCCGGCCCGGGACCCGCCTGCACGACCCGTCCCTGATTCGGGTACCAGAGACGCAGCGAGTGGAATGCAGCCTAGTTTGACTGAGAACAGCACTGTGAATACAAATGTGTGTAAAATGGCTGACTCTGTACAAGAGTAAATAAGAACCTTTCCAGCTTTTCATTTAGTCACAAGATCAGGAGGTCTCGTCACCCCAAATAGAGTAGAGAATTGAGGTAGCTTTCCAGCTGAGAGAGGCAAAGTAGGGAGAGCGGGGGAAGGTGACTTTAGCAGCAAGAACCTTGCTTTTTAAGGCTCTTTTTAAAAGAATATAGCTCAGACTGAACACCCCACATGAATATATGCCTTAGGAAATAATTTTTATTAATAGCCGAATATTTTTACTTTCATCCACATGCACCCAAATATTGGGTTTATGATATCTAGTTGCATGCATACATCACTGTGTCAAAGAAAGGGGGGAAATCCAGCCTTAATAAAAAATGATTTATTAACTTCTCCACGTCCTATAAATTTAATATGCTAAGGGTTCTTGCTCTCATCGCGGATTCTTTCTTTTAGAAGTGTATTTCTGAATATGAGCTCATACTCCTTCTGAATAATGTATGGGTAAATACGAGCAAACCGAAGTCTCTCTGTTGCACACAATCTACAGAAACGCAATCGGGGTGATACGTGTCAGTTAGCCGGGCTCTTTAGTTTGCATCCCTTTACCCTCAACTAGTTCATCGCTTTCCTCCAGAGAAATAGCTGAAGCTGCTTTCTACTGCTCCATGATGTTAAGCACTGATGTATTCATTTTCCGAACATAAAATAACACAATGCTTTTTCGTCCCTCTCCTTCTAAATCATACTTCTTGTTCTTTGTTGCTTTTTTTGTTATGGTTGTTGGGATGCAAACTAATTTCATTCTTTTTTTTTTTTTTTGGTCATAATCATAATAATAACAACAAAGTATGATCTCTGTATAAATATAGTTTTTCTTCTTCATAATTGCACATAAAATCCATCCTACTCGGAAACTGCAGAGAGTACAAGAATCACTATAAATGCTGGCCTCAGGGAATCTATGCTTCCTACAAGATTTAAGGTAGAAATATTCAGGGGCCATGCTACTCAAACAAGACCCAACCATTTTTTGTTGTTAGTTTTTTTTCCTTTTCTTTTCTGCAGAATATTACCTAAAGGTAGCTCTAAGCACTAAGGGATTGAGGTTTCTATTTAGTCTATAAGTGAACTAACAGGTTTTTCTACCTGTGGGTATCAACTTGGTATTTCAGTTAGCTAAGCAGCTTTGGACCTAGAATAAAACACTTAAGGGACCAGGCAAAATGTAGGAAGCAAAAAATCTGCAGGCTGTGGCCTTTGTTTGTTTGTTTAACGTGCTCTATTTTTTAGAATGGTGTTAGATTTACCAAAAATGCGAAAGCTGGTATGGAGAGTTTCCATACACCCCTCACCCAGTTTCCCTTCTGCCTTCCCTGTTAATGTAATAAAAACTATGCATTGTCATATTTTTCTGTTTTCCTATTGTGCATATATGTGTCTCTTCCTACTGTGCCCTGATAATTATTAGAGATAAAGAAATAGATATTTCATAGTTTAAGTTGGGGAGTTGAAACCTGTAAGTACTGCCCTAATAATGCCATTCCTATGTGGCTTAAGAGGGCAAGAAAGCCTCTGAGTGGGGACACAGCCCATGGGAAGCTGGAAACTGGCCAACCTCTGATGGATTTGACCCTCTGGGGAGGATTCCCAGTTGGTAAGGGATGGCATCTCTGCCATTAAGCCAACACCACAACCTTTCCTCATTGCGTTAAATCTGGAACTGTGTCTAAAGGTCAAGGAAAGAGGGGCATGGTGGAAAGAGTTGCTTAATATTGTCGAATGTTTAAACCTCTGATCTTTGAAATAAAGGGCTGGGCTAAAGAATCTTTAAAATCTCTTCTCTGCTATAATATTCTTTGAGGCAGAGGTAAAAGAAATGCTTTATATGAAAGAAAAACAAAAAATTGTCATCAGTCGGGATCCCTTGTCCTGTGCATTATCAAAAAATATATATATTGAAAATACAGTATTTGTTCTAAGTCATATTTATTCCAAGATGATAAAAAATGGAGAAGTTTCAAGCATCTTTGAAGGCTTTTCGAAAAATATCCAGGCTTATATGTAGGCGATATAAATTTAAACTTCCTCTTGCCTTTTCTTCCACCTTACTAAAGACACAGCTCTGAGTAACAATAGCCTGAGGGTGTTCCATTTTTCCCTTGCCATTTCTCTATCTTCTTTTCCTATTAGGCTAATAAACAAATTCTGAAACTTTTGTTGCTGTCTCCCCAGACCCTGAGTATGCAACAGAGAGCACTTGAAAAGACCTAACTGACTAACTTAAAGTTACCCCGAGGATGTTTGTCCACTTTTCTTTTATTTTGTCCTTAGATTGGCTTTAGGAATCTATATTCTGCGCTCTCCCAATATAGTTAGGGGAAGCAGAGGTACTGTATGTATGATTTGTACTTGTACCTATTTCCCAATTCCATCTGTTTTTAATACATTCTCTTGATAAAATTTTATCCCTTCTTTCCAGTCAGGCTTTTGCCTGATTTGATAGAGAGTCCCTCTGGCTCATGTTGAAATTGAAATGTATGATATCTTATTGTTTGCCTATATACCCAGCTGTCCAGGCACTGGGTTTACTTTTATAAATGAAATATTGAAAACAAACACAGAGCGTTGGGGATGCAGTTGCAAGGGACAGGATCAACATAACTACATTAGAAATGGTCAACATAAGACTGGAAACTTCTATATCTCAGGTGGCCGATCCCTGGGCTACCCTGAACATATCTCTAGTAACATTTTGCTCATTGCATGAACTTTTCACAGGCTCTAGGCACCCAATCGTCGTGTCATAAGGGAGCGCAGCAGTGTTGCACAGAAATAAAAATAGACTTTGTGGCTAGTTCTGGATGCAATACAGGCTCTGCGATTTATATGCATCTTGACTTTGGTAAGTCATTTAACCTTCCTGAACCTAGCTTTTCTGGCCTGAATTTTAATGCTTCCCTGTGGAAACCCGGTCAAAGATGAGACCAAACAGCCCACTGAAGAGACTGAAGAAGTGGGCAACATCACAAACCCAAGTGCTACGATGATGACCAGAAAGACACTATGCCTACCCTTATGGGTTTCACAGTCCAGTGAGAAGCACAGCCCATCAGTGAGCAAGTACACTGCACTGTGAGAGATAGGTGAGAACATATGGGAGGAACAGATAACCCAGATCTGAGTGATTAGGAAGGCCTGCCGAAAACAGTGATATCTAAACTATTAATTAAAATACAGGCAAGGAATACCCACGTATGTGTGCAGAGCTTGGCAGTGGTTTGGTGCGTTGTAAGAGTTCAGTGAATTGCATTTCTCTTCCCCTTTCCTGCTGCTATGTCCCCTGAACCCCTCCAAACAGATTCTACGTAATAAGCTTCATTCGTTGATTTAAACATTTTTTTAATGAGCACCTGGTATATGCTGGGCTTAGAGCTAGGGACTAAGTGAAAAAGGGAGAAGCTCTGTCCTTTAACGGCTTAGTCTGATGAAGTGAGTTCAATACATCAAACCCCCAAAGACCACTGTCACTCATTCTGAAATGGGTAAATAGGATTCATCTACAGCTCTTTAAAAAGAACGCAAAGAGACTCAAAATTTTGAGAGCCACTCTAGGAAACGCCAGTGCCGGAACACTTGAACACTTGACTTAATGCACTGACAACCTGGATTTTGATCTATGGTTTTAAATGATTTCTTTTCATAATAATGTCTTAAAAAGCAAAAACATAAAAGAAGTTAGAGGACTTAGAAATAGCAGTGTCTTAGACTTCACTGTTTTCTCGTCAAATGTAAGTAAAACTCATCCATTTCTTAGAACAAACCATACCCATTCTAGGGGGAGAGAAATTAAAAAACAAAACCAGGGTGGTGGGTGATTTTTTTTTTATATTATTATCAATTATGTCTTTCATTTTATACAGATAAAGACATAAAGAGAAAGATCCTTTTTTCTTTTGGAGTAATACCTACTCTGGTTTCCTAGGCATATTAATTTGCTGCAATTCACTGCAGAAGCTAATTCTTATTTTTTGGAATTAATTGAGCTGAAAGCTGGACTCATGACAGCCCATCCCTTCAGTGGCCAGCACAGAAGCTGAGGACAGACGGCCATTTCAACTTTACTAGCCTGACATCCTGCATAATCAATGCACGTCAGCCACAAAGACTGGCTGCCTGTGCTCATGCCCATTTGCAAGTTGGCTGAGCGCCCACTCACAAATTGGGATGCCAGTTCCACCAGGGCACACAAGTGTCAACAAAAGCTCACTTCAAACAAGAAGCCTGCTCAGTTTTGCAAGAGCCATCATTTTGTTAGGGGGAAAAAAAAGGAAAAGGTTTAAGGTGGTTAATCCCACATTGCTGACAAATGGCTATTTACAACCCATCATACCTTTGGCCTCAAGGGACGTTTTATTTAATGACTTAATGCAATCTTCTCTATCCTTTAAATTTGACTTTCAATCTCTGCATTTTAAATGAGGCAAAGAGGAGACAGTATGTCAATCCCGAGAGTCACTGGAAATGTCCATTTTCTTCATTCCCATTACATGCATCAGAGATGGAAAGAGTAAGCAAAGCATTATCATGTGCATAATGTCTCTAGACACTAATTAGAATGGTGAATAGTGAACCTAACAAAATGCAAATACATTCTTTAATATTTAATTAATTCAGCAAATATTGGTTAAGCGCCAGGCACCCAGTAGGGATTGGTCTCACTGACTGGAGTCTCTTCTCTTCCAATGAAACCTACACACTTGCTGTCATATTAATCAATCTCAATAAAGCATTGTTCTCATCTTATTAATTCTGTGATCAAAATGCTTTTAAGTTTTGCCACTGACCACTGGATGATTTCAAACATTCACATGGCAGTGAAGAAATCTCATATTCTGGCTAAAATCAATAGAGTTGTGTTTTTTTTTTTTTTTCCCTCATGAATTCTTATAGATTCTCATAAAGGCTAAACTGATGATCCCAAAATGTTTCTCCATTTGTGCAGACCTCATTGCATCTATAATGTCTTTCTCTATTTCCACCACCTCTAGATGTTGAAGCTCTCCTCACCTCAGTAAGGATCAAATGTTCCCTCAGACCCAACCAATTTTCTTCAAGTTCTTCTATGTGACAACATAGGTTTTAACAAAAAAAAACCTCATTTAATCCTCAATTCAAACTTGAGAAAGGTATTATTATCCTCAATTTTTGTATGTATAACCAAATTGAGAGAAGCTAAGGATGGGCAAGGTTGAAGCCTGAATTCAGGCCCTATAAACTCATTTATGTTCTACCCTCAGGCTTCCATGTTCCTCACAGGACCTCCCCTGTCTTCATCCCTGCCCACAACATGCCCTTCTTCTGATTGTCTGTAACATTGTAATCCATGCCATTCTTGAGATTTTAATTGCTTTATAACTTGCATTTTTCAAAAAATCATGAAAGATTTAGTAAACAATTCAGTAATTTTTTAAATATTTATTTACTTTAGAGAGAGGGAGAGAAGGAGAGGGAGAGAGAGAGAAAGAGCGAGTGAGCGAGCTTGAGTAGAGGGAGAGAAAGAGAGAGCATTCCAAGCAGACTCCCTGCTCAGCAATGGAGCCCTACTTGGGGCTGGATCCCATGACCCATGCGATCGTGACCTCAGCTGACATCGCAAGTCAGTCGTTTAACCAACTGACCCACCCAGGAGCCCCAGCAATTCAATAATTTTAACAGAAACTGAAGACGATAATAATGAAGAGAAAAGAGGAGAAAGGAAAGGAAGAGAAGAACAAGCATTTTCTCTCTCAATATGTGTGCCAGAACTGTACCGAGTACTTTCAAGGATGTCACCTTGAATCCTTATCAAAAACCTCAAACTCAGGCAGTATTATCTTCAAAATATAGGTAACGAAACTGAGGTTCAAAAAGGTTTAAGTGACTTTCCTAAGATTATAATCCAGTTTGTTACTAGGTGATGATTCAAACATACTCATTCTTTCATTCATTCAACAAAATATTTGCCTACCTACTACATGCACTGCTCTAAGTATTCTAATAGAAACCAAAGAAACAAAAATCCCAGCCTCTGAGGAACTTGCATTCTAGTGAGGAGGCACAGGTAGTAAACACGAAGATTAATTAACAGCTGAAATACTATACTGCACAACATGTTAAAAGATGGGATAGAGCTTGAATATTAAGGCAGAGTAAGGGAAAGCAGAACTACCAGGGTGGAGATTTTGCAATTCTAAATAGCACAGTCAGTGTAGGCTTCACTGAAAGGAGAAGTTTGAGAAAATATATGAACAACTGAGTGGAAACAGGGAAGGACATTCCAGGAAGAAGGAAGGGTCACTCCAAAGGTCCGAGGTGGTAACAAAAGTACCCAAAGATGGGTAAAAATGACACAACCTGGAAATTTTTTGATTTGCAAAGAGAAAATATGTTTCTTCTACATCTAAAAACAAACAAACAAAAAAACCTTCCCGAAATGATAGGTAGCCTTCGAGAGCCATGTATGAAGTGCTATTATAAATAATTCACATGTATTTACAATCATTGCTTACAAGACACAATGAGGTAGATACTATTATGAGTCCCACTTTTGACATGAGGAAAATGTAGTACAGAGTGGTTAAGTTTCGTGCTCATGGTCACACAGGTTGTAAGAGCTGCAGCCGTGTGTGAACCCACATTCACGCAGAGGCCTCAGAGGTTTGTTCTGAACCACAGCTGGAGTTCATCAGTTTTCACTACTACAGAGTATTCCATTCTGATCACAATATATTTCTTATCCTCTTGTTGATGGCCATTTTGAGTGTTTCCAGCTTTATTATTTTTATAAATGATGTCACTGTTGCATTTTTATATATATGTATGGCATTATATGTGAAAGTTTCTCTAGGTTATACATTATAAAGTAAGACTGCAACGACAGAGTATATGCCAAAAATACTGTGTATAGCCCTTTCTAATTCAAGACAAGGAGACAAGCACATTTGCACTTAATTCCTCACTCTTTCCCAGAATTACTATGACTTCAATTTTATTATTAAAATAACTTATTAGTTCTTTAATATTTTATATTTTTTCCAAAATTATTGTTCATCATTGCATTTAGTGTTCTATCACTGTTGTCAAATTATTTATCTCTATTTTGAAAAGAATTTACTGCTCACTGCTTTTTTACTACAATCTAGAATTAAAATAGAGTGAACATTTTAAAAAACTGAACTAGATAAATAAAAGTGTCTCATATATGACTAAAAATATTAAAAATATAGTTTATCTGCATAATTGTGTATTTTGCACCACTAGAATAATATTTTCTATCATTTAATAAAATAAGGAATAATTCTGGTAGAGAGCAAAATTCAGAATATTAAGTTCTATAATCCTACTTTATAAATTATAGGAATGTTATTCACAGAAAATATAATAATTATATGTAATATATATTACATACTATATAACTATACATTTATATAATTTCTATGATTAATATATATAAACACATAAATGCATATACATATATTTCTTATATAAAATTTTCATAACTTTCTTATTAGATTTACATTTTAAAAGTATATCTATATCTACATATAAATATCCATTTCCATATACATAAATTTAAAAGACTTGTAAAAGATCGGTAGCAAACCGATCATAAAAAGACCTCCAATTTTGCACCTTTGCAATGTGTCTTTGGTGCTTCTACCACCAAGAAGTTGAGTTGATTTTTCTACACTTTGATATGTGCTTTGACCAACAGAATTCAGCAGAAATGACATTGTGCCAGTACAGCCTAAGCCTCATAGAACATTTCTCCTCTCCCCCTTGGAATTTCACTTTTGCCAGGAAAACAATAAAGCTGGGTTAGCTTACTGGGGTACTAGAGATTATGTAGAAGAGACAAATCATCCAAACTGAAGCCATCCTAGATCAGTCAGACCCGAGGAAGGCCCCAGCAGACCTCAGATACCCATCTGCTAACAATTGTTGCAAAAATGAGCCCAAAGCCCATCCAGACCAGAAATACTGCCCAGCTGTGGACCCAGATTGAGATTTTAGCATTTATAATTGATACAGGAATTTCTTTGAATGTTAGAATGATTTTTGTATATGTTCTTTTTTATTTGTTTATATTTTCATCTATGAGCATTTATTATATTTATTATATTTATAATTATCTATTATATTTATATGTTTAATATTTAATAAATATTAATATATTACATATATTATCTTATATAACATTATATAATAATTGGTATTAATAAATATATATTTAATATTTATTATATTTTTGAGAAAAGTTTAATAACATTCTGCAAACATAGGTCTTGGATGACTTGTCTGTTCCTTCCAGATCTCAAAAATAGAGACAAAAACTATCAGCTGCAGAGAGAAGCAACTCAGAATCAGCATAAGAATAACAGTATCTGAAGGAGAATGCAAAATGAGGAAGGACGGCATTTGATTCCAGATCGGAGCTTTGCCAGATACAGTCTAGTATTTTGTCACTATAATTAGTTATTTCTGAAAAAAAAAAAAAGTGTATTAACTTATATCACTACTGCATGAGGAATGCACTTGAATCCAGAGGAGGGTGAAAGTATCCTTTAACATCACCTTTCCAACATTACAGAGTCCTTCCCACTAGGTGTCCAACCATCCTCTTTGATTTCTCTTCTTATTATGAACTGAATGTCTGAGTCTTCTAAAAATTCATACGTTGAAGTCCTAACCAACCCACAGTGTGATAATATTAGGAGGTGGGGTCTCTGGGAGGTGAGTAGGTCATGAGGGTAGATGTACTACCCTTATATGAAAAGACACTAGAGACATAAAATAAGCAACCCAGAAAAGCTTTCTCACCAGCAGTCAACTATACCAGCACCTTAACCTCTGACTTCCAGTCTGTGGTACTGTGAAAAATAAATGTTTATTTTTATACACCACCCAGTCTTTTTATTCTGTTATAGCAGCCTGAACTAAGACCCTTCCTGCTTTTCTTCCACCCTACCCCTTCCAGGGTCCGAGCTTTAGCCTGCTGCTATACCATGAGCTCAACACTCAGTTTTTATTTTATGCTGCTGGCCCTTGAATTCAAGCCAGGTAATCTATTAGTCCTGTATCCTTTTTTTTTTTTTTTTTTTTTACAATAAATGTAGTTTTCGGGTGAACAGCTTCCTCTCGCTACTACTGTTTGCCACTCCTAGTATAGTCCAGAAGCAATATTATTGAAAGATCCTCATCACACTTGGAGAGAGGATAAGGTGGGGAAAGGGGAATAAAAGGGGAAGAGAAACAAATATTCTCTCTCTCGTGGGAATGGTTAATGTGGTCAAGAGAGCAGAACACCACATTCTGCCATGCCTATAACAGAAAGACCTAAGACATGTTCCTTCCTGATTATGGATGAGTTCTATATATGTTGTTATTTGTCTCTCCTTTTTGTGCCTACAGGCAACATTATGAAAATGGGCAAAGTCTCTTAGAGAGAGTCATTGCTTATGTTATTGATGTCCAAAAGCTGGTCTAGTCTCAGAATGGGCTATGTCAAGGGCTATTCAAAGCCAAGTACAGCCACTGGGTAAATCTCAGAGTCAAATCAGCAGAAAGAGAAAAGCAGAATGCATATGAGCAGAAAGAGAAAACAGACATCTGGAAAGGCGTCTTCTACTGTGACAAGCAACCTTTAGTGATAACTGGATGCAAAAGAAAGCTTGAGAGTTCCAGTTCAAGATGGCGACGTGGGAGGATCCTGAGCTCACCTCCTCCTACAGATGCACTGAATCTACAGCTACATATGGAACAATCTCCTCTGAAAGAAACCCAAAAACTAACTGAGTGACTCCTACACTTCGGGTGGATGAGCCCACATCCAAATGGGTAGGAGAGGCTGAGACGGTCTTGCCATAAACCCCACCCCCGGTGTGATGACCCACAAACAGGAAGGAAGTCAAAACGATAAAGAACAATCTATTAGTCCTGCCTTTTAAGACATTTTAAGATCTGGACCTGAGAGATGAGCCCCCTAAAATATCTAGTTTTGAAAGTTTTGAAAGGAAACAAGACCTACAAGGGTATAGCAAACTGAGAAAGGGTTCTTAAAGGGCCCAGGCATAGATTCACCTGGGTACCCCCAGGGCACAGTGCAGAGACAGCCAACTGAAAAACATCCAGTCTTTCTATAAAAGAGACCTATTTATTTATTTATTTTAAAGCCTTACCTGAAGGGCAGGCATCTAAGTTAACACAAATCTACAAACTTATTGTAATACTCTCCAAAGACAGAGGCTTGTGGGTGCCATCTTTGAGCTCTCCCTCTGCCTCATTCCAAGTCATAGGTATGTCAGGAAAGGAGCTCGTGCACATGTCTGGTGCCCTGGTTTTTGCAGCTGCTGCCCAGGGCATGCATTAGACCTCATGACTGCTCCCATTGCACATGTGAACTCTAAACAGGCATGAGACAAAAAAGAGTTGTGCTGAAAAGAAAAAAGAAAGGGGGGGTCGTTTAACAGGAAATGAGATTTCAAAGAATTTCTGGATTCTCCAAATAGGTGTACAAGGCAGACAAATATAAGATCCAATTCCACTGGCAAAATGGAGACCTAACAGGAGCATGCATGTTCTTTGTACCATTCTCTCTACTCCTGTGTGTTTGAAAATTTTCACGATATGTAAATGATAAGTAAATAAATTCTAGATCAATAGTAGCTAACAACAGGGTCGCCTGGGTGGCTCAGTGGGTTAAAGCCTCTGCCTTCAGCTCAGGTCATGATCTCAGGGTCCTGGGATCGAGCCCCGCATCGGGCTCTCTGCTCAGCAGGGAGCCTGCTTCCCCCTCTCTCTGCCTGCCTCTCTGCCTACTTGTGACCTCTGTCAAACAAATAAATAAAATCTTAAAAAAAAAAAAAAAAATAGTAGCTAACAACAACAAAGCAAATCTATCAATTTCAAAATGTTCTCAGTGGGGCATCAGATTGGTAGATGTAGTCCTCAAATGCCCACCGCAGTTGTAATTTATATATTTAAAATAGTATACATTGGGAAAATATAAAAGCAGCTCCCATTTTAAGTGAGCTGTGATAGAACCATGTTGCCTTTTCTTTCCTGTGTAACTAGAGAGTCTTGATATGTATCTAGTTGTAAACCTGCTTTACAGAGGTCTTTCTCATCATCTCAACTTGAAATACTCAGTTGCAGTCAGGATGTCAAGAATAAGTGAAACTGTATGTCTCAGCATCTTGATTCACAGGATGCCCAGAAGTGGCCCTAGAGGGGAAAATGGTAGGAGATAAAATTATAGAAAGAGTACTTTATTTCCAAGAGTACCTGGAATTTCTTTTATACATTTTAGGATATTTTCCAAAAATATATTCACATTTTTTCCATAAAGAAATATTCTAAACACTACTGGTTTTCAGAAGAACTATCTATGGAATTAATCTCAGCCTTTTAGAAACCCATCATGGGTGGCCTGCTTCCTCATCTTAATTTGTGATCTTTCCTGTGGCTATATACACAGAATATAACTTACTCGCGTTCAATTATATAGAGCGATGAAGAAAGGATTGTTACACAACTAGGTATAATTTTGCACTAGGTCAATAGATGAGACATTTCTGATTGCTGGAAAATTCATTATTGCCCCTGACATGATGTATTATCTAAACAAGACACTACCATTTTCTTTAAACTCTCAAAAAATAGTAAAATAATAAAATAATAAAGGGGGTAAAAAAGGAACTAGCAAAACCAAAGCAAATATTAATTCTCTTTTGTTTCAAATCTTTTTCAGGTGTGTATTGATTAGAACCCAACTCAGCAATTTAATTAGAAAGACAAGCTTTTCTCCTTCCCTTAGGTTCAGATCAAATTCACCATTTTTTTTTTTTTTTTAGATTTTCTTATGCTGAAGCTATAAACATCAGAGAAGGCCTGAACTCTTAGGTTTTCTTTAATTTGTTCTTGAGTAATTATGATTCAAAGATCAGAGATAAGAAGGAGCTAATATGTGCTATATCATCTTGCCCCAGGGGCAGTTGAGAAAGTGATTGACAAGGGGGAAGGGCAGAAAACCAAGGCCCTACAGACACAACCACCAAGTCGCCAGTCACTCACCAATATTTCTTAGGAAATCCATCTGGGGAATGCAAAAACAGGATACTTAGGATGATTTCTATTTATCAGTCCCAATAAATTGCTTTTGTTTCTTTGAAAACACAATTCCATTTTACTTAGAACTCTTACATAGCAAAAAAAATAATTGGTGAAATAAACCCCGGACATCCAATTCCAAAGTAATATTATATATATATATATATATATATATATATATATATACACACACACACACACACACACACACACACACACACACACACACACGTGTGTGTGTGTGTATTATTCTGTTTAGGGGTACTCTTACTAAAGCAGTGCAAATATTAGGTGTTTAGGTCGAAGGTAAAATATTCCATTCATCATGGCCTATGGATTCAGAAATAGTAGAGCAGTGAACATACTTTTGTGATGACACAGGACAGCAAGAGGTCCTGGTGGTTGGGGAAGGGGAGGGCTCTTGGGTTGCTTCCACTCAGAACTTGTGAAAAGGTCTGAAGACACACGGGTACCATGGGCGGGCCTTTCTCATTCCCTGAATCACCATGGCCAGATAAAAGCACACAGGCTATGCAGCGTAGTCAGGCCAAGAGACCACAAACAGGGAATCTGGTTCCAAGTACAAATTGTCCTCATGTATTTAATCCAGCAAAGCCAATCAGACTATAGTATGTAGTACGAGTCTCTATTACTTCCAGATGCACATGTGTTCCTTTGCATTGTGTCAACATGATGTCAGACCACAGAGGGTTCCAGTCTGGTGATCTCTTCTTACGTGCAGTGAATAGTCAATGCTTAAGATCGCTACCCCAGCAAGCGCAAGGAGGAGGACAGACTTTGGCTCGGAAGGCTAGCACACATTAAATATTAATTCCGTAAACTCGTCAGGAGAACAGACTCTGAAACCACATTTCCCCAGACCGGAGTTGTAACTCTTTAAGACATCCTAGACTTGGCCAAGTTACCTACGGTCGCTGGTTCTCAGCCGCCTCTCGGTACAACAGGGAGGCACTTTGAGCGTACCAGCTAGGACTGCTGCGTGTGTGTGACGAGAGAGATCACACACAAAACCCCCAGGATAGTGCCTGACACAGCAAGCCTGGAGTACACATTGGCTCTTGTGACTGGGGATTCTGCTTTTCCCTTTTCTATGGCTTCTTCTTTTCCAGATATGAAAATAGGAAGGTAAAATGAATAAGGGCCTCCTTTCCCAGCAAAGATGAATTTCACAAACTTCGAAACATCTGAGTGGCTATTATGGCTCTCCAGGATTGGATGTGGGGAAAAGGAGCCTGAGAAATAATAGAGACTTGAAAAAGCACAAAGAAAGCCTCAGGGAGCCGAGAGAGGCCTGGGGGCAGAAAGAAAGAGACATCATGAATGCCAGCAGAAATTAGAAAAGAATATAAGGAGAGAAACAACTCCCCAGGCAGGAGCAACAGAGGAAGCCTGGAACGTTCCACACAACACAGCCTCTAAGGTAGCTATCATCACCGTTGCTTATCTTCAGGACAGTTTTTTTTTTATACGAGTAAGAATGGGGAAGGGGTGAAACAAAAATACTGTCTTTTGGTTTTGCTTCATTTTATTGAGTTCTGTCTTTGAAAATTTGCTCCCCTAATTATATTTCTTCAAAAAAAAATTGGCAAAAAAAAAAAAAGGATTCCCCAAATCCGAAGGATGTTTGCAATCAGCATCTGGACAAGACTATAGAGGGAAAAGCACAGGCAATTGCGAAGCTGGAATTTCTCTCTTATTAAGCCATCACTTATAAAATAAATGGAAATTGGGCTCGGGTTGCTCTTCTACAAGTTATTTACTGGAAAGCACGAGGGCAGGGATTATTTTCAGCAACTAGCTTTTTGCCATGTCAGATAATATTCAAAACAGCCTATTATCATTTGCTTCTCTTCTGTGTTCAAATATAACCAACAATATTCACATCCCTCTAAATAATTACCAAAAATATTTCACAGATCATCTGGAATTCTGGGAAAGGTGTTAAAGTGAACTATCAACTTGGAAAACTGTCCCAGCCTGAATTATGCCTCCTACTTCTGTCACTACCATTTAAATCATTGTGTTTTTCACCACACACAGTATTTCTTCTCATGGTTTTTCCTCTTAAAAGAAGACAAGGTAGAACACCTTTGGCAAGACTGTGCTGCATATTCTGAAAGCCCACATCATTTTACAGGCTTCCAGAGAAATTCTCATGAACTGAAACTTTTCTCAAGGCACTAAACACTCCATGTGTTGATTGACCTAGCAATTTACCTGGGACTGATGGACTCTTCTCTACAGTTCATTTGTAGCTTCTCTATAGTTAAATTAATACCAACTCCAAACTTGGCAGTTACTAGAAATGGTACATTATCTTTCCTCCACCACGTCCTCAATACACTTGAAAATCCCACACACTGGAGAGAATTATGTAAGAGTTTCAGGACTGTAGCTTCAGAAAGTATGCATTCAATTGTCTGAATTATGCCCTAATTCTCTTTCTCTCCTAACGTTCTATAAACACAACATCCCTGTGAAACCGATTTCTTTTTTACAAAAATGCAATTAAAAAGATTCATGTGAGGAATGTTTTGGATTTGTGTAATTAAATAAAGCATTTTCTTCTGAGCCTCCTGCATTCTGTCATCATCATGTGATAAATTTGTTTGGGGAATGTTGAGCTTCAAAATCCAGGTAAAGGTAGGGAATTGTGTGTGTAGATGTGGACTACAAGAGAGAAACCTGAGCTCAAAATTGAGTTTTAAGCATCATTAATGTGCAGGTAGAAGCCTTAGAGATATGTGGGATAGTTGGGTAGACTGGACAGAAAGAAAAGAGGCCAGAATACAAAACTCCAGGAAACCAACCCTTAACTGATGAGTAGAAGAAGAGAAAACCAAGAAACACAGAGAAGAAACAAGCAAAAAATCAGGAGGAAAAGCATGAGAGAGCTCGACAAGGGTGACCAACAGTGGAAACACCACAGAGAAGTTAAAGAACTCAATCTAAAGAGTGTCCACTGGATTTGTGGTGAGAGAATACTGATGATCAAACCCGGTCACAGAGTGGTGGGGGCTGAAGACATATACCAGTGGGTGAGAAAAGACTTGGAGGTGAGGAAGGAGAGATGCTGTGGCAGACACCATTTGGCTCTCCCTTCCTCTACCTCTCTCCACATGATGAGCTATAACGCCATATACTCACTCTCCGAACTCCTTTGCAAATAAGGATCACCACTTCTGAGCAACGAGTTCTGAAGGGAAATCTGCTGTGGGTCTCCTGGGAAAGGTACTTTTCTCCCAGATAATCATGACAGTTGGGAGAGAAGGGGAAGGAAGGGGCATAGAGGGTGAAGAGCACTGGCCATATTTTTGCTTTGAGTTCACCTGTGATGCTTGATGCTTCAGCAGCTATATTGGCGCTATGAAGTAACAAACCTACAGATGAAAAGCCATCATGTTGAGGATGACAAAACAGTAAAATGAACCTTAATGACATAAGTGACTACTGCCAGCAAAAGTCTAACTCCAAATTTTGTGATATGTGAAAAAAATAAATTCTTAAAAGTTTGAGTATTGGTCTGTCATGTTTTTGACAATTGGCAACATAAAGAGTTTCATTCCTAGACACATTTTTAACAAGCTTGTCTATGAGGGTAAGTAGGACAGTAATTAGGATATAAGAAGTTGAAATCAGATATTTGTTTTGTTTTTTTAATTTGAAGAACAGAAACATCTGTGTTCATTTGTAAGCTGAAGAGAAGGAATCAATGGAGAGGGGAGACTGGATGTGTAGGAAAGCTAGATAATGAATGAGGGAGAAAGCTCTCAGATGAGGCTAAAGGCTGGACAGTAGAGGTGAAGGGATTAGCCTCGTGTAGATGGAGAGAAACTTCCCTTCCTCTGAGGGCAGAGGTAAATTAGGAAAGAGAGTTGGAAGGAAAAGGCAGAAGGAAACTAAGAGAATTATCACCTGATTGTCCTACAACATTTCCCAGGCAAGCGAACTGGTCCATTCAGTTCTACTCAGGTAGCCTTGAACGTGTCTTCCGCCCTGCCCAGAAGCCAAGCCAGCTCCAAAACTCTGAACTGCAATTAGCCAGCAACTTAATTTCTCTCACCTCTTTTCTTCCCCCCAGGCTATTCTGCATATTAGGATAGGACTTATTCAAAAGAATAAATCCATGAGTAGAATTGCAGGCAGGCATTGGAAAGAGCAACATCAAAGGCCTTCAAACCAAGCCTGTAATAGACAGTGACCTATTTACCTTTCAGGTGAGGCAGGTCCTGCCAAAAGGCTCAGCATGTGCTTCTGTAGTGTTCAAGAATGTAGAAAGGTAATATGAGATCCCCAGACAAAAGATGCAGCGTCAGAATAAGTTTGACTTTCATTATTTATATCTCTGGGTTATCCTTGGCTGCAGTGATTTAATATTTTAAAATGAAATCTCAGTAGGACTATGCAAAAGGAAAAAAAAAAACAAACAAACTGTCGTTTTCTCCATAATGAATATGGGAGCAGAAAGGCAGCTACTGCTGAACTTCGCTGCCCACCTCGGTAGTCACGAAGTTTGCACACTCCCTATCAACCTTGCGGTTTAGTAACTGCAAAGGCTGATTTGATCAAAGACGGAATAAACTGTCTTATATCCTGACCTCCAGCAGTCACTTTGTCTCTTTTTAGATTTTAGCATCATAGCAAAATGGTCAAGTATTTCACCTAGCTGCCATGTTCTCTATGGTAAATCTCAGGAGCAGTTTTAGAAGCAATGGAAAACTTTAAGCCTCTCCTTTTAGGCAACTAGAATCACTACTGCCATCCATCCACCTTCTAATCCCTAGATTGACTGCTAAGGACTCTGCAGCCTCACATTCAATGGGGTTTCATGCCTAGCACTTGCAAGAGGGTTCGCGTGATCTTACGAATTACTATTTGTGACCCGGCTGTTTCTAAGTCAATGCAAGGTTCATGCTGTACTATGTGGAGCCAAAAGTTCACTCCCTAAAAAGCCTACCTACTCCATTCAATTCTAAGCATCATTTGGTGCTTACAAAAAGAGAAAAAAAAAGTAGCGATGCCTCTTTATCCTCTTACTGTAGACTCCATGGAATAAGTGTGTGTTTAACTCCATTTTAAGAAGGCAAAGAAGGATCTGTCAAGTGCTGATTAGTAAAATAATTTTCTCAGATATGATGCAAGACCAGCTACCACCTTCCCCTGTCCGAAAGGAGAGAGGAAGTCAGAAAGTCAGTCATATGAGAAAGCCTTACTGAAAGGAGATACAGAATCACTAAGGACTGACAGGGCTGAACTTTATCTGAGCCTTGTTCTCCTGGAAAAGAACTAGGGTCAAGAAGCCCCCTCTCTGCTTTGGGTTCCAGAAAATGGCTTTCTGTAAAGAAATACCCTTCACCATATGACTTAGATAGGACTCTCACAGACGGCTTCCTTGTCTACCTATAACAAAGTTAGACCTAACCCTCCAAATTCCCATTCTATGTCTTATAAATAAAGAACACCTGAACTGCTTTTCCCCTCAGAACAATCTGGACAAAATACTTGTTAATGTGTCTTGTCCAAACTTCCAGGCTTCTCCCAGCCGCGCGGGACCCAAATTTTGACCCACTTTCAACTTGAGCAAGCATCCTAAAGGACCCCTCCTAAAAATCAGTTGACCATGAAGACAAACACTCCTCAATAAACTGTCCGATCACACCACTCAATCCTCTGATGCCCCACACCAATTCTTTCCAGCCTTGTTTATTCCTTCCCATAAAAGAAAATCCCTTCTCTTTCTACCCTCTGACCTGCTTACAGACCTTATGGTCTCAGCGTTCCCTTATGGCAACAGTCTTTTCCAATAAAGTCTCTCCTCACCTAAGTCTGGATTTGTTTTTACTTGACAATACTTATGTTTACTTAGCTATCACTTTAAGCATGTCTTTCTTCATAGATGGCAGGTTAGCTGCCTCCGTGTCACTGAAGTGAAGCTGAGACCCAGAAAGCTGAATAATCTGACCAAGCATTCCCTACCTCAGAACCCCAAGAACTCTGCAGGTCTGATTTGAAGCCATGACTGACTTTGTATTGAGGAAGAGAGTACAATTCAACCTGTGCAAGGTATGAAGTGGTCACGTGACACAAGGAAGGGAAGTGAGGAGATGGCGCGATCAAGTGTGACTCCCAGCAAAGCAGCGTGGTGCAGAGAGAACCTTCGCAGGCCTGGGGGAGCCGGTGCGCCCCACCCCCACCCTGTTCCCATCCCATGTCTACTAAGTGACCTTTGGAAGATGACTTATTCTCCTCGGGGCCTCTGTAATTTTATCTGTAAAATGAGGAGATTGAACTTCATGATCTCTAACCTCCCTTCCAGCTCTAGAAGTCTATGATTCTAAAACAATTTAGAGTAAATCATAAGGATGGACCTTCAGGCAGTGAGATCAGCAAAGGTGGCGGCAGTGAGGGCTCCACGGTGTTATGGCCAGGGCCATAATGAGATTTGTAATTAAATATAACAACATGGGGTCATAATCAGATCTCATGCTTCAGAAGCCACATTAATCATGATGGGGATCAGGTAGGTCACTCTCCCCAGAACACAACAGGGACCTTGAAAAGGAAAGTGAAGCATCCTTTTTGCCCTCCAGCACTGAGCGTATGCTTTAGAGGCGGAAGCCTGGGCCGCCCAGAGCTTTGAGCTTAAGCCTCTGTTGTACTTCCATTTCCTCCTTAGTAAAAGGAGAAATTAGATCCATACTCTCAAACTTTCCCAAAGACCCTCGCTAAAATAAAGAGGAAGTTAAAGACCCTAGAAAGCTGCCAAAACATCTGTCAAGTTTTTATTTTCTTAAAAATGAGTTGATTATATCTGGTATTGTATCTGCTTCTATCCCCAACTTATAATACTTGAAATAATTTATTGCATCATAAAATTAATGACCCCTAAAGACCGTAAAGTTTGTCTTGTGACTTCAAGACACTGCAACGAAGTGGGTGGGTGGGAGTCTGCAGAGGCTAGATATAGGTATAGCCCCAATAGACCCTTCCAGAATTGATATTCGATGCTTCTTTCTGGAGCAACTCTCCATCAGATCATAAACTCAGGTGTGTGTGTGTGTGTGTGTGTGTGTGTGTGTGTGTGTGTGTGTGTGTGTGTTCTTCTGTTGGAAGAACAGGTGTTGGTTGGAACAAGAAAGAGGAGACAAATGTGGAAGAGTAAGTGGCAGGAAGAAGGCCTTTATAATGAAAATTTTGACTCCTAGGAGAAGGAAAAAAGAGGAAAAGCAGACATAGTGAGGCCTCAGACTCCTGGGGCTCAGATCAAATACAGCAGATCTCCCAAGCCTGAGGCAAGCCCTGAGGCACAGAGACAATACGATAGCACAGCCTAATAAATGCCTCAAACCCTGCTCTGTCTGATTCAAAACTAGCACTTTACACAACGCAATACCATCTATATTTAAAATGATGTCATTTAGCCACTTTAATTCACACATACCTATACCATTATCAGGGGCAGGTAGACGGCTCAAGGTGAGACACAGCTGAGATCTAGCCCCGCAACTGCCTAGCCCTGAATCCGTGTGTTGAAAGATCCAGCACTTGTTCACAAAGGTCAAGTGGGTTTATTATGGATCTGTCCCTTCCAGGACCACCCCGCTGTACACTATGATCTTCCCAGTCACTCCTCCCCTGTTAAAGACTATTACTCCTTCTACCCTTTCAGATCAGATACTTATTTGGTGCTCACCTCAAAATTGGGAAATCTCATTCCCTACCCTCAAGTAAAGAAAGTTAAATGGCTGATTACAGTGCAATTCAATTCAATAGATTTATAAACTTTTTCTACTTCTGACTCAACCCTGGAGCAGAATCTAGCAAAAATAAAATCCTTCTCGATGCCTGCTTCTCTGAGAAAGGGGGTGTTACTTTAGATACAACCTGAAGGTCCAGGGTTGACATGGGTATCTTATGACTGGAATCTACTTCAAAGGGCCACAAACTAGATGCCCCAGGGAGACAGGAATTAACTTGCTATTCATTGGTTGAATATTTGAAATAATCCTTTCACTCCCTAAATGTGTGGAATATTCTTCAGATATTGGTCCAGTATAAAAACTGATATAAAGCAACCTCTGCTTCTCTGATCATCTGGTCTCATTTCAGCAAATGTAACCTTCCCGAAGAGCCCTTTAAATTTGAGGAGAGGGGCGCCTGGGTGGCTCAGTCATTAAGCATCTGCCTCCAGCTCAGGTCATGATCCCAGGGTCCTGGGATTGAGCCCTGCATCGGGCTCCCTGCTCAGCGTGAAGCCTGCTTCTCCCTCTCCCACTCCCCAGGCTTAGGTTTCCCTCTCTTGCTATCTCTGTCAAATAAACAAAATCTTTAAAAAAAATTTTAAAAATAAATAAATTTGGGGAGAAAATGCCACCAAATCTAACAAAAATGGCTGCTATAAAATTACAGTCATCTGATATACAGACTGCATTGGGCTAATTTTACACATATTATTCAGTAATTTTATTTTTCTTGGACTATTTTAGTATTTTCCTAGGTGGGACAGTCAGAATAATGGCCTTCCAAAGATGTCTGCATCTTAATCCTCGTAGTGAATACGCTATGTGACTAGGCAAAGGGGAATTAAATTGCAGATGGTTTTAAGGCTGCCAATCAGCTAACCTTGAAATGGGGCGATTATCCTGGATTATCCAATTGGGCCCAATGTAATTATGATGTATAAGTAAAGAGGGAGACAAAAGGGGAGAATCAGAGAAACAGCAACATGAAAGGGACTCAACCCAATGTTGCTGGCTTTGAAGATGCAGGAAGAGAACAAGGAGCTTAGGAATGGGGGTGGTTTCTAGAGTTGGAATGGATAAGGAACAGATTCTCCCCAGTACACCCATAAAAGAATACAGCACTCTAAACACCTCGATTCCACCTCATGAGATTCATTTCAAACTTCTCGCCTCTACAATCATAAGACAACAAATTTGCATTATTTTAAGCCATTAGGTTTGTTGGCAATTTGTTATGGTAGCCATGGGAAACTAACACACCAGTTATCGAGAATCTAGAGAAAAGCAACTGAGGCAGCCAACAACAGCTCTGACTGGGAAAGGGAGTCACAGACACAGTTGAAGTAGACCCACAGTTAGCTGGAGAGAGTGACTGAAGAGAAGGAAGAGTAAAACCACCAACCAGGAAAAAATCATCGTGTGGGGAGACCACAAACCACAATAACCCCTGAGAGAGAGGGACATAAAACCACGATGTAGTCAACTACAGAATGATGGGAGTCCGATAGAAACTAAATCATCCCTATGACAACTGCCTCTGGACGTAGCATTTAATTCTAAGGCTGTCTTATGTTCATAAAACTGACCCTGAGTCACCATGAAAAAGCCAAACTACATTCAGAGTATTCTTAGAAGGAAATGAATAGTAGATTATTTAGAACTATTTCAATTGCCAGAACCAATAGTTTTCATTACCTGTTTTCTTCCATGGCTACAACCCTCAGTGTTTTTTTCTGCACATAAATCATTTGCATAAAGGGGCGCCTGGGTGGCTCAGTGGGTTAAAGCCTCTGCCTTCGGCTCAGGTCATAATCTCAGGGTCCTGGGATCGAGCCCCGCATCAGGCTCTCTGCTCAGCAGGGAGCCTGCTTCCCCCTCTCTCTCTGCCTGCCTCTCTGCCTACTTGTGATCTCTCTCTGTCAAATAAATAAATAAAATCTTTAAAAAAAATCATTTGCATAAAGGCCACTCATTAACAGTAAGTTATTCTTAATTTGTGGTCTCACCAGAAAAAAAAAAAATGAATCTGAATATCTGTGAAGGGCATGCATAGCTTGAAAAACCTCCTTTGGTTTGCATGACATCATCCTGTCTCGGTTGTCTCTTTCCCACGCTGAAAGTATCTCACTTCCCTTTCCCAGTTTCTTCTACCCACTGCATTTCGGGTCTTCCAGGCTTACTCTCCCCACATGCTATGAGAAATGCACTAGCCTGGTAACTTCCACCACCCTGTACATGCTGATGTCCCTGATACTACTCCCTAACCCAGGATGTCCCTCCGAGGTTCCAATAGGCATTTCAATCATCTGAACGCCCAAGTATCAAAACTCAAAAGCGGTCCAAATGAATCTCATAATCTCTACCCTCCTTTACCTCCGAAGTCTAGCTGGCCTTCCATCCTCCATCTCATTGAACTGTAACACCACCGCCACAGTTGCTCACACCAGAAAGCTAGATGTTGTCCTCTCTCTGGGTCCCGCTGTTCTGACACCACAGTTACGGGTGAGAGCACTTCTCTTAGGACTTACACGTACTTTATTACGGTACTATTCTGGTGATTATTGCTGCATAGCAAACAGTCTAAAAGGTAGGGCCATAAAGCAATCATTTTATTATAGTCATATATTCTGTGGGTCAGGAATTTGGATGGAAAACAATGAAGGTGGATTTTCTTTGCTTCATGAAAACTATGATTTCAGGAAGATTCAAAGATGGGGATGACCCCGCGGCCAGGGGTTAGCATCATCTGAAGGCATTTTCATTCATACTGTGTGGTTATCATGGAAAAGTATGATCTACAACAAACACCATGCTATTGTGATTTTTTTTTTTTACATATCTGATGCTTCTGTCACATTACAATTGTTACAAAAATTTACTCTCATCACTACTTTAAAATCGTGGCAGTTATTAGAACTCCTAGATCTTGTCACTTGATGTACTAATAAAGAAGCACATATATGACACAATTTAAAAAATATTTTGATAAATGTATTTTAATAAGTGTCTTCTATAATCTTATATATATTTTTGGTTAATACATTAGAAACATTAAGAAACATCCCTCAGTTAGTGGTATTTAGACACAAAAGAAGGTTAAGACCTTCTGTGTTACTTTGAGTAAGTGAATTAGTGGATAGCAGAAATAAAATATTATTGACACTTAACGGTAAATTCTAATTATATAAGGTTTTTTTTTTTTTAATATAGATCCCCTCACTTCTCAAGAATGCTAAACAGGGTGATACTCTCTTGGGCTACATTTTATCTAGTTTATTTTAGTCCATATTTCATTAGTGCTAAGAATCCTGTGAGAATAATTATATAATAATTAAACAATAACTAAAACAATATATTGTGATTCCTGTATTGTAACACTTTGAGGAGGCCAAGAATCCATATGCAGAAGAAAAACAACGCTAGAGAGGATTCATTTGTTCCCATATTTGCCACAGTGAATTCCTGAGAATGCTGATTCTGCATAATATTAACAAAGCATATATGGAAGGGAAAAAAAAAGGAAAAAGGGAGGGAGGAAGGCAGGGAAGAAGACAAGTCGAGGTATGCTCTGGCCAAATTAGATGGGAAAACTCTCGGTTAAGCCAAATATAAAAGATTTCTCTAGAATTGGATGTCCATGTGCCTGGTGGGTCCCTGAGAAGACAGTGTACAGCATTTTCCAAGCCTGCCTTCTCATGAGTATCACATTTTATGGGAAGACAGATCCAGTCCAATTCCTTCACTATGCATCTGCAGAATCAAGGTCCAAAAAGGTAAACAACATGCTCAAGACCAGCCAGCTGTTGGGGGAGCAGGGCCAGAACTAGAACCTGGCTCCTGGCTCCCAGTCAAGGGCTGTTCTCACTCTCCCCCCATGCCAATTAATTAAGAGTGCAGGTGCCTGTCTGCACAGAAAAGAGCAACGGTCCTATGAACAAATCAGCGACAGGCTGATGGTTGGAATAAGTCATCTGAATGGGCAAGAGTAATGAGACAGAAGTGATTCTTCCCAGTTTTTCTGCTTAAATAAGAATTACTGACATAGTTTTGGTATCTCACCTCTCCTTGAAGAACTTCTTTTGACCTCCGTCTAGCCCTGAGATCACTGTCGGACTTGTGGTGGGCTGAGGTTTAGGGGAAGTGTGGCACTTGGCAAGATGCGGAGCAGACAGCTGAGTTCTACATTAAATAGAAAGCAGGCAGGGGCCGGGGGTGGGGGGGGGGGACAGGTTTTCTGCCCTTCCTGCTGAGAAACCAAGACAAGAGTGTGGCCCCAAGAGCTAACTTAGCTCTTTTTTATTTACATAAAATAAGATTTAATTTTTTATTCATTACCTGTAGATCTGACTTTTTTTTTCATTCACATCCACAGGTTGGAAAGCTTTTCTCCTTCTAAAATAGTCACTTTTAACTTAAATGAAACAGATGAAAACCCTACAGGATTGTTAATGTGGTTCCTGGAAAGTCATCTGAATATCTTAACCATGTCACATCCTAAGAGCAGCCACCAGGGCTTGCCTCATTTCCTCTCCTCCTATACTCCTGGGATCTAACTTCTGTTGTGGCTAGTAGGAGCTCGAGGACTAAAACTTAGCTCAAGAAAATAGGGTTCCAAGTGGTAGGGTGCAAAAGATGATCAAAAGCCACAAGGGAAGAGGAGAAGAAACGGGTTGCCCAACAGCAAATCACCATGGCCCTGAGGTAGAGACAATTTCCAGATCAGAGAATGAAGGCTTCCAAACTCTAAATGAGATGGGACAGAGGGCCAAGGAGGTGGGGGAGGAAGAAGACAAAAGATGGCATACAAAGACTATTTTAAACCTTATTTCCAGCTATGTGTGTGTGCCTGAATAGCTGACAAAATAAGCCACAGGGGTTATGGACTTCATGGTCCCTTCCTTCCATTTTTGAAGCAGAATGTTGGAATTGTGGTATCTCCTGAGGGAAATGGTAGGACTGTTGGTAGATGCTGTAATAGCCCCACCCAATCTGTACCATCGTTTGCTTCTATTGAAGCTACTTTTCTGAAAAATTTAATAGTAATGGGTTATGTGATTGGACTGCAAAGGTAATTGTCATGAGACTCTTAGAAATTTTCCTCAGAGATGATACAAAATAGACTACCGTGTCCCAAGAGAAATACCAATTTGGAAAGGGATGTACAGGGAGGTGGGTAGTGAGACACTTTGAGAAACAAGTTTAATTAATTTAAAACCCCTTTCCACAAAGAAAAGGAGAGAGAACATCAAAAAACAACATGTCATCTAAAAAGAACACACCCCTGAATGTGAAAGCCTTCAAGCCACATTAGGGAGGTAAGGGGAATATATGTTAGCAAAAACACACAAAAAATATGTCTGAAATATGGCTCTTCCATAGAGTAAGCTAAAGTAGTTAAGCTAATCATTTGAGCAGGAAACAACAGCCAAATCCTTATTCAAAGATAATCCTGTCTCTTTGAATTCCTCTTTTCACAAAAATCTCCTTCTCCCCACCTTTTAAGCTGGGTGACTTGGAATTATCCTTCTGGAGAAACTCAGCAAGATTTTCATTTTGTCTTTTTTACAAAGAAGACAGCTAGCTCAGAAACCTCGCCCTGCAACCAGCAAGGAGGCAAAGGACTCTCTCAGGGCAGTGTCTGCAGCTGCATTGGTGGGTCTCCACTTAGTTTGTCCTTCAAAGTGCAAGGAATGACTATTCCATAATTCTCTCAACTGATTAATTCTTAACTATGAGCATAATTACACTCTCCAGAAGGTAAATCGGTCTTATAAATCAGTCGTCGCTGACAGTTCATTGTGCACAGCGCAATCGGCTTGGGTGGGGAGGAGTGATGCTCGCCAAAGCGCGCAGTCCACCACCCCCACTCCCGCCCGGGGCGGGCCCTGTCCGGAGCCGCGGACCCGCCCCCGCCGCCACCGCAGGACAGTGGGGCAAGAAAGAGGCGGCTGGCCAAGGTGGGCAGAGCGTGCTATTTCCTTTTAAAACAAGGCAAGAGGGAGATGGGGAGCAGGCGGCTTAGAGACTTCTCTATTAAAGCGGCGCTGAACTCTCGCCTTCTGGCAAGCTGCGGCAAGCCGCCAATTTGAAGTGTGGGAGCTTTAATCTGCTTCTGGCCTGATGGGCTCTCGCGTCCACAGGGAGCTGGGAGGCATCCATTACGCCGGACCAAGGAGATGGAGCGTCTAGGAAATATGTTAATGCCGAAGCCCTCCCCACCACCCGCCCCTGCCCTTGCCTGACAGCCTCAGAAAAAGTGACATTTCAGGAGTGCGTCCCTCCGATCAGGCCTCCCAAAATTCACTTCTAGTCCTCGTATTATACTTTTTTTTTTTTTTCTTTTTTTGGTCTGTAATGAGCAATTCACTTGTTAAAAATGTAAGCTTTGCTTTTGTTTTTTAAGTCCAGGGATGGTTTCTGTGCACAGAAAAACCCGCTTAACTTATTAAACAATATAACCACTAACAAAACCTGACTTTGTTTTCAAATTAATACATGAAATAGCAAAAGTATACACATAAAAATCTAGTTTTTCTTTGGTGGTTGATTTCCACCTGTAAGTCTTATTAGATTTATAAGTGAAGCCAAATTAGCAACAATTTTATAAGAGACTCTGGCTAAAATTTGGTCCCATTTACAAAACTTTTAAAATATTTAAACTGGGGGCATCTGGGTGGCTCAGTGGGTTAAAGCCTCTGCCTTTGGCTCAGGTCATGATCTCAGGGTCCTGGGATCAAGCCCCACATGGGGCTCTCTGCTCAGCAGGGAGTCTGCTTCCCCCTTTACCTCTCTGCCTGCCTCTCTACCTACTTGTGATCTCTCTCTCTGTCAAATAAATAAATAAAATCTTAAAAAAAAAATCTTTAGGGGCACCTGGGTGGCTAGGTGGTTAAGAGTCTGCTTAGCGGGGAGCCTGCTTCCCCCTCTCTCTCTGCCTGCCTCTGACTACTTGTGATCTCTCTGTCAAATAAATAAAATCTTAAAAAAGAATAAAATAAAAATAAATCAAAATAAAAATATTTTAAACTGGATTTTCAATTGAATATATTCTATTTCCTATATAAGTTGCTCAAGGGTCTGATTGACAGACTCCCCTAGTAGAGTAACCCTTATAAATCAAACTCATACCATGCTGAACCCCAAATTCTCTTAAATGTTCCAACTGAGAGCAGATTTAGTAGGTATGAACTGAAAATTGCAAGGATGAATGAACTACGCAATTAACACGTTCAGTTCCAATTACAAACTGACCTGTTATTCTCAGAGCCCCGATTCTCTCAAATGTCATAATACTTAAAGCATGAAATATGTTCAGATTTCTTAATGCTAAAATATCTGTTTTTATGCATTTGGTTTTCTTAAATATTTCTATACTTATTTCTAAATCTTTCTCAAGTTAAAATTTTCTTATTCATTATTCATTTTCCCAAGGGAACAAATTATATCTCAGATATAGTTTGGGGATTGTCTTTCTAAATAACCGAAGGCTATCAGGCATACTCACTGGTCTGCAATGTTGATAGGAAATGAGGAGTGCTGCTGACAGTGGCTTTATCAACTACGGAGAATCTAAAAGAAAATGGCTATGTAGCCACGTGCTTTGGTTTTGAAACATATTACCTACTTTTCAAGTCCGTCTAGAATTTACAACCAAACTGACTGTAGTATTCAAGTGAATACTTTCACATCTTCTAGTCTTAAGTTATATACGCTTTCTGGTCTAAATCTAAAGTTTTTAAAGATCATTTAAAAAGTCCTTTTTTAAAAACTATGGAGAACTTCAAACACACACGAAATAATCTCTTAAAAATAGTGTAATGAAACCCTGATTTCTCCGCATGCCCATCACTCAGTGCAAATGAACAATGACTCATGGCCAGTTCTGTCCCATTCTCACACTTATCCACTTCCCCCTCCTTCATTGCTGTGAAGCAAACCGTGGATGTCAGATCTTTTTATCTGTAAATAAAGGATGAGGACTATTTACAAGAAACAACAACAGGCATTACTATTACCAGGCCTAAGAAAATTGATAATAGTTCCTTAATATTATCAAATATCCAGTGTTTGGATTTCTGATTATTTCATCAATGTAATAAAACTTGTGGTACAGTTCATTTCAATCAGGATGTGAAAGGAAGGGATCCACACCTTGCAATTGGTCGATGTGTCTTTTAAATCTCTTTTAATCTGTGAGAACCTCCTCTGGCTATTTTTTCTTGCCATTTATTTATTGACAAAATTAAGGATTTATCCTATAGGGTTTCTTTCATTCTAGATTTCCCTGCTTATATCCCTTTGGTGTAGATTTACTTGTTTTTCTGTCTCTATTTTCTGTAAGTTATATTTTTGATATGACTACTTTACAGATGGCGTGTTCATACAAATGGAAATACATGACTATCTCTTTGTCTCTTTCTCTACAACTGTACATAGGAGGCATTGATGACTAGTGCCTAGATCCATTCATTCTGTGAGAAGAAATATCCCCTTCTCTACTATTTGGTTGCCTACTAGAACAGTCCATATAAGAAAGGCGAGATAAGCTTTTAATTTGTTGCCATTTTTACCAATTTTCAAAATACTGAACCAGTACAGTAGGATCCTTCCATGATGATCAACTAATTTTGTTTTCAATATGAATGCATGGATTTAAAAGGAAAAGAGCTAGATAGCCCTATCTTCAGATGTCTTGTTCTCCAGTGAAAAACATCCTTACCAGCTTATGTAACCCACCAATCCATTCATTGGAAGTCCTAATTTTAAGAGACAGTTAATGGGAAAACACTGAGGGAAAGAACCCTAATGAAACTTTAATATCCTAGGCTCTAGAAATACAACTATTGCCCCTTTACAATTGCTGTGTCTGGGGAGAAATTAAAAATTTTACTGGTGATTTTTATGTGTCAGGGTCTGTTCAAGGCATTGTAACTGCCTTAACACATATTAACTAATTTAATCCTTATCTTGATAGTATTGCTGTCCTGGTTTTACAAATGAAAATATTGAGACATAATAATTAAGCGGCCACCGTTATTCAGTAAGTAGAGCAGATGAGATTCAGATTCAGAACTTGAGACCCTAATAACATGTTTTTGCTTTTGAAACACTCGGTGTAGGAATTTCAAAATGAAGGAACTCATCTTGAACAGCAAGGAACTTTAAATCCCGGCATGGCATTGAGAAAACGAAGGCAATTCATAGCAACCAAACACTAGAGCAATCAAATATATTATTTTTGGCAAAGGGAAAAGATGATCTTATTTAGAAATGAAATATGGAGTTTTCGCTTTAGAATGTATAGTATTAAAGTTTTAAGAACACTCTGAATTTAAAGATATTTGGAAGCCAGCTCTATAGAGTAGAAAGTTTATTTGAAATCACACACTCCCAAAGACACATTAGGCCTATACCACTTACTAGCAATGTGTCCTTGGCATTTACTAACATCCCTAGAGCTCAGTTTCTTTCCCTGTAAAATGGGTGAGTAGTATCAATCTCTCTACTCAATTACTGAATTGCTAGATGGTACCCTGTACATATTAAATAAGTGGTGGCTTCTGATCCCTTATTGAAAACTTTAATATTCTCTCTGTTTCATGTATTTCTCAGTTAACTTTGTTTCAATCCTGTGGAAAATTAAATAAACCTAAATTAGTCTCTGAATGTATGCTTTTCTTCTTTTAAACAAAGGATAATTATTTTTGTCATCTTAACCTCACCAATTCCTTTTATTTTTGCTGTGTTCTCTACGGAATAGACAGGAAAAGAAAATACAAGGCAACAGTTTTCATTAGATGACAATTTGTAATATGGTATGACCGCAGGGAAGACTGAGCAGAGGAGGAAAACAGGTTATATAGAGTGGAAAAGTCACAAGCAAAGAGAAGAGGCCTTATTTTCAATTCTTTTATCAAAGTAAGGCAATGATGCAAGGAGAAACCTCCACATGCCTTAAGACAGAAAGGAATGGAAGGAGAAACATTGATGCAGTCAATAACAGAGGTATCAAAATCACTGAAGAATTGTGCACATAAGCAATTTTATGTTTCTTAACACACACACATACACACAGTATTCATTTGCAGGATCCTATCCACTAAGTCATGGCTGGTATTAAAATATTAGCCTTTTGCTCCCTGTGATCATTCCATTCACTTGCCATTGCTCATTTCCCATATTGGCACCCTGGCAAGTCTTACACACCACTTGAAGCCAAGATTCCAGACACACCAGAACCAGGCCATGAAACAGCAGGATGAGACCAGGCTGGCCTCTGTGTCTATTCAAGGTGAACTGGTAAAAATTTTTTTTTAATATTTTATTTATTTATTTGACAGAGTGAGACACAGCGAGAGAGGGAACACAAGTAGGGAGAGTGTGAGAGGGAGAAGCAGGCTTCCCACAGAGCAGAGAGCCCGATGCGGGGCTCGATCCCAGGACCCTGGGATCATGACCTGAACCGAAGGCAGACGCTTAACGACTGATCCACCCAGGTGCCCCTGAACTGGTAAAATTTTGCTCAAAATACTCAGGTGTGAGAAATTCCACGTCTTCATTTAAAAAAAAAAAAAAAAAGTCACCCTGGGCTCCTAGTTGTTCAGATGCAAGAAGCCCTATACTTGCCGGCAAGCTTAGGGAAGGCTTCTGTTCTAAAGTCAAGAATTTCTACTGAGATTCCAGTTGTCCAAATCATATAGTCAATTGAAATGAAGGAGATTCAACTTCCTACTTGTCTAGCTTGCAGTAGAGGGTTTGTAATTATTCATTCATCTAAGAAATATTTATGGCGAACATACTATGTGTCAGGTGCCGTATTTAAAGTAGAGTATTGATTTTTTTTTTTATTTTTTAAGACTTTATTTATTTGACAGAGAGAGAGAGAACAAGCAGGGGAAGTGGGAGCCCAATGTGGGGGCTCCATCCCAAGCTCTTGGGACCATGGCCTGAGTCAAAGGCAGACGCTTAACCAACTGAACCACCCAGGTGCCCCAAGATAGAGTATTGAATAAAAAGACAAAAGTCACTGCTCCTCTGGGACTTATTTCTCCTTACTGTTTATTTCCCTCTGTTCTCAGCAGAAATTAGGTAAAGAATAACCAGTACTACAGGGAAGTAATGAGGCAGGGAAAGGACATAGAGCGGGGGTGAAGGATGGACATTTTATAAAGAATGGCCGGGGAAGGCCCCCTAGAGAAGGTAAATAGAGACCTGATCCAAGTCAGAGATTAGCCACATGACTTGGGCAAGAGCAGCCCACACAGAAGTGACATGGAGCATGAAGACCTTGAGGTAGGAGCAAGCCTGGGTGACCAATCACTTGGGAGGCTGGTGGCGCCAAAGTGGAGTGAAAGAAGGAGACCGTGATAGAGATGAAGTCAGTTAAAAGGCACTAGAGAAGAGAAGGCACAGCAAACTCTACTAAGGGCCTGCAAAGGCTATGGCATTAGAGTGGGACATAGTTCCCCATCAAGCCACTCACTCTCTGCCCACCCATCTCCCCTTTCCAGTGGTTCTGCATGAAGCTCATCTTCTTTCTCAGGGGCCAGTCCCTCTACTTTAAGAATCCCAGTCTAGGGGCACCTGGATGGCTCAGCTGGTTAAATGTCAGATTCTTGATTCCAACTCAGGTCATGATCACAGGGTTGTGGGACTGAGCCCCTTGTCAGGCTCCACACTCGGTGAGGAGTCAGCTTGAGAGTCTCTCTTCCTCATCCTCTACCTGCACCCCCCACAAAAAAAATAAATCTTTAAAACAAAACAAAAAAGAACCCCAGTTCATTCCTGTCCCCAGAGGAAAAGCAGGTCTCAATTTCAGGCAATAGTCTCAAAAGCCTCATAGCAAAGTGTTAGACTCCTGTTTTCTGTCTGAAGAAAAAGGACCTTTAACATGGCTTGGTACAAGAGAGATCAGAACTCAGACCTCCATGGCTCAACTTTCTAATGTGAAAAGCAAAGGAAAGGGAAGGGAATATTGCCCTCCTCTGGAAGTGGGAACACAGAGGTCAGTATCTCGGTAAATTAGTCTATGGCTCTGGGGGTGTGGTAGGCTCTGAGGAATGTGCCTGCCATAGTATTGCACTTAACATGGCCTATGGCAAGAACTGATTTACTCTCCATTCACCTCCTTTAGAGTGTAAATTTTTTGAGAAAAGACTAATCTTTATTTTTCCATCTCTAACTCCAATGACATAACATCACCAGGTAGGTGTCCACCAAATGACCAGTTAAATAAGTGAAATCAGTGAATGACCAGGAATAAGAAATATTAATGTGCTTTTTAAAAAAAAAAAAAAAAAAAAAAAAAAAACAAAACTAGTTGCTAATGAAAGCCAATGAGAAAGAGGGAGCATCGGATATGGGATAGCCTATTTGAATGGGTGACTCAAAGCACCACAGGGGTATTGTGTCAGAAACTACTGGTCGTCCCCCCGTATCTATTCTTCTCATCTAAAGTTACATAATTTTTAGCTGGGCTCAGGTACACCTGGAAAAAAATGATGACTTTACCCATCATCTCTCGCATCTTGGTGTGGTCATGTGTTCAAGTTCTGGCCATGGAATATTTGGGATGGATGTGGAAATGGTGTGTGTCCTTCAAAGGAAAGAAGTTGTAATCCTTTAACTCTTCACACCGGCTGGAAGGAGGATGTGACAGTGAGCTATCTTGGACCACAGTGCCTAAGCAATATCCTATGGCTGGGAAAGTATAGAGAGGAGAGCATATCCCTGATACTGTCAGGTTTCTAAACCAGCCCTGGACTGCTTATGCCTGAACTGTGTAAATCATTGCCATTGTGGATCTTGATTACAGAAGGTAAACCTCTACTCTAACTAAACCTGATGATCATTCAGTTTCTACTTTATGAGGACTGACTCTCTTCGGCACTTAGAGCTTCTTGCTAAGGCAAATTGAGAATAAACATTGGGAATGCCTGAAAGAACTTCAAGATCATCAACATGAAAAATGACTTAGGAAAGTTCATGATGGTTTCATCCTTAACTTGCCACAAAAGAACTGGAAAAATATAAACTTTTTAGGTCCTGTTTCATTTGCAATTAAAATATAGCACCATTTATAAATTTTACATTTCTTCTTCAATTTGGTAAGTTTTATTGAATGTATGAAAAGCATAGCATACATTTTTCCGACTCCAGCTCCCATTTCCTTATATTAACCAGACCAGGAAGGGCAGGCGGGGTAGGGTAAATTCTGACATGGCAGACAAAGACAAGGTCAAACACTGTATGGTAAACTCAACCAGTACAGAAGAACAGGGTGACTCTGAGCCTCATAGATTCCATAATCTAAAATTTTTTTTTTCCAATTCGTTCTCTCCTCTATCATCCCCCTGCCACTACCTCTTAGTCCCCAGGAAATAAACTCACTGCCTTCAATGCTAGCTCTTCCACTTAAGCCACTGAAAAACAGAATGCTTTTGGCAAAGTAGAAACCTGACTGTGTCCTTTGTCTACTCAAGTATGTTTAAAGATCCCTAATATCTTTAAGATATAGTTCCAAATCCAGAAATAAATTTTCTTTTTCATGATCTAGCCTCTGCCTTTTTTGCAGCCCATTTTCCTTCATTGTCTGTCCCCTCACTTCCCATCCCTACTGAACTACTCAACATTCCAAAAATTCCACACCCTCTTTCCCATGTTTTATCTGTGTGTGCTCTTCCTATATTGACTTCAGCAGGATTTCTCCAAATGTTTCTTATGGTCATTTCCCATTCATCCTTTTCATTAGTATTTTCTCTGATTTCTCCCTAAGAATCAGTCTTCACTGTGTTCTCAGAGCATCGAGATACTTCTATAATGAGACTTAGAACTGCACTGTTCATGTGTCTGTTCCTCTTTACTAGAGCTTCACATGCTTTGAAGGTGGGGTCATGAGTATTTTTTCAACCCTGGTATCTAGCACTCTGCCTGCCGTACAGTAGCCTTTCAGTACGCATCAGATAATAAACGAAATGTAGTTATACAACTCCCTCCCCACGTCAAAAAATATCTTCCTCTTTTCACATTAGTAATTTTGGCTTGAAATACCTGGAATATTGACTCAACTCTCCCTTTTCACTTGACTCTCCAAGTCAAACGAGAGCAGTTCCAGAAAGGACAGAAGGCATCTACAAAGGACTCTTGCCAACACTGATCACTTAACCAATGCAGAAGGGTGTCTGCTTGAAAGCAGAGCCACTGCCTTGACTATTCCAGAAATCCAAGTCAAGACAGAAGGATTTATACATGCTCAGAATTTTTATTTATGACTGGTAGTAGCACAGTGGAGGAATACAGGCAAGATTGTCATGGTTACATGCAAAATAACAACTGTAATTGGCAAAATTAAACTTCTAATAGCCAAAGCTGTACCAAGGTGGCTGAACTCCTTTTGAAGTTGAAGTGGCTTGGGTAATAGAAACCACATATGATGTATTTTAAGGTCTTCTGTTACCATATGTGCTCCACTCATAGTGACAGATGGGTATTGATATTTTTTTCTCAACTGCACAAAAGTTAGCTGAAGCATATGCAAAACTCTTAATGGCATTAAAGTTTTGCCAATTAAAAACATGTTCAAGCATTTGATACAGTACTTGATAACATGTTTCACAAGTTCCATGCCGAATTTTAAGTCATGATTTTTATTATATTGTTTGTCAAGCTAGTGTGACTAAAACAATTATCACATGGGTCACATTTTCAGCCCTTTTATCAATCTGGCATCTGTCAAATTTAATGATGAAAAAGCAGTGGATCATTAAACAGTTATAGAAAAAATAAACTATTAAGTTACAAATAGCATGCATGAAAAGAAACCAAATTTCATGTTTTCATTGTATCCCATAGTTACCAAAGATAAACAGATTTGGGGGAGTAAAAGTAAGCCATTAATAGATAATAAGTAGCCCCCAAGCTGAGTCTCCAAGGTTTGGCTTGGTTTTATTTTGTTTTGTTTGGGGGGGGTTGTTGTTGTTGTTTTACTAATCATAAAATTTAGAGCACTTTCTATTGGATGGGATGATTTTAAGAGATTGAAGAGTTTTGTATTATCTTAGTCAGGCTTGGGGTTTGTTTGTTTATTTGTTTGATGTCAGCATGTAAAGGGATTTTTAATTTGTTCCCTGCACCTTGGGCTGGGCTGTAGATCTGGTTCTCTTTTTGGATGGTTAACTGAAATCTTGAGAAAGGCATTTTACCTTTTGATCATCCTTATCTCTATTATCTATGCACATGAATTTAAATGAGCCGGTGGACATTCTCCTGAAAACAGTGGAAATTTTCAAATGGTTTCACTTGTACGTTTCAATATGTTTGCTGGTTTTCTCCTTAACTGATTTCATCAACCTCTCTTTGCCAAGCTGCCACATCTTTTGCATTGACCTCAAGAAGATATTAAAGGGAGGGAGGAAAAAGGAGAGGAGAAACAAATCAATAAGAAAGTTCCAAAATGAGTCAGCATATGAGTATTTTTAAATCCCTCCAGAATCAATCGGGCAAATTTATGGAAGTGATTTTTGGAGTTAATTTAGTTGAGGAAACATGATGTCCAAAGAGGTGAAGACAGCTGCCCAAGGCCCCAGAGTCAATAAACAGATCCCAGATTAAAACTCCTATCTTCTGATTCTTGTAAGAGAAATAGTGCCTTTCTCACTATACTACAGAACACCATATTGCCTAACAGAAACTGCTGCTCTGCCTTCCAAATGGAACAATCACTTTCTAGATCTATATACAATGTCTGTCTGCTCCCACACGCAAGGATGGTCCTGATGATAGAAATCAAAAAGCCATTTAAGATCAACAATGACAACTGTAGGAAAAGACCATGCATGTCTCAGTTTAGAATGTCTCAGACTAGAATGTCACCCTATTCTCCAAAAGGGTTTGGTACTGCTTAACACTTACTAGGGCCAGTGAAGTGACGCTCCTCTAAAATCTCCATTAACTGTTTATGGCAATGACTAAGACATGACCAATATTCTTCAAGGACAATAGACTGAAAAGGGAGGAAAGTCAAGTGTTCTCCAGCCTCAGTTCCAGTGTTGCAGGCAACATGGGCTCAGCAGCCAGTTCAGGCTCCACAATGCACATCACTGAGTTGGTAAGCTGGAGTTTTCAGAGATCAAAAGAATTTTTCATTCGGTTCTAACCATGGAAGTGTCACCAAAATCTGAAAGCCCAACCCATGCAGGAATGAGAGAACAGTCGGATCCTGCATCTGAAATAGGCTCTGGCAATGGTGTTGCATGTAGCTAGGTCGCATTTTGCAAAATAGAAGCCATTATCTTTAGCATATCAACCAGACAAAATTAAATTGTAATTACATGGAGACGTCCAAAAGCAAGCTATTTTGTCTTCAGTTAAATTCAAAGAAGTGTAATGGAGATTACCAATTTGAAAAGAAGTTTAGACAAGCAATAAACGTGGCTAGAAGAAACATGAAATTAGAAATTGTAAAACCACCAGTCTGCATTTTAATGACTGGTAAATAATATTTCAGAAACCCAAGTAATATCCTGGAGTGCATTTTCCCAGCTTTAGATTATGGGAAAGGGATGTGAATTTTCTTCAAGTTTCACTGATTTGGTACCCAAATTATTTCATTAATAGATTTTCGTTTGCTTTTTAAGAAGTAAATATAAAGATACTCATACTCATAAAAGGAGCTCATATACTGTTAGAAAATTGCTTACCCAAAGAAATAGATTGATGCCATTTTACTCTGCGGTCTTCTTTAATATGAGAATTAGGCCTCTGCTGAGGGAGAAAAATATTTTTAGAATAGATAAAAATTGAATCACTGTGGAGACTTTGAAAGAATAACTCGTATCTACTGAAGATGGCCGAGAAGAAAAGGTAAAGCAGAGGTCATCCACCGGGGTATTTCCCAATAATCAAATCCTTCCTTCAGGAACTTCAGTGGTTTTCTGTTTTACAAGCACTTGATTAGATTCTGATCAAAGGAGTTAATAGCCAGTTAACATCGCAAACCTTAGTCTAAAATTGTGACCTACCAGACTTGAAAGTGAACTGCAAATGAGTTTTTTAAAACTCTACCTCTTTCAGCAATCTCTGACCAAGTGGTTGTCCTGGCTGAGCTAAAATGGGCGTTGGCAACTCCCCTTCAGAACCACCCTCTGTCCTCCTTTGTGCTCTAAGAAAGAGCAAACCTGCTATAAGGTTGAGCAAACTCTCTCAAGGTGCGTGGCCACGATGGAATATGGTGGCAAAGACATATTCGTGAACCTTCTCTCCCAAAGTTAAGTACGTACAATTTATATGCACATGTACATACATTGGTTAGGAGAGAGACAGAAATTAAACATTTTGAGCGAAAGGTTTTTTAAATCAGGTCCCACAAAAGAATACAAAAGGAATTTTATGTCTGTTATTCACTTTATGGCTAATGTTAACTTGATATTCACAAGAAGTTGGGACCTAACCATTTTCTCACATGCTTATTTTGGTGTAAATATCACAAGTAGGGCAAGATGTAGAATATATCCATTGAACAGTGTGCTGACAAGTTTCCCTCGATGTCAGGTGCCATTCGACTTCTGCCCATAGAACTGAGAAGCCTATCAAGTTCAACTGTACAAATGAAGTGTTTGGATATTATTATCACTGTTAAAAACCTTCAAATCCAAAGATCAATGCCTCCCTTTGTGTATATATCATAGATATATATACTTGGCACCCCCTTGACAGATCAAGGGACTCTTTGCTTTATACGTAAGTAATACCAACCTCCCCTTGACTGACCCTTCATAATCTGTTTTCATCTCCCCAACAATTTGTTTCTCGGTTACCATGTGTCCTCCATAGCAAATCCCAAATTATTGAATGTAGCCAGAAGGCCTTCCATTTATCACCCTCAGCAGGTCAATCTGAGAGTGTGACAATCTATAACGGTCCTCGTAAACAATTAGAAAGCTAACATTTGAAAGCAGTAAGGCATCTGCCAAAGTTGCTCCATATCCAAGACAGTAAGAAGTTGAGTCAGTAGGTGAAAACTGCATTGAAGAGCATCCTCTAGGTGCAAAATTTCCTCCAAGAACCAGAAAGAAAGAAAACATGGTGTGTGTGTGTGTGTGTGTATGTGTGTGTGTGTGTCCACCCTGAATATCAAGCCTTGCTGAAAATAAACTTGTGTGGTACTAAAAGCAGCTGGCTTTTTTATTTTCTTTTTTTTTTTTTTATCTTATTTATAAGCCCATCAAACAGCTTAACTAACAAATGCACCAACTCATTCTCTGCTCTGGATTTGAATTACAGTTGGCCTTGGCAAATACTGTCCAGATGTTGGCTAAATTGTGTCTGCTTTCAACAGAAGGTCAATAAACTGAGAAAACTGGCTTTGTGTTTCCTACAAATTTATTGATCCAAATCCTAGAAATGAAATCAAACCACAGTAGGGATAACCAGGGCTTGAGATAGGGAGAAAGAGCCAAACATTTTTCTCCTGGTTTCTCCAAGCGTAAGTACAATTTCTCCACAATTAATTTACATTTTGGAGAGGGCCAACAGTTGTTAAAGAAGAGAAGAGGAAGAGAAAAATGATGATAGGGAGACTAGGGGGAAAGCGAACAAAAGGAAGGATAAGAGACCAAATAAAGGACAGGGCGCAAGGCAAAGTTATGCTGAGTAATGCATGGCCACTACCCTCAAGACAACTCTGCAAAATTCCCATCACTCTTATCTCCCCTTTCCACACACACACTCCTTAGGCTACCATGGGTGTAAGAAATGTTCTCTGCAAATGTCTGCGCTTTATTTTCTTAACCTCTATTAGCAATAACCAGATGTTTTTCTGGCTTAAGATCCTGCTTAGCATCCTAAAAACCAAGACAATGAGCCAGAAAGATGTAGTGTCACAAGACATCTCTGAGTGTCATGTGGTCATCTTTAAACTATCTTAATTCTTTCAGATCACCAGGAAGTTGTTCAATATATACCTTCTTACCATGCTAGTGGCATTGTAAAAAGACACATGTACCATACTGGATAAATGGGACACTAAGAGCACTTGATTTGGCTGGAATTTGATTTTGAAAAAAGTCTAAAATATATACAAAAATGAAAAAAATATTCAAATTATTCAGAGATAATCACACTTCCTTATATGAAATATATATCATATAAATTGTGCTGGCCTTAAAGAGATAATACATTGGGAAAGAAACTAGAAGTATAATTTCATTTTTGATTTATTTGAAGATCAGTCTACCATAAATTTAATTGTCCAGAACAAAGATTGAAACCAGAAAATCATGGATTAAACCTTTTAGCTCAAGTAAAGGGGTCATAAGATTTTGCTTATAAGAAATTCTTGAAACCAGGAGATTACATTCATTTAGAATTGCTTAAAACACATGGCAGCCAATTAGAAGTCAAAAAACAGACACCAGTAATGAGAACACTGTTGCAAGAAGAGACCATAGGAAAAAAGAATAAAATTGTGTGTGACCTAATTTAGAGTGGAGAAAAATAACCCTTAAGAGCCTTAATAGTTTCTTGGGGCGCCTGGGTGGCTCAGTGGGTTAAAACCTCTGCCTTCGGCTCAGGTCATCTCAGGGTCCTGGGATCGAGCCCTGCATCCGGCTCTCTGCTCAGCAGGGAGCCTGCTTCCTCCTCTCTCTCTGCCTACTTGTGATCTCTCTCTCTCTGACAAAAAAAAAAAAAAAAAATTAAAGAGCCTTAATAGTTTCTTAAAGCCTTGCTATATTATAACTAAGTATATTTTTAGCACATTGTGGCAATACTGATATAAAGATATTTAGTATTATCAAGACATAAAAGAAAATGTAACATATTTTATAAAGATTGTCATCAAAAAAACTACTAACATATACTGTTGATGCTTAAATGGGTGAAAATCATGAGATAAAATGGAGGATATGAAAGAAAAAGAAATGAAAAGACTAATCAATCAGATGTTAGAGGATTAGGGGCACATGATTAGATCAGTAAATCTATAAATACCAATATATGTCTTCACTTCTCTCATCATGGGGGGAGAGTATCTTAAGGGAAGCAATATGGGGTACAATATTGCCGTGTGTATAAGGGGCTCATTAAATCCATGGATGAAGATCTAAAAAAGGAAGGTAGGCAGAAAATGCACCGTTATTCTGCTAAAGATAAATTATTGTCCCCTGTAAAGAAAAGAGACTCCTGGTTGGACATACAGGCTGGAATAGAAGGAATAAAGGAAGTAACGGTGTGAGACAAAGCTGAAAATGTACGTGGAGACAAAACCTTGCAGATCTTCTAAGCAAAAGGAACCCACCAAAGTGTTTTAACCAGGGAAGTGACATTATTATATTTCTAAAAGGCCACTTTGGAAGTAGAATAAGGAGGGATATGGACCCTGGGGAAGTCCAGGAACAAGATGATATGTTATGGTGGTAATGAAGTGCCAATATGGAAAGTGGAGATGAAGGATTGCATAACAGGGCATACATGCATAGAGGAATTAAGAATAATTCTAAATTTTACAGTGCTAAGTGATGCTTGCATTAAGATAGTGAGAGTGGAGATGAAGTGGAGATTATGAGTTTAGTTCTAGGCAGGATGTATTTAAGGAAGTTTGGAGACATCTTTAAACTAATACATGCTTTTAGACATATAAGTCTGGGGCTCAGAGGATGGATTTGGGTTACTTATTTAATATGTTCTAGATAGAGACCCATAGAAATACTGTTTGTGGTTCTGCTTATGATGACTACTTTCCCTCTGTACCATCATTCAAGCATACCTCAACGTTATGGACTGAATGTTTATGATCCCCCAAATTCCTATGTTGAAATCCTAACTTCCAAATGAAGGTATCAGGAGATACAGCCTTTTGGAAGTAATTAAGCAATGAGGGTGGAGCCCTCACAAATGGGATTAGTGCCTTTATAAAAAGGAACCCCAAGAGCTCTCTCATGTCTTCTCCACCATCTGAGGATACAAGAAGATGCAGGCAGTCTATAACCTGAAAGAACCTGACCACGCAGGTTCCCTGATCCCAGACTTCCAGCCTCCAGAACTGTGAGAAGTAAAATCTTTGTTGTTTATAAAGCAACTTGTTTATAGTGCCTGAACTAAGACACCCTAAAAGAGTTGTAAAATTTGGGGTGCCTGGGTGGGTTAGTGGGTTAAAGCCTCTGCCTTCGGCTCAGGTCATGATCCCAGGGTTCTGGGATTGAGCCCCTCATTGGGCTCTCTGCTCAGTGGGGAGCCTGCTTCCCCCTCTCCCTCTGCCTGCCTCTCTGCCTACTTGTAATATCTGTCAAATAAATAAATAAAATCTTTAAAAAAAAAAAAAAGTTGTAAATTTTGACCAGTCTTGTTAGAACTAGCGCCAGCTATTACATAAAGCAATCAGAAATCCTCCGAACTAAAAAATATTTGACTAAGTTTTAGGTGAAATTGTAATTGGGCAAGTATAGGTCTGTGAGCAAATTTTCTTATAACTTGAAATGGGTTTTTATTATCCATGTACACCCAGTTCCATACACACCTACAGCAGAAACTGCTACTCATCCTAGCATCCCTTATTCTTCTTTGTTATTAGACATGACTTCCCTACGTGATTGAAGAAAGGAGACTCTCTTTCAAGTTCCTTCTTGGGCTAAGCCAGTGATTGGTTTAAAAATGTTATTTTCTTCACATCTAATAAAGCTTTTTTGGTATAACTAAATAAAAAATAAAAATAAAAACCACCCAGCAAGCTAAGAATTACTTAATGCATATCAATACAAGAAACTCTGCATTCTCAGAGAATGGTACATGCACTCTGTTCCTAGTATGAAAGAGGCAGATGATAGGCTCCATGAAAGCAAAACTGTGCTTATTGTGGTCAATGGCATCCAAAAGGCACTCAATAACTGCTACCTGTAAAGATGATGACCCAGTAGAATTTTTGCATAAGAAAGCTGGGGCTTGTCATCCATTTAAGAAAGGCATCTGAAGCCTTCTGGAAAATATTTTCTTTCCCTTGAGAAGAAAATACCCATAAAAATGATGTGCTTTCTATTTTTCTGGGTAACACTGTATCTGTCTTTGATATCAACCACTGCTGCATCTATCAAACTATAGCCTGAAAATGATAACACAAGAAAGAGGCAGAGTTAAGAGAACCAGAGGTAGTGCCCACATCTGAAGCCCTCTATTGATGTAAGCTGTCCATGTGAGATGATTAACTTCATTATCGTTGAGGCCAAGGTGAGTTAAGTGATTCTGTTATTTGTAGTCTTAGGCATTCTAATTTACAAAATATCACTTCCACTTGAAAATAACATGCTTGGTCAATGCGTCAGATGACATCCAATTCATGCAATTTTATCCGTAAGTATTGGAGAGAATATTCCAATATGCCTCAAGTTAGTAAAGCCAAGGAGCCACAATCAACTAGCAAGGTATTAGCACCCTGTATCTTGTCAGAGTTATCTCTCCATCATTTTCATTGTTTTTCACACATTTTATTTACCCAGACAGATGAGGGAACTTTTAACTTTAGATCCTTCAGGGATTATCAGCATCATTATCACAGTAAACCTGTATGATGTACCTTAGTAGAATGTAGTGGGGTGGTCAATGTACCCATAAATTGAATTGTGTCACAGACCCCATTACGGAGTTGACTTCTCCCTGAGTAGCACATTAATAGTATTCATCTGCCCTGTCAAGTGAAGGCAAACTTTTAGGATTGATAGATGAAACAAAAGTGTATTAGCAAAATCAATAACTATGTCCCAAGTGCTGTGATTTTTATTAATTTGGAAGTGAAGGAAATTACTTGTAGAAGAGAAGCAGAATTAAGGTCAACACCTTGATTACTGCACTGTAAGCTATGGCTTACCTAGATGCCATCTTTCTGGACTAGTCAACTTGAATTAAATGGGAAGTTGAAAGAAATACCATGTACAATAGACTGTTTAAATGGCCCTAATATTCCATTCCATCTTGTATCCATATTCTTTGCTATGTGACTTTATAATTCTAACTAAAGATACATAGTCCATTTTCCCACTCTTTGGATATGGGATTTTTTTGTGAGTTGGCCAACAGAATGCAGTAGAAGTGGTGGTATCGCAGTCTTGAGCATAGGTCTCAGGAGACTGTGTGTCTCTGTTTACTTTATCTCTTGGTCTTCTATGCATGAAAACATGCCTGTGCTAGCCAGCTGAAAGATGACATGCATAGAATAAAGTTCAGCTTCCCCAGTTATTTCAGTTTAAGCTAGCCTAGATCAGTAAATAGCCATGGGCCACCCACACATGTGAGTAACCATGGCCCAAACCAACAGACTCACCTAGCTGACCCATATTTTTTAAGTAATACTAATTAACATCAGCTGAGCCCGGCCCAAATCATCTGAATCTCAGATTCCTACCCAAATAATTACTGTTATCAATACTGACGTTTTTGTGGTTATGTAGTATATGACTTATTTTATCAAAGTTTAACTGATACACCATGCATTCATTTTTCAGGTCTTTCTGTTAGCAATAGTTTCCATAAAACCCCATGGTGTTTTGTGTTGTTGTTGTTGAATACCACTTGTTAGAAATGGAGATCTTTCATCTGAATCTTCCTACCATGTTAGCCCTTATCTTAAAGTAAGGGAGTTAATGGGGTAGTAGGAAGACTGTAGTATTTGCGACAATTCCCATTCTCAACTCTCCCCTCAAATGAAGACCACATATGGCCTATTATCTACTGATTGTAGCAAAGGCATCTCAATTCAATACATTTATAATTATACATATAATTTTTTCAGTAACTGTATTTCTCATCCTTTATTTCCTATCTCAATAAATATCACTACCATTCCCACATTCGTTCCAAACTCATTCCCTCTTTCTCTACTTCCAACTCTAACCAATCACAGAATGCTTTAGATTAGACATTAAAAAATGTCAGGAACTCATTTGTTTCTCTCTGTGTTAGATACATTACCCTGGTCCAACTAACCTTCTTTGAGCTACTACAAACCAATGGAAGTAAATATGTAAATTCATTGGAGGATATAGCCCACCTCCCAAAGTCAAAAGCAAAGCTTCAGATGCTGGCTCAGAAATGACAAGAACAGGAGCAGCTCTGGAGATCAAGGTACTTGCTTTAGTGAATAATCTGTGGTCTTGGACAGGTTACTTCAATCCATTTTTCTGCCTCCCAGTCACTGTATTCAAGATATAAGTCCAAGATAGAGAGCTGATCAGTGTAGCTTGGGTTATTTGCATCCTTGCCTAGGGGAATGCAAGGCACCTTACCTGACAATCCCATATAAAGGGAAATTAAGATGCTGTTAACCAAAGAACAAGAGACTGAAAACTGCATGGCAAGAACAATGTTGTCAACTCTAGCATATTTGATTTCTTCTAAATATTCCTATTTTAATTGTTGGAATCTCTGTTAATCTGTGTTTAAATCTTTATTAAGAAAGACTGGAACTGCTAGGAAATAAATTGGTGTTGCAATTTGACATATTTCAAGATCAGTTCTGACCTTATCTTTGAGCAGCTTAAGCATACTGGCTGCAGAAAGAGGTCTTACTGCATCAAGATTACATAATGACTCTGTTTCCAAATGCACATAAAACTAGGTATTCTAAGACTAAGATTTATTCACTTGAGCCGTTACCCCCACCTCTATAATTTGCCTAATGAGCAGCTTTGCCTCTGCATATTGTGGCTTATTATCTTCCCATACTGAAAATAGAAGGGAGTCTCATTGTTCATGGAAACCCAATCATCAGTTAACAATGTCCCACATTCTTTGTGCAGATCTATGGTACCTATTTCTATTACAGGCAAAAAAGAAAAAAAAAGAAAATGTTCTGCAAGAAATGGAAACATAATTCAAAACTAGCTAAAATAAAAATGTAGCAGACATGTGTGGATGTAAGTATTGGAGAAAAGGAAGTTATTGTAGACACAGATACAAGATTTCTCCTAGAAATGCAGGAAATGCCAACTACTCAGATTTCAGGAAGTAAGCATCAAGGTGGCCTAGTGGACCTCAGCAGCAGGAATTCATAGACATTCACTCTAGTGCTTACAATTGACTCATCTCAGGAGCTCCACATCTGTCAATTAATTTCATCTGCAACCAAATGAAGCTGCTCTTGACATCTCATTTCAAGTTTCCTGAAATTTGGTTCAGCGTTGTTGGTTTTTTTTTATTTTTGATTTGTGTTTTTCCCTCTAGGGGATGAACAATCTGTAGAGGAGCTACTTTGGGCCATGTGTCTATACATGATTTAGTCAGCAGGATGTGGGTCAGAGAAAGAAATCCTGCAGAGACTTCTAGGTAAGTGTAGCTATAGTAGACACTGTTGATTATATTCTCAACAGCCATTCCTCCTTTTCATTGCTAACAAAACCAATGTGTTCAAGACAGTGAGCCAAATGATTGCACTAAGTCAATCACAGAGTACTTTGCCAGTAGCTGACTTGGGGATGTGACTCAAAAAGTATGCCCCTTAAGCTGCTGAGAGTATTCTGGGGAATATTTTCTTCTATGATACAAGGAGATGCTGAGAAAGAATTATCTCTTTGTTCTTTCACTGGATATAACCCAGAATTGCAAGAATTGCAAGAATTGAAATAAATTACTTTGATTATGTTGGAGAGAGCTTGATCTATGATGATCTGGTTTATTTACTGATTCCATTGGCAAGTGTCCGACCAGAACTCTTCTTATATAGGGTGATAATCCCTATATTAAGCTACCTTTGGTTGAATATTCTCTTACTTGTAATTGAAAGATCCTGTTACAGTAGGATTTCTGTTTTCTGGGGGCAAGGGAAGGAATAGAACCTCCAGACATGTCTAAAAGAGATGGATAAAACATGGTGCTTAGTTGTTATTTGTATAAATTATGATTATTTCTACCTCTCTGGAGATGCACACATGCCAACATTTTGGATTATTTAATAGGAGCCCCTGAGTGATGAAACCACTGATTAAGGTGGGAACCTTCAGAAAACTGAAGCATAATTGCCAATGTCTTCTAAAATCTAATCCCTAGCCCTAACCTTCATTTTCTATCTTATTTCCTTTATAACTATAAAGAATATGTACTGAATGTGAGATTCTATAAAAGCTGAAAACAATAAATATTGAATACTAAAAAATTCTGCTATAGCTGTTCTTAGTTTTTCCAATGGCCTTTGGGTCACCTATAGGCTGTATCCAGATTCTAGACGCTAGTGGGAATCAGGGACCATTGTTTTAAGAGAAAATTCTCATGGCAATATACTGACGTTATCATGTCCTCCTCAAAATGGCTATCTTCAAGACAGCATCTCAACATTTGTAGTGGAGTTACAGTAATTTTTAAATTACAAAAAAGATTTTAAAGTGTGAAAATAAGAAAACATTCTCTTATCTTCCAAATGGAGAAAAGGACAACAACAAAAAATAGTGGCATTCCTGAAGTCATACAAGTTAATGAAATTTCTAGAATCTCTTTATCTTTTAATGTTTTACAGTGAATTTTTTTCTTAACTCACTGTATAATCATTAATTCCTTCATCAGGACTAAGGGGATATATATTTTGAGAGATGCTTATGTGGCAGTTAAACGTCTGACTCGATTTCAGCTCAGGTCATGATCTGGGGGTTGTGAGATAGAGCCCCGCATAGGGCTCTGTGCTCAGTGGGAGTCTGCTTGAGAATTCTTTCTCACCTTCTGCCCCTCTCCCACCCACCCCTGCACTCTCTTTCTCAAATAAATAAATCTTTTAAAATATATTTTTTATTCTCATTTTTTAAATTAACACATAATGTATTATTTGCCCAGGGGTACAGGCCTGTGAATCATCAGGCTTATACATTTCACAGCACTCACCATAGCATATACCCTCCCCAATGTCCATAATCCAGCCACCCTATCCCTACCCCTACACCCCCAGCAATTAATTCTCATTTTTATTGCCCATCTTCCTCCCTTCTTACCTCCCCACTCCTGCATACTGCTATTTGACTAGAGAGAGATCTTTTTTAACTTACATGAATTTATTTGTGAAAAACAAACTTTTAATCAAATATATTCTCTGCTGAGACAGAGGTGTCACCATCACTTACGTTTATTTGTTTAGAATTAGATACAAATATAGAATGGATGAGTGAAACCAAGTGTCTTGAGGTAAAAGTCCACTTTTGTAATTTGAGTACATTTTTGCCAATATGGACAGTCCCACCTCTCACCACAAATAAATAGAAAAACTGGGTAAAGCATAATATCAACAAAAGTTTTTTATTTTTCTATGTAACCCAAAAAAAAAAGCACAAATAAATAGGTATAACTCAAAGAAAACCAGGGCTATAACTGAATCATCTATATATAGACTAAAACATTGAAGAATTACTGTATCTGTGGAAAAGAGAATTAGAAAATTCCTATCCAGTTGCCTAAGATGCTCCAGGTAAGCTTGCAAATTTCCTAGAACCCTGGTGGGGAAAACATCACTTATAAGAAATTAAACTGCAGATTGGGGGTGCCAACGTGGGTCAGTTAGTTAAGTATCTGACTCTTGATTTTGGCTCAGGTCATGATCTGAGGGTCAAGAAATCCAGACTCACATCTGGAATCTGCTTAAGATTCTCTCTCTCCCTCTCCCCCCACCAAAAACAAACAAACAAGCAAACAAAAAACTACAGACCAGTACACATGAGTGTGATGCGCAAATTTATTATAACTACTTAATTCATTCTACAGAGACTGCCAGGTATCTATCACATATCCATTCTCCCTTTCTTCCTTACTAAGAGAATGCCTGTATTACTAGGATTAAGAATGTGCCCAGTTAAATTACGATGGCAGGGAGGGGAGGGTAGCTGTCTGCTAGCTGTGGTTACTTAAATAGTTTTGGCTAATTATCTATAATCAGATGCCCTAGAAGTCTCCTTAGATGGCAGGTAAGTACATTTTTTTTCCTCCCACTTTCTCCTGCTTTCTCTCTTGAGGAAGGATGCAATAGTTTGAGGTCTAACAACCAAAGAATGTAAGCTGTGTATTAAGGATGGTGAGGTAGCGAGAAAATGACCCCGACTCCCTGAGGATTTCATCAAGATGTATAACAACCATGGACAGCCTACTTACAGACTAATTTTATCCAAGAAAATTAACCTTTATATCTAGGGTCTCTATTAATAGCAGCAAAATCAGTTTATACTAGATTACCAAACTGGAAAATTTACATAAAAATTGTTGTAAGACCTTTGTCAGAAGCAAAATGAAACTGTTTTATGGAACATTCAATATTCTGAACACAAAGAATTTGCGTGTGCATACATACACACACACACACAGCTGAAGATGTTCTCCAAAAAAATAAATAAACCCACCCGATTCAGATGCACACCACAGGGGAGGAAAAAAAACAATTCACTATCAAAGAGAAGATCAGCAGGCAAAACAAACAGGAGACTTAGCACCTTAAGATATGAAACTATACAGCATGAAGAAGAACCTATAAAACGTAAAGAATGTCAATCATTATATAGATTTAAAGACAGAGTAAAAGACATAATGGAGGAAAAAAACAGTATTACTTAAAATTGGAGGATTTGAACCCCAAAAAGGAGAAATTTGAAATGAAAAATCTAGCCAATCTCTTTGTCCCTGTCTCTGTCTCTCTCTCTCTCTCTCTCACACACACACTCACACACACACACACACACACACACACACACACACACACACACACATACTACAGAAGTTAAACAACAAATTAGTAAGAACATATTTGGTATATAAAGAATAAAAAGTGGGAAATATGGCAGAACTGTCAGGAGAAATAGAGGATAAAGTAGAAAGGTTCAACATATATTAATTGATTATTCAGGAAAAAACTAGGGAGTTATGGAGAGGCAACATTTGAAGAAATAATCGTTAAGAGTTAAAGTAAGATCTAAGTACTCAAAAGAAGTACCACAGTTACAAAGCAGAAACACTAAAACTAATACCTAGATACAGCGTTGTGAAAAAGAATTGCAAGGGTAAAGAAAAAAACCTTAAAAGCAACCAATGAAAAATGAAGAATACATAAATAAATAATTGAAAAACTTTGGGATAATATCTTCAAAGTGCTAAGGAAAATAATGGTCAGTTTAGAGTCCATTACCTAAACAACTCTTCATGAAGAAGAAAAAAAATTTTTAAATACTCAAATGTAGGCTGAGAGATTTTACTACTCACAAACCCTTAATGAAATATGAAATTTAATAAGGACAGAGCAGCTACTATAAGGATGGTTGGGTACAAGAAGCAAGGTAAGTAAGAATTTGACAGTTATGTTGGTATCTAAATAGTCATTAGATGTAAATCCTACTAATAATAATGACTAATTTGGTAAAATCGTATGAAAGATGGGGATGAAAGATCAGAGATGAAATTAAGTATTTTCAATTGCTTAGGAGGGATCTGGAAATAAGAATTTTAAAATATTTAAGGTCACTCTGATTATTTGCAAATTTAGGCATAACCACAAAAGAGTATCTAGTTTCTATAACAATAGAGGGGAAAATAAGATATAAGGGTCTCTAATCCTATAGAGCCATGAGAAAAAGATAAAAGCAAAAAAATTATAAGCGTGACAACATAAAAAATCATGACATAAAATAGTAGAAATATTTCAAACACATCCATAAGCATAATAAATATTAACAGATTAAGCTTATCTTTTAACAGATTCTCAATCTGAATAAAATAATAGTAATATTAAGCTGTATTAATTTTATAATAGACATAAAATAAATGACAAAAAAGATTGAAAGTAAAGAGTAAGAAAGAAGATATAACAGGGGAACAGTGTTCAGAAGAAAGATGATGTGGCACCATTAATACTGGAGAAAAATAGGCTTTAACATAAAAAAAATTATTCTAGGATATGAAGATGTCATTACTTAATAATAAAAGGAATAATTCACCAAGAACATGTATCAATTTTGAGCTCTATGCAACTTACACTACAACTACACAATCTATAAAGCATTAATTGACAGAATTTTGAAAATATAAAACTAACAACTACGGTTTGAGACATTATCACAACTCTTTCAGACTAAAGACATTAAGCACAGAAAAGAAACATCAAAATTTGATGAAATAATTCACAATCTTTTTCTAACAAATAGGGAATTTTTATCCTATTCAAGCATGCAAGAACATTTACAAATGTGAAAAGCACAATTTCCATTTTATAGATAGTATTTAAAGAATGGAAAAGAAAATTAAAAACTTCCCAGTTCTGTATGTGACCAGAATAACCTTGAAATCAAAACCAGAAAACAACATGAGAAAGAAAACTATTATCCCAATCTCACTTATAAATATGACTCTAAACTTCTTAACAAGTTATTAAGTTATCAGTTACTGAATTTGGTTTATCACAAATAAAAAAACATATTTTGTGACCAAGTAAGTTTTATTCTGGGAATGCAAGAATGGCTTAACATTAGATGTATTAATGTAGTTCATTTCTTACAAGATTAAAGTAGAAAAACAATTTGGTCACTTCAATATTTATAGAAAAGTGACTTGAAAAAATGTAATACTCCTTTATAAAAAACAAAACAAAATGACAGCAACAAGAACCAGAAACCCTCATGGCAACGTAATATCAGAATGTAATTATCTTCGCTGATAAATAGTTTGAAGGTGAAAGGTCACAAACATTCCCTTTAAAGTCAGAAACAAAAGAAAAAAAAAAACAAGATCACTTACTCTTTCCACTTCAATATTTTCTGGAGCTTCTATCCAGAGCAAGTTTCTGAGGAAAAGAAATACAGCACAAATAAGACTTTTTGAACAACTGGATTATCTGCCTAGAAAATACATGTACACGAAACATTAGAACTAATAAGGGTTGAGCAAAATTACAGATTCTGAATAAATATTTTAAAAGAAAGACATCTGTATAGATCACCAACAGTTGGTTAAAAATTGACTGCAATGCAAATATAGATCTCATTCATAGTAACAGCATGAACTCTGAGGAACCTGGGAGTAAATCTAACAAAATAAGTATAAAACATATAAGCATATATTTGTATGTTTTATTATAGAATCAAAAGAAGTTAAATAAACAGAAACCATGTTTCCATGGAGCCTGAGAAGTTGACCTAAGATTCATACAGAACAGTAAAACTCCAAGAATAACCAAGTTCATTTTGAAGAAGAAAAAGAAAGTGAAGGCCCTACCAGAGAGAAATATAAAACTATAGTAATTACAGGGGGCGCCGGGGTGGCTCAGTGGGTTGAGCCTCTGCCTTCGGCTCAGGTCATGATCTCAGGGTACTGGGATCGAGCCCTGCTTCCCCCTCCCTCTCTGCCTGCTTGTGATCTCTCTCTCTCTCTGCCAAATAAATAAATAAAATCTTAAAAAAAAAAAAAAAAAAATTTGGTGGGTGCCCATCTCAGGTCCTCAGGGATCCTTTTCTACCGGCTACTGTGGTTGCTGCAATTAATTGCTGGTCTGTTCACAATCAGTAGGATTGCCTAAGGGCAGTGAGAGCCGCCCCAACCTGGTGTCTGTGAGTTACCATCCGCACCCAACACAGCCAGGAGAGGTACAAAAACCCTTTGTAGGGGCCAAGGGCAGCCTGCCCCAAAATGTGCCGCTTAGTATGTTGATTTTTTAAAAAGATTTTATCTATTTATTTAAGAGAGACAGCGAGCAGGAGCAGGGAGGAGGGGCAGAGGGAAAAGCAGGCTCTCCGTGGAGCAGGGAGCCAGTGTGGGACTAGTCCCAGGACCCCGGGATCATGAACTGAGCCAAAGGCAACAGCTTAACAGACTGAGCCACCCAGGTGCCCTAGTATGTTGATTATTTTAAATAAAAGTTACTTAAGAGACAGCCTATGCAAGAGGGACACTCAGACCTTCTCTGGCCCCTGGAAAGCAAGAAATAAACTTTCATGTGAAAGATACAACTCCCCACACCAGGAGGTAAACAGACATCCTCATCACCGGAGACAGGAAATGGAGAGCGGACACTCTGGCCGTATGTACAATCCTTGTTCCTTTTTACTAATACCCCAGCCCATATTGTTTAGAATTCCTTACTAACTGAAGGCCCCAAAGTTAAGTTTTCTTTGTCCTGTCAATTCCTCACAGATTTATTGTCGCCTTGTCAAAAAAGTATAAAGATTGCCTGCCTTGGTCTTTCTTTAGGCCTCAATTTCATCGTTGAGCCTCCATGCACATGTAATAAAACTTTGGGTTTTTTTCTACTATTAATCTGCCTTAGGTAAATTTAATTCTTAGTCCAATTAGAAGAACCTTAGAGGCAAATTTCTTCCTCTCCTTCACCCTCGCTCCTTGCCTCAAGACAGACAGATTCTGCTGTGCCACTGATGCCACAGAGACCTTGAGAGATCAGGCTGAGGCAGATTGTCTGAAAGCACGTTGTTACTGAGCATCTCCCTCTTCTCTACCCTGCTTTCCTCATTCCCTTACAGATTTTTTCCTGAATGTGTACCCTTCATAAATTCACTGCACAAGAATCCTCATTAATTCTCTGCTTTTAGGGAATCCGACCTAAGGCAGAAATTAAGAACGTATATTGATGCATATATAGAAAACTCAAACCAATAAGGCAAAATAATACATGGAGGGGGATATGGGAAGGGCCAATAAATATTTGAAAACACACTCAATCTCACCTAGTAATCAGAGAATGAAAATTAAACAGCACTCACCAAATGGGCAATTTTTAGTACCTAAAAATCCTAAATGTGGATTAAGATGTGAACAAATGAGAAATCGCATACACTGTTGGTGAGAAAGTACACTTGTTAACCCATTTTGGAGAGCAATGCATTACTATCTGACAAAATTAAAGATGCTCATAAGCTATAACCCAGCACTTCCAATTTTAGGTATATACCAGGGGAATTCCCTGATACATGCTTAGAGGGATGTGTATGAGGATATTCACTGTAGCATTGTTTATAATAGTTGAAAAACTGAGAACGGCTTAAATACTTGCCAAGAAAGGAGTGAATGAATTGTAGTACATCCATAACGAGCAGCAGTTAAAATAAATGATAACCAAATTTAGATGTGTCGACATGGATAAATGTCAAAAACATAATTTTTAATGAATAATGCAAGTTGAAGAAGGGCACTTTTATGGAAGTTTTTTTTAACGTAAGTACCAAACCAAATGATAGAATATCTTGTCTATGGACATACAGATGTATGCATGTACATATTACATAAGTATATGTTAATAATACTGTGTAAAATGTCAGGAAGACACTGCAGAATAGTGACATGCCTGGAAAAAAAATGAGAAACAAGACTGGAAAGGATGCAAGGGGCATCATTCTAATTTTCTTTTAAATAATCTGAAGCAATATGGAAATGGTAACAATTTGTTAAATCTGGGGTGAGATACGTGAATACTCGTTACATTCCTTTCTATATTTTTCCATAAGTCTGAAATATTTCATAATAGAAAACAAAAGAGAAATGGTATTCAAAATGTAATCAAACCCTAAATCTTGCTTCGGATATAACCATCTGAATTCAGTTAGTCTTATTCTTGAAGCAATTGTGAAAAAGATCTAGCACAGTAGAAATAGTCTAGTATTCATATATTGCATCCTTTTTTTCATACCTTCTCGGAAAAGGTATAGAGAGATAGCTGGATGCCTTTCCTTGCAATTTCAAAAGATTTCCCTTTTCCTTCATTCCCTCTGTTCTTTTCCTCTTTCTTCCCATCCTTCCTCCCTCTTTCTTCCTTGCCTTTTCCAAAAGAATTATAATAATCTAAACTCTTAATCTTTCCCTAATTCTTTTCCTAACATCTGGAGTTGTCAAATAGACTACAAGAAGTACAGTTTAATTTGATTTCAGATAACTAATGAAGAGTAGTTTTTCATATTTATATTAAAATGTAATGGGTATTAAGGAGGGCATGTATTGCATGGAGCACTGGGTGTTACACACAAACAATAAATCATGGAACACTACATCAAAAACTAATGATGTACTGTATGGTGACTAACAACACAATAAAAAATTTTTTAAGTGATTCATTTTTTATCTGAAATTCAAATTAACTGGCAGTTCTATATTTTTATCTGTTAAATCTGGCAACCCTACTAACTTCAGTTTACCCTAATTACAGTTTAGTTACATAGATCACCCATCTCACATATATATGTATTTTTTTAATTCTCAAATATGTATACAGAATAGGACTGATAATCTTCTCATCTTACATGTGATAAACAAGGTTATCTGTCAAGGATAGATATTATCTACTCATCTATTAAGGATGCTAATATTATAGTACTAGTATCAAGGATATAATCTTGACTAGGTCATGAACAAATTATTTGGATCTTAAGCATAAGATTCTAGAGGCACAAGCTAATTTTAGGCCTGATACTTTGAAGCAAGTTCTATAGGCATTCCAAATTTTACTTTTATGGTCTTTGCAAATGAGTTAACTATTTGGCTCTGTCTGGCCTTCAAATTCCCTTTAAAAGAAAAATTTTTTCCTTGTGTGATATATTTTTCTTATTTTGTTTCTGCTTCTTTCTCCAAGAAAAAACTCCCAGATTGCCTTTATAATGCACATGGTTCCCTTTTGTTTCAGTGCTTTCCAGAATGTGAGCCTTCTAAGGTCCCTCTTTGGCCCTTACCATTTACTTCCTTCATCTATTTTTTTCCTTACCCAGTTCTCATACAGGCCCTGAGCATAGGGGAGAAATATCACAGAAAGATGTGAATGGAAGATAGGAGGAATTCACTGCCAGTTGATTAAATGAAAGAAAATCAACCAAAGATCTAACATAATAATTGTCCTGCAAAGTATTAGTAATTTGCAAAGAAAATTATAGCAATTATTTAAATGGCTAAATAGGCAAAAGTTAGCTTTTGGGTTCTGTATCTCCCTTTTCCAATAGATTCTCTCAGTTTTCCTATAGTTGGTGCCTTGAAATGTGCTTTCCCTTTAAAGCACTCCTATTTGTTTCAAAATTGCCTTTGACTTAAAAGAGAAACCACTTTGGTATTAGAGTGGTGGCTTCTTACATGCTTGCTCCTCTCTGAAATAGCTTTCCTTTTTGCAATAAACAATTAAATAAAATAACAAATCTGTACCAATCTTTCATTTTCAAATTGGTTTTTGTTTGTGTAGGCTAAACAGTCTAAAATAAGAACCATATGGTATTTGTTATATTCTGTTTTCTTTTGGCCTTTACAAATCCTAAAATCTTATTATAAAGTCAAATATATTCATAAATAAATAAAAAGAAAGAAAAACAAATAGGAAAGCAAACAACCACATATTTTTCTATACATATATGGTAGAGTATTTAGAAAAGAAAATTTTTATAAAATCACACATATACTGTTTCGGATTTTTTTCTTAAAATACAGAAAACCTTTTCCCTTCCTATTAAATATTCCATCACATTTTTCCCCAGTAGTTTCCTAGTACTGTATTATCTTTTTAAAATGAAAGCTTGACTTTTTTGAAAATTTTTCATCCTTTGAAACTCTGAGCTTTTATCTAGAAAATAGAATTTGTGGGGAGAGAGAGAGAGGCAACGAAGGCTGAGCCGTGATGGAGTGTCTATGAAAAAGAGTATGTTCTTGTCAGTGTAACTACTTCTACAGAGGACTCGAGGACGGTCACAATGTGAAACTATGTTTTACAACTCCAGGGATAAAAATCAGCAAAAGGAAAGGTGAAAATGATGAAAGTCAACGTGGTGACACCGTTAAAGATTTACCTCAATGTGCCTTTGTTGGTTAGAACTCACTGTGCTGCCTGCGAGAGGGGAAAAAATGGATTCACTTTATTGCACTCATCTGTCATAGATAATACCCTGCACGAAAAGGTGGGAAGAAGTGGTGAACTTATAATCAGTCTGTGTACACATACAATAGGAAGGCAGTCTGGAAACCCAGCAGGCCTGGGACACGAGTGGCTGTCATAAAGAGGAGAGTGACACTCTGCTGAGATCTGTGAGCGCCAAGCTCCAAAGAGAGGGGCAAGCCAACTTGATCTTTCTTTGTGTGCCGAAGGCTGGGTGTGCTACATGCACCTTCAGACTTGGTGGGGGATCACGTTCAATCGCCAGACAAATGCAACCTGCTCTGCCACCAATAGGAGGAAGTGAACTTGTTGTGGCCCTTTAAAGGATTCCACAGAGAATGCATTCCTCCCATAATCGTGATGGTTGGAGCTTGCCTCTCTGACCAACAGGGATATTCCAAAGCTGCTGAGATCAATGCCTGTGTGTCAGAAATAACTGTTAGAAGCAAAATTTCTAGCAATATCTGAAAAAGCTAATTTATTTAGGCACCGTCTTTAACTTTCTAGCTGTCGTCACAACAAAGGGACCAGAATGCTTTTCTTATGAATCTCCCCTTTATTTTGCCAAGTTCTTGAGGATTTCTGTGAATCCAAGAAAAAAAAAAAAAAAACAGGGATAGTCTTTTTCCCTTCCAGCTCTGTATATTGCACAGGTACTTACTTTTATGACATAAAGTTATAAGAAGTTTAACTGTCAGAAAATAATATCTAAGAATGATTAATACATGGTTTAGGAAATGAAGTAGTACCAAATTCTCAGTCTTTGAATATTTTCTTTACCTCTGGATGGTCAACTTTTCAGCCTGTGCTGTAATACTAATGCTCATGTCACTTAACCTTCCCCCTGAAATCCCTACTTGCATCCCCTAATGAAAGGTTCCACTTTGCACCATGCTGTGACCCTCAGGCAGTGTGATATCCTCTGTAGGGCCTTTAAATATGTTCCATTCTCTTCTAATTCCCTATGAATGCACAGAGCAAAAGATGGATACCAGAAATATTTTGCAAGAAAATGAATAGTGACCTCCTCTACCGCCTTCTTAAATTACTGTCATTTTGTCTACCAGGGAAAGGAGCTCATTGCTCTCTTTTTAGCCAGGTAGAAATTTACTCCATCACTCCCTTGGACGTTCTCCCCAATGAAACTATGAATCCTTTGCCATCAGGACCTACCATCAACAACACACCATTAACAAAGATATCATGCCATAATTATTGATGAGGGAATTACCTGTTTTTTTCAGAACTCTCCATTCTATCCCTTTCACAAGCCATTCCTACCCATTCCAGACTTTATTCCACCAAATTGACAATTTAATGCACTAAATATTTGACTTTCATGTAGTACAAAACAGCCAAAAGAGTGTCTGAATTTACAATTACACAAAACAAGATGGCAAATCAGATATAATTTTCTTCTCTTTGTTTTTGAGAAAAATGTTTAAAATTCTAAAAAAAAAAAAAAAAAAAGCGGTGTTTGGGGAATGCCATTGTCAGAGAAGTATCAGAAGATGCATTTATCTGACCTATCGTCAGGGTAGGGCTCCTTAGGGAGGCTGGCGTGGAGTCAAGCTTTTGATAAGGGAATGCTTCTGGCTTTGTAGACAAGGATTAGAAGGCTATTCTGAGCAAAAAGTAGAGCCATTTTTTGACAGAAATAAGAGAAAAGCAATGAAAAGGTGGCCAGGGTGAATGGTTTCTCTTTACCCCTTGGATCTCTCATTGTCCATCTGACAAATCATATATGTCCCATTTTCCAAAGCTCTCTTCAAGGCTTAGGAAAACAACTGAAATCCACTCACATTATTTTATCTGTCACAGAATGAACTTCTTCTTTCCTCCCAGATGTGTCTTGCAGGTTATGCATAATTTAATTTAAAGTGTAAACTGACCAGTTGGAGAGCATGTATACCTCATATTTCATGGGAGTGTAGATTATATTTGCTGACTGCATGTTAAGCCATATTCACACAGAGGCTCTAGGAAAGACAGAGATTGTATGCAACACATTGACGTTCTAGCTTTTTTCTGACATTTTCTGATGATGGGAGTTTTTGTAATTTACTTATCCTCTGTCTCAATTTTCCCCTTTGTGAAATAAAAATACTTAAGCTTAGGGGTGCCTGGGTGGCTCAGTGGGTTAAAGCCTCTGCCTTCGGCTCAGGTCATGATCTCGGGGTCCTGGGATCAAGCCCCGCATTGGGCTGTCTGCTCAGCGGGGAGCCTGCTTCCCCCTCTCTCTCTGCCTACCTCTCTGCCTACTTGTGATCTCTCTCTCTGGCAAATAAATAAATGAAATCTTAAAAAAAATTACTTAAGCTTAAATGAAGAGTGTCGTGAGGATTAAATGAGATCATGTTTAAGCAGCCTTTTGCCCACTGTTTGGCACATAACTACTAATAGGTGGTATCTTCTATTATTGTTATTTTTCTAATTAATTTGGCAAGTCTCCTTAAGAGGAGAATCTTGATCCTGAATTATGTGTGCAGGAAATTCATGGTGGGTTTATATTTTGAACACCAGTTAATTATCCATGACCTCGGAAAAACTGCTAAAATGTCTTAGTTTCTTACTGGAAAAGGGAGAAGGCCAGTGTGCACAGTCTGCACGTGCAGAAATAAGCATGGAAATTGTCTAATATTGTGGAATTTTTACATTTCCACTGGGTTACTCAATAATTTTGTTATTTTAAGCCTGGAATTAGGACACTCAGTATTTAATAAATACCCACTAATACAAGTACTCTCATTTCAAGAGAATTTTTAAATTTTGTTTTAATTTAGTACGTTGAACCATCTATCACCCTTACAGTGTGTGCATATTGTTGGTGATCATTCCAAAGGATCTTGTTTCCCAGATGCTTTGGGATCGGCCCTTGACCAAGAAGGAATTATTACTGCTCAGTGAAGTTTGATATAGGAAGACTATTTGGACAGTTTGCCTTTCATTAATACAAGTTTGGTTTGTTAAATCCCCAAGTATTGCTTTACAAGTCTTCAGATTAAAAATTAATTACAACGGTTATCAACAAATATAAAAAGTCAAGAAAATAATGAAAGCCCATCTGTCTGTTTGGCTTTGGAAAGCGTAGCACTGTGGTGTCTGTTGAGAACCACCATCTTTCACAGTAAGCTTTAAAAGTAGTCTATCTCATGTACTAATATATACTTCTCTTATGCAAAATAGCTAAATTCTTTCTTAAATGAAATTTTCACCTAGTCATACAATGCAGTCTTATCTCTTAAGCAGAAATGAGTCATGTGTGAATGCAAAAACGCACAGGCACAGAAATTTTTCGAGATGGCCGATTACTGTTCAGTCTCTGGAGATATTGTGTGCACAAGAACAAGTGAAAGCTTTCTCAAAGGTTACATTTTTTTTATTTTTTAAGAGAGAGAGAATGAGAGAGAAAATAGCAGTGGGGATAGAAGGACAGGGAGAGAAAGAGAATCATAAGCAGGCTCCAAGCCCAGCATGGAGCCACCGTGGAGCATGGTCCCCCCAACCCTGAGACCATAACCTGAGCCAAAAGCAAGCATCAGATGCTCAACCAGCTGAGCCACTCAGGTGCCCCTTAAAGGTTACTTTTTCAAAATTTTATTTATTTATTTATTTATTTATTTATCTATCTATCTATCTATCTATCTATTTGAGAGAGAGAGAGAGCACGAGCAGGAGAGGGAGAAAGAATCTCAAGCAGACTCCACGCTGAGCACAGAGCCCATCACGGAGATAGATTTCAGAACTCTGAGATCAGGACCTAAGCCAAAACCAAGAGTCAGATGCTTAACCGACTGGGCCACCCAGGGGCTGCAAAGATGACTGCTATTGTAAGTAAAGTTTTAGGACATTTTGCAAAGATGACTGCTATTGTAAGTAAAGTTTTAGGACATTTTGACTATAGGTAAAGCATTATGCATACATGTGCACAGAAGGAGGAAACTTGTTACACTAGATTATATACATAAGATTAATTATATTTAAAATAGTCATATTTTAAATGACTAAAGTTGACATAAAGTCATAATGTTTCCATAAACAATCACTGTTTTCAAACATGTTTTATCTGTCATACTGACACGCTTATCATATATAGAACTATGAATATTTAATTTGCCTTTAAATAAAACTAAACAATAAATACTAAAAAGACACAACTGAAGCAACTTTTTTACAGTCACAGAAGAAAGTAAAATTTTCAAATTGGTAATAAATGAATTTTGTGTTTATTCACAAGTTATTTTGTTGCCCCAAAAGGAATCTTCTGAATAATAAAGAGGTATAAGTAATGAAAAAGGAAACTAATAAATATGTCAGAAACAATTTACTGTTGGTATGTATGTATTTCTAATGTCTCTAAAGGAATGCAAATGAAACATCAAAATTAGGCTATTAATTTCAAAAAAGATTGTCTTCACAAACATGGGGAAAATTTTTAATATCTAGTTTCAATTGTTAATATCTAGATTTCTCATAGTTTTTAAAAATATGTTGGTTTATTTTTTTTTAAGTGCTTAGTGTAACATCCACTGGCTAATTATGGTATAATTTTGTTGTGCATCACATATAGACTTTTAAACTCAATTTACAAGGACTATTATGTATGTTGAAGTTTGAAAATTAAATAGCACAGTCTTAAAGAACTAGAAGTGAAACAAAAGAATGGTCAGAAGGTGAATTAGCTACACTGAAGTCTCCTCCTGCTAAAAATAGAACCACAGCTTGGATAAAGAACAACAAATCTAGTTTATTAAATTACTGAGTTTCCTAAATATAAGAGAAATTTCTAAAAAGAGAAAAAGTGCCAAGCTGAAACTAGAGCAGAAAGTAGTAAGGAGAAGAGGTAAATGGAGCAAGGAATTTTAAGAGAGATTTACCCAGAGCTAGATGCCTTCATCAGCACTGATATTCAGTGAATATGCCACTAGGCCCTGGCAAGAATGGGGCAAAACTTGAAACTCTTGCATTGATAAAATCACTAAAAGGAACGAAGTAGTCCCAGGTGAGAACTGATCCTGAATCTTGCAAAATATAAAACTTTCAGAGAGCAAAATGTTTCCCATTTATATATTCTGAATTCCTACAGATTAGGTTCAGTAAGTCCGCAATGAAAATTCAATAAGCAAACAAAACTATGCATCCATCAGTGACAGTCAACAGATATGAAGACAAACATGATAACCAACCAATAAATTCAGAATCCAAAATTATCAGATATGAAACATAAATTCACATGTGAAATATTTAAAGAAATAAAAATATAGACCAAGAAAGGAGAAAGAATAGGCAGAAGACATGAACAAACATGCCACAAAAGACATACAGATGGCCACCAGACACATGAAAAGATGCTCAACATTACTCATGATCAGGGAAATACAAATCAAAAATCACAATGAGATATCACCTCACATCTATCAGAATGGCTACAATTGAAAACTCAAGAAACAAGTATTGGCAAGGATGTAGAGAAACAGAAACCCTCACGCGCAGAGTTGGTGGGAATGCAAACTGGTGCAACCACTCTGAAAGACAGTATGGAGGTTCCTCAAAAAATTAAAAATAGAACTATCCTACAATCTGGAATTGTACTAGGGTATTTACCCAAAAGAATACAGTAAGTGCTAATTTGAGAGGATATATGCACTGCTATGTTTATTGCAGCATTATTTCTAATAGTTAAACTATGGAAGCAGCCAAAGTGTCCATTGACAGATGAATGAATAAAGGTGTTGTATGTACCTGTGTGTACACACACACACACACACAGACACACACACACACTTATACAATGGAATATTATCCAGCCCTAAAAAGGAATGAAATCTTGCCATTTGCAACAATGTGGATGGATCTAGACAGTATAATGATAAGCAAAATAAGCCAGTCAGAGAAAGCCACATGATTTCACTAATATGTGGAATTTAAGAAGCAAAACAAATGAACAAAGTAAAAAAAGAGAGAGAGAGAAAGAGAGAGAGAGACAAACCAAGAAACAGATTCTGAACTATAGAGAACAAACTGTTGGTTATAAGAGGGGAGGTAGGTGGAGATGGGTGAAATAAATGATGGGGATTAAAGAGTACAATTTTTTTGATGAGCACTAAGTAATATATAGAACTATATATTAGGAATAATATATGGAACTATTAGCTAATTCACTATATTGTACACCTGAAACTAACTTAACACTGTATATTTACTACACAGGAATTTAAAAAGTGAGAAATAAGAGAAAGAAAAGAGACTATCAAAAATTGTCAAATAATTTTTTAAAACAAAACTTTTAGAAATAACACATATAAGTAAAAAATTTCCTATATGGATTAAATGACAAATTAGACACAGATAAAAAGATAATTTGTAACCTGGCAGAGAGAGATAGCAATAGATATAGCAATAACAATAACAACAATAACAGAGAGCAGGACAGGGAAAGATAAAACATGAGAAAAAAGTTAAAAGACACAAAGATAGAATAAGAATGTCCAAATTACACATAATCCAATCCCAGTTGACTTGAATCACTGACATTTTTTGATGATGTGAGTTGTGGTAAGTTACTTATTCTCTCCTTTTCTCAATTTTCTCCTTTGTAAAATTAGGCTTATGGTAAGACTGCTGGCTAGAATGGCTAGAGATAGCCATTAGAATAGAATAATGGGAAGAAATTTTCAGAGACATGTAAGGACATACACAAAAAGCACAGAATGTACCAAGAAGGACAATTTAGAAAAAAATCTACACATTGTAGTGAAACTGAAGACACAGAGATCTTAAACGAGATAAATGACAGATCATCTACCAAAAAAGACAATTAGATTAATAACCGGCATTTCAAAAACCAAAAGTAGATGCTAAAAAGAGTGTAGTAATAGTCAAAATTCTAACAGTAAATAACTGTCAAACTAGAATTGCATGATCACAAGATTTTTTGTTATAAATAAAAAAAATACATTTTCAGATTTTAAAAAAGGAAAAGATTTTTATCACCAACAAATTTTCACTAGGGAATTTCTAAAGGTTGTATTTCAGCAAGACTGAAAGTGATACCTAAGATGCAAGAAGGAATTGTGATGTCCTATGTATGTCTGTTAGGTCCATTTAGTCTTACATACGCTCAAGTCCAACAGGTTGATTTTCTCTCTGAATGATCCATCCATTGCTCAAAGTGGGGTTCGGATGTCCTCTATTATTATTGTATTGTTGTCTATTTCTCCCTTCACATCTCTTAGTATTTATTTAATATATTTAGATGCTCTGATGTTGGGTACATATACAATCATACTTTTTAATAAGATAACCTCTATTATTATATAATAGCCTTCTTTGTCTCTTGTTACCATTTTTAGCTTAAGGTCTATTTTGTCTGATGTCGGTTAGCTATCTTTGCTCTCTTTTGGTTTCCACTTGCATGGAATATCTTTTTCCATGTTGTCACTTAGAGAATACATGTCTCTGAAGCTCAGGTGAGTCTCTTCTAGGAAGCATATATTTAGGTCTTGTTTTTATCCACCCAGCTGTTGTGTACTTTTTGATCAAAATTCAATCCATTTATATTTAAAGTAATTATTGGTATGTAAGGATTTACTAATGCCATCTCATTAACTGTTTTCTGGATGTTTTATAGTTTCCTAGTTCCTTTTTCTTCTCATGCTGACTTTGTAAATTGGTGAATTTTCATAGTGGTATGTACTGATTTCTTTGTTTTTATCTTCTGTCAATCTATTACACGTTTTTCTTTCATGCTTACCATTGGACTTACATAAAACTTCTTAGAGATATTAACACTCTATTTTATGCTAATAACGACTTTGATCACCTACAAAAATTCTACCCTTTTACTCTACTCCTTTGATGTTTTTAATGTCACAGTTTACCTCTTTTTATATTGTATATTTATTAATAAATTATAGTAACTATAGTTATTTTTTATATTCTTGTCCCTTAACCTTTATACTATAGTCAACAGCAGCAGAATACACACATTCTTCTCAAGGGTGCATGGAATATTCTCCATATGATAAGCCACAAAACAAGCCTTAGCCAGTTTAAGAAGATTGAAACCATACCAACTATCTTTTCTCTAGCATTCCAATGGTATGAAACTAGAAATCAACAATAAGAGGAAAACTGGAAAATTCTTAAAATATGTGGAAATTAAACAACACACTCCTGAACAGCCAATAGATCAAAGAAGGAATCAAAAGAAAAACCAAAAACTATATTGAAACAAATGAAAATGGAAACACGACATACCAAAATTTATGAGATGCAAAGGTAGTTCTAAGAAGAAAGTTTATAGCAATAAATGCCTATAAGAAAAAATATTAAGAAAAAAATATTAAAATATTAAAAATATTAATATATATTTATATATTTTAATATATATTTATATACATTTATATATATTATAGTTTATAGCAATAAATGTTTATATACATATAAACATATGTATGTTTATATACATTTATAAACTATAAAGTTTATAGCAATAAATGCCTATAAGAAAAAATATTAAGAAAAAATATTAAAATATTAAAAATATTAATATATTTATATATTTTATATATATTTATATATATTATATATTATATATATTTAATATATAATATTAAAATATTAAGAAAAAAATTAAGAAAAAATAAAGATCTCAAAAAAACCTTATACTTCAAAGAAGTAGGAAAAGAACAAACTAAGCACAAAGTTAGCAGAAAGAAGGAAATCACAAAGCTGAGAGCAAAAGTAAATAAAATAGAGATCAGAAAATAGAAAAGATCAATGAAACTAAGAGCTGAGTTTTTTGAAAAAAATACACAAAACTGACAAACCATTAGCATACGAAGAAAGAGAGAAGACTTAAATAAAATCAAAAATGAAAGAGGAGACATTACAACTGATAACCACAGAAATACAAAGCATCTTTTTTTTTTAAAGATTTTATTTATTTATTTGACAGAGAGAGATCACAAGTAGGCAGAGAGCAGGCAGAGAGAGAGGGAGAAGCAGGCTCCCTGCTGAGCAGAGAGCCCAATGCGGGGCTCGATCCCAGGACCCTGAGATCATGACCTGAGCTGAAGGCAGAGGCTTTAACCCACTGAGCCACCCAGGTGCCCCAAAAATACAAAGCATCTTAACAGACTACTATGAAATTTTAAATGCCAATAAACTGGATAACCTAGAAGAAAGGGATAAATTCCTTAAAACACACAACCTCTCAATATTGAATCTCAAAGAAATAGAGAATCTGAATAGACCAACAATAGTTAAGGAGATTAAAATCTGTAATCAAACACCTCTCCACAAAGAAAAGTCCATGACCAGACGGTTTCACTGGTGAATTCTACCGAACACTTAGAGAAGAAATAATGTCGGTTCTTCTCAAATTCTTCCAAAAAATTGAAGAGAAGGGGATATTCCTAAATTCATCTTATGAAGACTTAACTACCCTATAACAAAGCCAGACAAGGACACTACTAGAAAAGAAAAATATAGACCAATATTCTTAATGAATATAGTGTAAAAATTCTCAACAAAATATTAGCAAATTGAATTCAACAATACATTAAAAGGATCATGCACCATTATTAACTGGGATTTATCCCTGGAAGGCAATGATGATTCACCATATCCAAATCAATAAATGTGATATGCAACACTAATAGAATGAAAGATAAAATTCGAATGATCAACTCAATAGATGCAGAAAAAGCATTGACAAAATAAAATATCCTGTCATGATAAAAACTCTCAACAAATCGTGTGTAGAAGGAACATATCTCAATACAACAGAGACCATACATGACAGGCCCACAGTTAATATCATATTCAATGGTGAAAAATTTGGAACTTTTCCTCCAAGATCAGAAACAAGAAAGGGTGCCCTCTGTCACTACTCTTATTCCACACAGCAATAAAAGGCATCCAAATTGGGGGAAAAAAAAAAAGGTAATACTGTCTTTATTTGCAAATGATATAATCCTATATATAGAAAATCCTAAAGACTCAACCACAAAAACCTGTTAGAACTAATAAACATTCAGTAAAGTTGCAGGACATAAAATTAACATACATAAATCAGTTGCATTTTTATAACTCACAAAGAAATATATAAAAAAGAAATTAAGAAATCTAATTCACAATAACATCAAAAGCAATAAAATATTTAGGGACAAATTTAACCAGAGGTAAAAAGATCTCTATGTTGTAAACTACAAGGATCCGATTTAAAAAGTTGGAAGACAAGACAAACAAATGGAAACATATCCCATGTTCATGAATTAGAATATTTTTTAAATGTCTACCCTATCTCAAGCTATCTATAGATTCAACATATACCTATCAAAATTCTAATGATATTACTCACAGAAATAGAAAAAAATAATACTAAAATCTATATAGAACCACAAAAGAATCAGAACAGCCAATGCAATCCTGAGAAAAAAGACGAAGCCAGAGGCATCAAACTTCCTGATTTCTAACTCTACTACCAAGCTCTAGTAATCAAAATAGTTTGGTAATGGCATTAGAAACAGACACTAGAAGAGAATCAGGAGCCCAGAAATAAACCCACATATATGGCGTCAACTAACATTTAACAAGAGAGCCAAAAATACTCAATAGGGACAGCATAATATCTTCAATAAATGGTTTTGGGAAAACCGGATTACCACATGCAAAAAAAATGAAATTGGATCTCCATCTTACATTAGTCAAAAAATTAATTAAAAATAGATTAAAGACTTAAACATTAGACTTGAAACCATAAATCTCCTAGAAGAAAACATAGGGAAAAAAACTCCTTAACATTGGTCTTGGCAAAGAATTTTTAGATCTGACACCAAAAGCCACAAATATAGCAAAGGCAAGAAAAAGTAAGTGGGACTGCATCAAACCAAAAATCTTCTGCACAGCAAAAGAAATCGTCGACAAAATGAAAAAGGCAACCTGCAAAATATTTGCAAACCATTTATCTGATAAGGAGTTAAAATCTAAAATATATAAAGAACTCATACAACTCAATAAGAAGATACCAATCTGATTTTTAAGATGGGCAGAGGAACTGAGTAGACATTTTTCCCAAGAAAACCTACAGATAGCCAACAGGTATGTGAAAAGTTAAACAGTTACTAATTATCAGGGAAATGCAAACCAAAACCATAAATGAGGTATTATCTCACATCTTTTAGAATGGCTATCATCAAAAGGACAAGAAATAACAAATGTTGGCATGAAGGTGGAGAAAAGGCAACCCTGGTGCACTGTTGGTGGGAATGTATATTGACACTACCACTACAGAAAACAGTATGGTTATTCAAAAATTAAAAATATAACTACCATATGATCCAGCAATCCCACTTCTGGATATATACCCAAAGGAAAGGGAAAGAGGATATGGAAGAGATATACACACTTTCATGTTTATTGCAGGATTACTCACAAGAGCCAAGATATAGAAACAACCTGGATCCATCAATGGATAAAGAAGGTATGGTGTGCACATATATACAATGAAATGTTACTCAGCCATGAGAAAAAAAGAAATCCTGCCATTTGTGAAAACATGGATGGACCTTGAGGGCATGATGCTAAATGAAATAAGTCAGACAAAGACAAATACTATATGGTGACACATGTGTGGGATATAAAAAAAAAGGTGAACTTGAAGAAACAGAGAATAGAATAGTGATTACCAAGGGCTGGGAGGTGGGGGAAATGGAGAGACGTTGGTCAAGGAGTACAAACTACCAGTTAGAAGATGAATTAAGTTCTGGGGATCTAATGCACAACATTGGTATCATAATTAATAACAATGTATTATATAATTGAAAGTTGCTCAGAGAGTACACCTTAAATGCTTTCATCAGGAAAAAGAAATGATGATTATGTGACATGATGGAGATGTTATCAGATGTTACTGTGGCAATCATGATGTAATGTACAGGTGTATCAAATCAATGCATCCTATACCTCAAATTTACACAATTGTATGTCAATTATATCTTAATAAAGCTGGAAAAAATGTTTAAAAGAAGAAATTTTGAGCAAAAAAACAGATAAAATAGGTAAATTTAAGGAAATATTTAGAGCTATTATGCTAGTGATGTCTAAATTGGCAAGTTAAAATTGAAACAGAATTAAAATTTGCTGCAGCTTCCTTAAGAAAAAAAACAAAGTTTGAGTAGTCAGACAATTATTAGAGAAATTTATTTTTTAGCCAAAAATTCTACCACAAAGTCATAGATAATATATTTGCTTATAATTGTCTACATACCAAATTCAAAATAATCTACAGGCAAATTGATAGAACTAATGGGAGAGTTTAAGAGAGTTTAACAAAGTAATTGAATATAAGATGAATATAAACAATAAATTTCATTTTCTAGGTACCAAAAAACAACAGTAACAAAAACACACTCATATTGTTCAAGAATTCACTCATAAGTCTTACTGTCAATAACTTTTCTCAGTACCTTATTTAAAATTACAGCCCACTACCAAAATCACTATCACTAACTGTTAAGCTTCACTGTATTTATTTTTTCCTATAGCACTTACTAGTTTACCTATTTTGTTTGTTGTCCATCAGCCAAAAGGACCTTTTGTTAACTTTTTCTTGTTCACCTTCTCAATTTTTTTAACTGCCCTGTCTTGTACACCTAGAACAGTACCTGACACACAGTGCTCAATAAGAATTTGTCGAATAAAGTGATATACAGGCAAATGTACAAAATACATTATAATGTCAACAAAATACAAAGTACGATGAATCTATGTAACAAAAGTTGTAAGTGGTGAAATATACCAACTTTATAGATAGAAGGTCTCAATATTGAACAATATCATTAATCCCCAAATGGATCTCGTAGATGAGAGCAATTTTAACAAAGTCCAACAAAATTTCAAGGAATCCATTATTCTAATTTTAACATTTCTATGAAAGAACAAAGGCACATGAATCCTTCTAATGGGAAGAGAGAGGGAAGAGATTAGGGAAGGTAGAGAAGGTGAAGGGACTTGCCTTTTCAGATATTAGGACTTAATGTCTTACAACAAGTACAGAAAAATGATTAATAAAACAGAGTAGAGAGAAACAGTCCATCACATCCATCAACATTTAACAGCTAGCAAACATGGGTCACCTGGGTGGCTCAGTCAGTTAAGCATCTGCCTTTCAGCTCAGGTCACGATCCCAGAGTCCTGGGATCAAGTCCCATGTTGGACTTCTTGCTCAGCAGGGAGCCTGCTTTTCCCTCTCCCTCTGCCTCTCTCCTGGTCTTGTGCTCTTTCTTTCTCTCTCTTAAATAAAGAAAAACTTTAAAAAGAAATTTAACAATTTGATATTGGAAATATAGAAAAGAAGGACTATTCAAGTGCTAAGCACTGCTTTCTAAAATTAAAAATAGGGGCGCCTGGGTGGCTCAGTGGGTTAAAGCCTCTGCCTTCGGCTCAGGTCATGGTCTCGGGGTGCTGGATCAAGCCCCACATCGAGCCCTGTATCAGGCTCTCTGCTCATCGGAGAGCCTGCTTCCCTCTCTCTCTCTGTCTGCCTCTCTGCCTACTTGTGATCTCGCTGTGTCAAATAAATAAGTAAAATCTTTTTTTTTAAATCACTTAAAATAATAACAAAATTAAAAATAGATGTAAAATTATATTTTTCTGTTTTTTATTACACACAAAAATTAATTCCAGAAGAATTACAGACATACAGTGAATAGCAATTTTTAACACATTTAGAATAATATAAAGGAAAATACATTTGAGATTATATAATATGTAAGGATAAGGGGTAGAATTTTTTTTTTTTTAAGATTGTATTTATTTATCTTAGAGAGAGAGAGAAAGCATGAGAGCGTGAATGGAGGGAGGGGCACAGGGAGAAGGAGAAAGAGAATCTTGAGCAGGCTCCACTCCCAGCATGGAGCCAGACTTGGGACTGGATACCCTGACGATGAGATCATGGCCTGAGCCAAAATCAAGAGTTGGCCACTATCAAAAGACACCATAAATAGAGTGATCATTCAAGCCACAAATTAGGAGGATGATGAAGAACTACAAATCAATAAGGAAAGACAATCTAGTAGAAGTGAAAGGCACAAAAGGATTAGTAGCCATACTTTAGTAGAGGAAACATTAATGGCAGATAAACAAGAAGATGTTAAACCTTCTTAGTAATGATAGAAATATAAATTAAAATAAAAAACAAAATTTTACACCCACTGAATGGACACAATGAATAAATCTGATAGTAGCAAGCGTTGATAAGGCTATGGAGCAATGTGAATCCTCATAAACTACCAGTAAATGTGTAAAATGGTTTAACAATTCTGGAAAACAGTTTGGTCTGATCTTGTAAATTTGATCATGTGCATACTTCAGTACCTATAAATTCCACTTTTAAGTACATAATTTATAAACCTCTTGTCATGTACCAATAGATGTGTAAAAATTGTTCATGGCCTTATTAATAATAGCAATCCAAATGTCATGGACTACAGATGGCTATATGTAGTATATTTATTTATATACGTGGTATATGTAGCTAATGAAGTACCATTTTAAATCAGTTAAAAAAATATATAGTTATGAACAATAATATGGATAAATTTACTGATGAGTGAAAACAAGTTCCAGAAGAGTGCATGTTTATTTAAACAATATATTCTTTAGCAACAACTTACACATGTGGGAAATCTTCTTAAAATAAAAAGTAAAGGAACAACAAACATAAGATGTAGCAATTGACTTAGAATAGGGGAAGATGGAATGGAATACATAAGGTCTACAGTGTAAAGTAGGGAAGGAACACACAGCTGATTCAATGCAATTAGTGATATTCAGATCTGAAGTAGGGTGATTACTTCGTGTACATTTGGATACTATTATTATAAAATTATCAAATATTACATAATAAAATGAAAACAAGCAACATAAAGAAAGCCTCATTAAACTAAAGAAAAACCAGCACGTAATATTTTTTCCAGAAATGCCAGTAGTTGGAAAAGTAAATTTCCTTGTTAACATTTTCTAAAAGATACCAAACTTCAAGTTTTTTGAGAAAATCATCTCACTATGTATATATAAACTGTGTAATGAGAAAAAAGCTGATATTTTTTCTTTTGGGCTTTTTTTTTTAAAAAGAAATTACAAATGAGTTTTTTCAAGAAAAATATCCTAAGGAAGACATAATTTTGCACCAAATTTTTACCTTATGAGTTAAACCCTACATATATATATTTATGCATATATATATATACATACATATATATATGTACTGCATACATATATTTTACGGGAAAATGAAGTAGTATTCAGCCATATTCTATTCTTGTATTTTGTAACATTAGGTCTACTTTTAGAGTGTATTTTTAGGCTTTGGTAAACAAATTTTTATTTCTCTGTTACCAAAAAAATCACCCCAACTAAGCTTATTTTCCTTTATCCCACACTAGAGCCAGCTTCCTTTATTTCAATTCTTTGTGTTGCTTTTCTTTATTTTGTAGACAGTAGCATTCTATCTAAGCCTCCTCCTCAGCTTTTGAAAGACTGAGTCACAGGGTGAAAGGGTTGCCCCCTTGCCAGATCCATTTCAATTAAGAATTACAGTGCCTTCTAATGCAGCAATGTTACTGGCTATGTGAATGAAACAAACGGTATAATGTAACTAGCAGGAGATAACTTAAGTAGACTCAGAATGTATTAGATACAGAATAACATAGATGAAGGAAATTTGGAGAAAGATCTCAATTTTTTTTAACTGCAGTACACAAAATTATCTTTCATGAGAAGTTATCCTTAGGATACAATGTATCTCAGAAGAAGTATAAAATAAACAGACTCTTAAATACAAACACACTGGTGGTTGCCAGAGGGGGATGGGTAGGTAACACAGATGAAAGGAAGAAAAAAAAAAAGAGAAAAACACAACAGAAAAACAGAATCAATGAAACAACAGTTAAGTGAGAAAAATCCAAGTTCTATCAAGACATAATAAAATGTCTACATTTTCAGTATTTTCAAAAAATTTTCAGTATGTTTTAATGTACTTTATCTTCCCCGTGGCAAAACAAAAACAATAAAAACCAGAAGATTCTTCTCATATATATTTTTGATACAGCATAATAATGGACCCTGTTTTTGAGGAAAGGGCCATGCTAAAACTCAAATATTTAGATATTCAGAGGCATGCTCTCTAATTTTTGCAGGAAAAAAGAATGGTTGGTAACAGTATTTTTATTGCCGAGACAGAGGAAACAGGAGAGATGGATTTGGGAGAGGAGGCAAGATGAACTATTGCGGGATGTGACATTGAAGGCTCCTTCCTCCCAAAGTCTCCAGCGAAGAAGACCAGAAAGAACAGCTTTACCACAAGCACCAACAAGCAACCCTTCCTAACATTGGCTCTATGTGCTTCTGTAAAAATGGCTATGTGTCAAACAATGGAGAAAAGTAATCATTATTTTTAGAAATTTTTAGACATTTTCCATTTCCTAGCTGACTATCATAATTTATTTCCCACAGGGTTGTTCATCATCCATAAAAATTGTGTAGGATTTGTGAAGCAATCTTGAGTTTATACCCTCTGGGATATTTTGCTATAGAACCAGAAGCAGCCTACAGTGATTTTATTATTTTTTTTATCCAACCTGGAGAAGAAAAGGATTTGTTGATGAATTCTATCAAAGTCGCTCAGAACAGAATCACACTTGCAAGAGTTTGGGTGTTTTGTTTTGTTTTGTTTTGATCTCTTGAAGGTTTAAAATTCTGGAGGTCATTTGATAGTTTAGGTGCTGTGCAATTAGTCTACGGCGTTCAAGAAAATCTGTCAGACACTGCCAGGGGGATAAATGAAGGGGGCTCAGGGGTTTGCCTGGAGGCACATGGCTGGAGAGTAGATCTAGTTTCCTGTGCACTGGACACTGTCAAAAGTTACCACCACCACCACCACCACCACCACCCTCAAATATTCTGCCTGGAGAAAGCCCAAAAGGGCTGTGGGACGCAAAATTACAAATCTATGGTCATTGCTGCTGAAGTTTGAGTTTAGATCCATATGCTGGGCAGAAGAAATTCCTATAATAGTTGTGCAGGAGAAAACCAGTGGTTATCACAGGCTTAATTTCCACCTGAAAAGTTTGGCTACAGTAATGTATTATCAATTGACCAGTTATTCTTAACACAGTTGACAAGTTGCTTCTTAACTGGGTGAAAATAGTGTAAAAAAACAAAACAAAACAAAACTATGAACAGAACAATGGCAATGGAGTGTGCTCTCTGAATATTTCCTTATTTTTTCCATGCAATTTTTTTTCTCAGAAAACTAAGGCTTTGTATCAAATAATATTGATTCAAGCATATTCTCCCAGTTCAAGCATAGAAAGATTTATTTATAGAAGATGGTGTTACCTTGGGTGCATTTACTGGATTCTTACTCCACGTCTTCCCACAGAGCTTTAATACAATAGAAGAGAGTAAGCTGTCCAGGTTTAAACTCTGGCTCTGACTCTTTAGCTGGGGGACCTGGGATAATAACTGTTACCTCTGGGCTTCAGTTTTCTTATCTGTAGTGTAGGATAGTAAATAATATAGGATAGATATTTAGCTACTGCTTCTGGGCATACAGTGCACTGAAAGTTGGTATATACAATGTTCTTGGCTTAAAATCATCTGGCTGTATTGAATTGTATTGATGTCTTCTTAAAATCATATAGTACTTTCTTATAGTCATAAACATTCTAGGAATTAAATAGGTTGACAGGCAGGGCCTAAAGACAGACTAGGATGCATACCGCTGATTGGATGTTACATAGTTAGGAGTGCTATCACGTGGTTAATTTCAGTATCAATTGTATGGCTACAGTAGCTAATATTATTGTGTACCTAGTCTTCTAAACACTTGATATGAATTAAATCAACAAATCCTCAAATAATCCTAGAGTTAAGTACTCTTAATATCTTTTTTTCACGTATGAAGAAATTGAGATACCAAAAGATTGGGTAACTTTCCCTAAATCATCCAGCTAGTGAGTAACAGAGCTGGGATTCCAAATCAGCAAGTTGGCACCAGTCTCGTAAGCACTCTGCCCTATTGGCTGTCCATATTTTTTTCCCGGCACATATCACATATACATCTGGATATCATACATATTGAATACTCATACTTTTGGTGGATTCAAGTTAAAGTGAAGATTAGGATTAGATCAGAAATAAGATTTGGTCATTCTGTTGTGCCATGCTATGACATAATTTATCATGAGCCACCTACATTTCCTTTTTATTTTCTAGAAAACACATTTTAATAAATTTAAGAAATATACGCCTGCCTGCATATGAAAGTTGGAAATTCCCTAGTTAAATATAAAGAATAAAACAGTGACCCAAATTCATAGCAGTGAGAACAGATGTTTTAGAGAGAAGCAAAACTATAACTGCTTCCCTCAGTCTTCATGAGATGTGTAAAATTCCCAAGAGGCCCTGAATAAAGACCATTCCAATTTTGAATTAAAAATCTACAAGGAGACTTTTTAATCTCAGAAGAAAAACACTGATAGATTTGTCTTTAGACTTTGGGGATTGAAAAGAAATTGTCTAGGTCGTGAGTATAAATAGGTTTCCTCATAAATTCCAGTAGGTAGTGTCTGAATAGAAAGCAAGTATGGGCTATATTTGGCTCACTGGGAAAGAATGCAAGCCTTACTCAGTGACCTATACCTTAAATGCAGAATTAGGGAATGGCAACACAGACATCGTATTTTTGCCATCCCCATATAGTCAAATTCTTTTCTTATATCCTTCTGCTCCCCTGTGACAGACCACCCTCTTCCCACAAAGAGAAACATGCACACACACATGCATAGACACATGTACATACATACACACACACTCACATGCACAGACAAACACACTCAGAATTTACCGTCACCAGAAGAAGATCCTTCAAATGAAATCCTGGGCTGGCCTTCGGGCCCAATCTTCTGTGTTTCACTTAATTTCTGGTCTGTGATAAGCTAACGTTTATTAGCCACCTTTATCAGTCTATAAGAAGTGATACTGATATGGAGCCAAGAAGATGGAAAATATATTTTTTGGATACTGAAAAGTTTACAATCAACTTGTTTACTTTGAAGTCCTTTGGGGATGAATACCACCTCCTTGAGCTTACAGGAAAATCATGCTAATTTTGTATAATAGCATCAAGTAATATTGAGATTAATGGACCGATGACCAACATGTTGGGGGATAAGAAAAAGGGAAGAGTTGGGGAAAAGGATGGGGAGGTACTGAACCCAATTTGGGAAAAGGAAGTTTGGAAGAAGAGTTGAAAATAGTGAGAAAGAATACTCAGTATATCCATAGGAGAAAATCCAGGGCTTGGAAAAAGATACACTGGGAGAGACTTAATGACCATCCCTGTTTTACGCTAGGACTATCTGGTGTGTGACTATATACACTTTATGTAGATATAGTATATATTATATTTTTTATATACTGATACAGTTGGTAGTCAAAGTCCAAAGAGCACCAACCCCTCTCCCCTACCAGTAGAGGGAGCCACTGTTTGAGAGAGCCAAGATCAGTTTTTTCTCATTTAAAAACATCACCTTTTTCAAGGCAAGCCATTTGTTTCTCTTTTCTTGTTTTTTAGGGAAGAGAAGATACTCTTGTCAGTGGTTTATATCAAGAAAAACTCCCATTCAGACTAAGCTCCCCAAAGAGAGCACAAAACAGCTTTCATTAAAGTCACCTTCTAAGGGGTACCACAAAAAGAATGCAATAAAACTTCTAAATGGTCTTTAAGTCACCATTCAAAAAAGGAAAGTAACAATTTGATAGTCCTCTCTGTGGCATAGTGCCATCATTAAAAATGGGAGACTGGTCATAGCAGATGCTCCTGGGTTGAGAGATAAGTGGTACAACATCAGTGGCTTCAGTACCTAATGATGCAAAACCAAGACTAAATTATTAATGCTACTTTAGCAGGACTATGTTCTGGCTCTTGGAACAGAGCTGTTCAATAGACTAGAGAGAACAGTGGCTGTGTTTTAGATAACAGAAGACTAGGTAGTTCCTTATTTCTATGTCATATTTTCCATTTCAAAGGGGTTTTTTGGTATTCACAGTTGGGGTAGAGCATGATGTGAAGGTTTTAACCAGTGTTAAACATCTCTAAACGGGCTGATTTGGGTGACAGTGGGTGGAAATGAAACCAAACCAAGCAAAAACACCTTGAAACCAACAAACAGAACATTCTGACCTTGGACAATTGGCCTAGTAATAGAATAATAGCAATCCTTAAAAAGGAGGAGGACCAGTTATTGGCTGTAGTTGGCGTTGTTTATTCTAAGCTCTGTTTATAGGATACAAAAGGCAAGAAAGATTGGACCATTATCCATCTGATTTGATCAGTGTAGGCAGCCAAACCAGCTAATTCAGCAGGGAGATAGAGCCCAGACTAGCTAGACTGATCAAATCAAGAGAGTAACTGCCAGATCTCCCCTTTCCTTTAGCCGAGTAGATGCTGCCTTGGGGAATGGCTTAGATTCAAAGGCTCTGTTTGAAGTCCCCCAAAAGTCTGTTAATTGGAGCTCTTTGGATGGTTTGGATGGTTAAAATTGCATAGCTTAGGTTAGCTTGCTAATCACTTCTCAGACACCAAAAACTCAGCCATCTTAAAATGGGGGGGAGGAGGGGCGCCTGGGTGGCTCAGTGGGTTAAAGCCTCTGCCTGCAGCTCAGGTCATGATCTCAGGGTGGTGGGATCGAGCCCCGCATCAGGCTCTCTGCTCAGCAGGGAGCCTGCTTCCCCCCCTCTCCCTCTGCTTGCCTCTCTGCCTACTTGTGATCTCTCTGTCAAATAAATAAAAAAAAAAAACTTTAAAAAATTTAAAAAAAAAAAAAATGGGGGGAGGAAAAAACTTCCATAGTATAAAAATAATAATTATAATGGTCTGACTTTGTTACTAAAAAAGAAGTGAAACAAACTTGCATTTGGGATGGTCAGCCATTCTTTCATTTGGCAAAATAGCCAGAAAATGTAGAGATGAGTTTTTCAGTTCAGAACAGTGTTTCAGGTCTGAGTCCTATAAGCGCAGGGTCACATGGTAATTCCTTTAGTCAGCACCAAGGTTTATTAATGTCAACAGTGAGAAGAAGAGTAAACAATAATTTTTGTGTTATATTTTAATTTTATCCCTGAAAAATTAATCTGGTAAATTTTTCAAGGACATATACAATTTTTTCTAAGAATTTGCCTCTTTTATAAGATAAGTAGAAGCTTGAGTACAGACAGTACTGGATCGAGTTCAGCAAAGTCAAAGGGAAAAAGTATTCAGGTTTAAAGAAATTAATGAATTCAACACATGTAGTTGAAGGTCTATACATCTTAGTTTATTATCAAGAATGGTCCATTCAGCCCAGTTATATTACCACCAGTGAGTTATATTACCACCACCAAAACACACAAAGATAACAGCTCTCTGACTAAACTCTGGAAATCTTCAAGATTTCCAAGATTCTTGAAACAAATGAATGGGCAACTTTGACATAATTCCTCCAGGGTGATTGCCAATGGTGAATAGTATCCCTGAAGATAAGTGAACCAAACTATTCAATATTCCTTCTCTGAAGGCTAGAGGTCAGAACTGAATCAGCTCTCATAAAACAGCAAAGTCAAACAACTATGAGTGCTATTCATTTCAGCCCAGTTCACCATCATTGAAGGCATGTGGGACAAAATCAACTCCATCTAGAATCTTGGAATATTTGGGAAAAGAAAAGGAAAAACTTTAGAGAAGGGTCATTTGCCAGAAGTGAGTAAATTAACTGCTCATTTCACCAAAATGTTTATTGAGCATCTCTTAAAACCCAGTGTTGTTTGTAAGCATTTGAGGAATACAAACTAATGTATAACTTATTGTAACTATCTATAGAGTACTTGTGAAAAACTGACGTGACTGGGGCCATTTTAAAATAGAGTTGGAGAGGCCACCATAGAGAAACTCCCTTACACACCTGTGGAATTGTCTAAAACCTCTGGACACAAGAGACTCCATTTTGAGAAAAGCTCCACTTTCCTTTCTAAAACAAATGGCCAATGGACTTTTGAACTGAGCAAAAAAGACACTTGGAATGGGCCAGAAGCAGCAATTGTTTTACAAGCAATTTTCTATAAATTCAATGGGACAACAGAAATCCTGACCATAAAACTGGTGGTTGTGGACTTTCTGAAGGCAGAATAGTTAACTAATGCAGACCAGAATAGTTTTGTTGTTAACACCAATAGAATAGTTGATCAATGTGTATCCAGAAGTGGCTAAGCCTCTTAGTGACAATTGACCATTTGATTCTCTTATCCAAATCATGTGATTGTCACCCCTCCACTCTGCCTTTCTAGTTTCTCATAAAAAGCCCTTTCTTTCACCCTGTACATAGAACACTTGTCTGGCTATTGCTGGATTCTGTGCTCCCCAAATTGCAATTCTTTGATCCCAAACAAACACTCATTTACTTTCAGGTTGACATACTGAACAGTTAAACATTTTCATTTATTTAACATAACGACCCAGTGAAATTACTATTATTATCATCACTATTTTATATATGAGAAATTTGCAGCTCAGGGAAAGTAAACTTGAATAAGGTTGCTCAACTAGTTGGTAAGAAACGCGGGGCACCTGGGTGGCTCAGTGGGTTAAAGCCTCTGCCTTCAGCTCAGGTCATGATCTCAGAGTCCTGGGATTGAGCCCTGCATCGGGCTCTCTGCTCAGTGGGGAGCCTGCTTCCTTCTCTCTCTGCCTGCCTACTTGTGATCTCTCTCCTCTCTGTCAAATTAAAAAAAAAAAAAAAAAAATTAAAAAAAAAAAGAAATGAAGCCTGACTTCAAAGAATTTCACAAAGAATTAACTAGCAATGCAACTAGTAAAAATGTGCCACTATCAATGACTGGCATGAAGTTGACAGCATAAGATTCAGAAGCAAGAAAGATCAAGAAATTTTCTATGGAAAAGGCTGGATTTGAGGACAAGCACCAGGGCTGACTGGGAATTGGATAAGCAGGTAAGTGGTAAGGGAACACTCCACTTGAGGGAAATACTGTGAGCATTCCGACTGGTTAAGCATTTACGATGTTGGAGGAGGATTTGCAAAAGTAATTTGGGAACAGACTATAAAAGGAATAATGGGTTAAAGAGTTTGTGCTTCAACATCTAGTTGATGGGTAGGTATTAAAAGTTTTTCACAGGAAATGGACATGAAAATAGAGTCTGGAGGAAGGTTAATTTGGCAATAGTCTACAATATGTGTTAAAAAGAAAGAGATTAAAGGCAGAGGTGTCTGTTAGACCATTGGGATATGGTCTTAGTCTGTTTGGGCTTCTCCAGGAAAATACCAAAGTCTGAATAGCATGGTGCTATTTCTTTCTCAAAGTTGTGGAGGTTGGGAAGCCCAAGCACTGGCAGATTCATTCTGGTGAGAGCCTTCTTCCTGGTTTATGGAAGTCTTTTCATTGTAAGCTCACATGGTGAAAGGGGCAAGGGAGTTCTCTGGAACCTTTTATATGACATTAATCCCATTTTCAGCTTGACCTAAGTGGGGGAAGCCACATGACTTAATTACCTCCCAGAGGACCCACTTCCAAATACCATCACATTTGAGATGAGATTTCAATGTGTGAATTTTGAGAGGGCACAAACATTCAGTTTATAGCATTCTGTCCCTGGCCTCCAAATTTCATGTGCATCTCACAGGTTATCAACTCAAAAGTCTAAATCCAAAATCTTATCATCTAAATCAGATATGGGTGAACTCAAGGTAGAATTCATTTTGAGGCAAATTGCTCTCCAGGTATGAATCTGTGAAATCAAACATGTTATATGCTTCCAAAACACAGTGGTGGGACAGGCATAGGATAGATATCCCTCGAAAGGGAGAAATAGAAAAGGAAGGAATGGCGGGTCCCCCTAAGCAAGTCCAAACCCAACAGGGCAATTTCCATTAGATCTTAAGTTTCAAGAATAAAAATAAGGCTCTTTGACTCCACGCTCTGCCCTCCATGTCCAGTAGAATGGGAGTTCTGCTTTTCAGACCCCCTAGAGTGACAACCCTGCCCCTACAGTTTTCCCAAGCAGCCTTGTCCTGGTGACTTCAAATGGCCCTGTAACAGTTCTTTGCCTAAACCCACAGCTCTCTGGGTTTGGGGTCCTGAGCCCTTGGCTCTGCCAAGAGGCTTCATCCTCTGAAATCTTAGTAGAGACAGCCATGTCCCCATAGCTCTGTCGTGTACAGCCTATGTTGCATCTGGGTTCACCAGAGCCACAACTGGGGTGGCCAAGGAACGTGGCAATGGAGTGTAGGGAACAGGAGTCAGCAATGTAAGGTACCACTGGGAAGGATGCTCCAAGATCCCAACAGGCACCAGTGATCCCAACAGGCATCACATCTGGACCTGTGATGTAAGGGCAACTCTTGATGATCCTTTGGGATCATCCGTCCACTGTCTTGGACAATAGTGCCTCACTTCTGTCAGGATAGCCGAGTAATCTCCTTATCAAATGGTCACATGCCTACACTCTTAGTGTTCTCTCTCAAACAAGCTTTCTTATTCTTTTCTCCATGGCTATGCTGAGAATTTTCAAAATCTTTAAGTTCTGCTTCTCTTTTGATTAACAATTTCATTCTTACATTTTACTATAAGCATCAGGAGAAACCAGGCTGTTTCTTCAACATTCTGCTTAGAAATTTCTCCAGTCAAATATCCAATTTCATCATTCACAAGTTCTACCTTCCACAAAACACTAGGATACAGACACAGTTCAGTCAAGTTTTTGCCATTTTATATCAAGGATCTCCTTTCCTCCAGTTTCCAGTTACATGTTCATCATTTCCATCTGAGACCTCATCAGAATGGCCTTTACCAATCACATTGCTACCAACATTCTGTTCATGATTACTTAGGTTGTCTAAAGAGATTATGGTCTCTTAAGAGCTACCCTCTTTTCCCTCTGAGCTCCCACCAGAATTGCCCAAATGGTCCATTCGTAACAATGTAGGCTTTTGCTTGAATGCACCTCCACATTCTTCCACCTTCTACTAATTACTCCTAAAGCTGCTTCCACATTATTGGGTATTTGTTACAATAGTACCTCACTCTCAATACTGATTTCTGTCTTCATCCATTTGGCCACTATAACAAAATATCATAGACTGAGTGGCAATAGAAAGTTATTTTTCAGCTCTTGAGGCTTAGAAGTCCAAGACCAAAGCACCAGTAGGTTGAGTGTCTGGTGAGATCCTGTTTCCTGGTTCATAGATGGTTGTCTTTTTGCTATAATATAACCTCCCATGGCAAATAGGGTAAGGGAGTTCTCTGCAGTCTCTCTTATAAAGTAAAGCCCCTGTGACCTCATCACCTTCCAAACACCATCACTGTGGATAATTATTTTGCCAGAAGAAAACTAATAGAAGGAAGTAAAGGAGGAAGACATGGGACCACAGATAATGTTGCCTCACAGAGCTATGAGATGATGGAGTCCAATGCCCAAGGAAAGCTGTGGGAAATTTCATCAGTCGGGACACTTAAGGTGAGTTTAAGCAAAGCAATAGAATATCTGCTGTGAGAGCAGTTCTGCATCTGCATGAAAAGGACAGGATGGTCAATGGATCCTATCCACTGCTAATATATATTTGACTTCACATTAATTCAAAAATCAAGGGGCATCTGGGTGGCTCAGTCTGTTAAGCATCTACCTTCAGCTCAAGTCATGATCCCAGGATCCTGGGATGGAGGCCCACATCGGGTTCCCGGCTCAGTGGGGAGCCTGCTTCTCCCTCTCCAAATGCTTTGGTGGCAGCATTTTTCCTATTTTTCATCAGGTAGAGTGTTCTCAGATACATATTCCCCTTTTCCCAATCCCCATAAATGCTGTTTCAATTTTTATCACCCTCTTAAAGCCTCAAGCACCCCTTCTATTATCTTATCGCTAAAGTTGACCTTGCCATCTGTTTCAGGGAAAATCATTATCTCTCCTACCTCTCTTTTTCTCATACACACACACACACACACACACACACACACACACACACACACACACTCTTTGTTTCTTTCTCATGAAGCATAAGGAAGGAAAACTTTTCCCTTCTTCCTTTCTAGGTTCTTTGACTGGTCTATTAACTAAGTCAACATAAGACAAACTAATTAGGAGAAAAACGAATTAGTTTCATACGTATGGAAGCATATAAAAATACAATACTCAAAGAAATTACCAAAGCAGGTAGCTTTTATACCTTTTGGACAAAGAAACAAATTTGTGAGGAATTGACAAGACAAAGAAGTCTGGGTTTGGGATAGTAAATTAGTACAAAAGTAACAGTGTGTGCTTAGACAGGATTCTCAGTCCTAAATTCCCTATCTTTTGATAGGGATGTCTCTTCACCACCTGCTATGGGGGGGGGGGTGCAGGGGGAAGGGGGTTACTTTCATGAAGGAGTTTTATTTGCTCCTTTGGGTAGGACAAAGGAGGGTCCGAAATATTCAATGTGCCAAATAATCCTAAATAATATGCCACAATAGCATATTTTGGGGTGGCCTGCCCTGAACCCCGTAAGTAGATCCTATTGGTTACTTACTCAATGACCAGCCTCCACCTTTTCCATGCTTATAGAACCCACATTTTTTTTTTCAGGTATTGAGCAGTTCTATGTCTGAGGAGGAGTACACATTCTACAACCTCAGTAAGTAAATCATAATTACTATATGCCATGGTCATTCAAATTCTTCTTGGCAAGAATAGGTTTAGTAATGGGCATGTGTCAAAATTTTCTCCAAAAGACATTAATAGGGACCCCTGGGTGGTTCAGTTGGTTAAGCGGCTGCCTTCGGCTCAGGTCATGATCCCAGGGTCCTGGGATGGAGTCCCACATCGGGCTCCTTGCTCAGTGGGGAGCCTGCTTCTCCCTCTGCCTCTGCCTGCCACTCTGCCTGAGTTCTCTCTCTCTCTCTCTGACAAATAAAAGCTTAAAAAAAAAAGACATTAATATAACTCTATTAGAAAGCTTCTTGTAATGTTTTTCTCATTCTTCAAAGAGGTACAGCTCTCCCTCACATTAAACTTTTTGTATTGTGATCACCAAAATATAACAGACAAAACCATTGAACTTTTTTCATTTCTTATTCAAGTTCACATCTTTAGGACTTAGACTCTCCTTTCCACTTCCCCCATTTTGAATATTGTTATCTTGTTTTATCCTGGTTCTGTCCCAGAACCTTTCATAATGCTCTCCTCCTGCTTATATTTCATATTTGCCAGATTCCATTCTTTCTCATCATTTCCTTTTTTACATGATTTTTTAAGGGGATCATCTACACTTCCCTGGCTTCAACAGTGATTATATTATCATCCATTCTTTGAGTTTTGGATCCATATTTCCTGCTTATTTACTAGACATTTCCATGTGGAGTTCATGGAAGTAATCCATTCAGTCTGTCTAAAGAAAGTATATTCTCTCTGTCCAAATTTGATCTTCTTATTGATATCCCTAGGATAATTTCACAACATTCACAAGCCAGAAACTCTGGACTTATTTTAGATTTTCCCTGTCTCTCAAATCACCACTTCTAATCAGTTAACTAACTCCATGAACTCTAGCCCCAATTGTTTATTGCATCTCTATTTTTTTTTATTCATACTACTTCAGTTCAGTTGAGACTTATTTTCAACATTAAAAAGTGTGCCCTATGCCTGGCTGGCTTAGTCTGTAGAATATGCAAATCTGATCTTGGGGATGTGAGTTTGAGCCCCATGTTGGGTGTAAAGATTACTTAAAAATAAAATCTTAAAAAAAAAAAGACTCTAAAGTGATAGAGTCAAATGATGATGTTGAGACACAATCCCATTGGAAGTCTAACAGAATCATACAGCACAGACATTATCATGGTCATGGTAATCTTATCATGGTAAAATTCCGAATGACTACCATTTACCCTAAGATCCAGAAAACTTCAATGTGGTGAAGCAGAATCTTTTATTTGATAGCCATTTCTTCACACAGCATTCTGTAATGATCATAGTCACAATTTTCACTATTTTATTCCTCCATTAATCAAGATCAGGAGGCATATGTTAACCAGCAGCTGTTTTCTGTGAATAAAGCAATAAAGCACTTTTATTCATACAACGGCACCCTCCCTTCCTGCTGGTGTACCTTTTCTACATCACAGGCCATAAAATGATCTTTAACAAAATAAAAATATATTCTCTTGTGTAAACAGAAGAAAAGATTGTTAAGCACATTTTCCTCTTATATGTCATACACATGTGCCAAGAAATAATTCCTGTTCTGAATATCAGTGGCATCCTCCAACAATAAATTTTACAGGTCTGGAAGAGTAACCCATTTTATACAGAATGTTCAGGCAACACTTAAATCAAAGCTCACACAGTGAGAAGGAGAAAAGAATTCTAAGTAGAATGAAGAGTAAAGGCCCTGAAATAAGGGTGATCTTGTTCAAAAAGGGGAAGAAGTTCAGTTGTGACCACATAGTATATCTTGGAGAGAAGTATATCTTGGAGAGAAGAGTAGAATAAAAGTTTGAGGAAGAAGACAGGCTGCCTCCATGAGGGTCTTTTGCCAAAAGGAAAAAGTAGTATTTCAATGTAAGGGTATAGCACTGGTGTAGCATGGTTCATTTTGCATTTTAAAAGATTGTTCTAGCTGTTTTGAATTAGGAAATAATAATTTAGAAGACAGATTATGAGCATTCAGCTTAATGTCAAAGCAGTAGAGGTGGTGAGAAGCGATTGGATTTAGGATATATATATTTTCTATGTTAGGGATACATTTGATAAATTGTGTAGAGTTTAGGTAGGGAAGGAGCTAAATCTGGAATATTCCCTAGTTGTTCATCTCACATCTCCAACTGTATTTGAATCTCTCATATAAACCTCAATGTTTAAACACTAATTCTTTATCTTTTTTCCTAAACCAACTCTTCATTTTCATTCTTAGGAATTAGCTTCTCTGTGGATCCATTTATTCGTGCCAGAAGGTTAAAATCTGTCCATGATATGTCTATTATCCCTGCCATGTCTGTTGCCATTAACTCACAAATCTAATCTATCACCAAGGCTTGTCAATCCAACTTCCAAATCATCTTGAGTCTGTCTATTCCTCATTATTTCTACTAAAAGCATCCTAGTCTAAACCACAACTCTCTCCTGAAAATATACAAAGTAATTTACCTACATCTGTTCTTCATCTGCATATATTCATCCATTGTACCCGAATGATCTTGTTTAAAAATAAAACTAATGTAAAACATTTTTTAAAATCCTTCAATGACGTCCATTTGTCCTTGGGAGGAGGTCCAGAATCTTTTAAGTATTGTACAATATCCTGTAGGATCTAGCACCTCTCTCTCCTGCCCTACCTCATGCAACTCTTCTTCCCAATCCCAATGTTTCAGTCATACAGGCCATAATTCAGTGGCTCAAAAACCGCATACTCCTCCAAGCCTCAGGGCATTTGCACATACTGCTCCATCTGCCTTTACTAACACTTCGCTACTCACATTCTCCCTTAAGGTCCTAGGATAAATGCTATTTCTGCAGGGAAGAAACTGTTCTCATATGTTCTGATAGCACTCTGTACTCTTATTACACTATTAACAATGGTAATTACCTTTGTGAATATCTGTTGGATACCAGTGTGTCTCCCAATACACTGTAAGTCCTATGCAGAAAGGAAATTTATTTAATTTGCTTCTCTATTCAGTCATTGCCCCCCCTCCTTCTCTAATACCTGTTTCTATTGCATATATGATAATACTCTTAAGTAAAACAAAAGTCATCGAATATTTTTAACAAGGGAACAATATGATCCAATGTGTATAACAAAAACACAATTCTCAGGTAAGCTAGAGGAAATGTGGTAATGAGGAAATTGGAGATAATTAAGGAAATAGAGAAGAAGTGGAAAATGGGTACAGAAGAAGCAAAAGAAAGGTATAGGTAGCAGTGGAAGGGATGGTTATGCAAGAATTTTTGTGATAATCTTATTTTCCCACTAAAATCTGTCCATGAAGGGAAGTTGAGAAATGAGGAAGTAGCTCAAAGGGGTGTGGCATCAAGGAAAGTTATAAAGATGAAATATGTTAGATCATGTTTTTATATTTATATAATCCTCAGGGAAGGAAAGTTTGATGAAGTAGGAGTCAAAGAGGATAACTTAAAAAGCAAGTTCCTTAAGCTGGTGAGACAGGATGGGACTCAGTACAAATGGAGGAGTCTTCAATAGAGTTGGTGGGGCGAACTTCTCTGTAACTGGAGGGAAGGAGAAGGTAATTGCAAATGAAAGCTAAATTTGGTCCTAGACAAATGGAGACATTTGCATTTCATGGCTTCTATTTTTTCAATTAAATGTAATGTGAAGTCATCAAGTGAGAATGAGAAGGCATAGGTTATGGGAGCTTTGAGGAGAAAAGATAGGAAATAGTTATTTTCAAGAATAGAACAATAAACTTATTAGAAAAATGTATTTGGAATTCCAGGCAATGTTGAGTGACTGAGGATTATGGACAAGAATTTAGACTGACATTTATCCGGTGATTTTTTTTTCCCCCAGAAAGACTTTGCTGATCAGGTACAAGTATAGAGAGGAAGGTAGGTATGTACTTTTGGGACTATAGGTTAGAAGGTAAATGTAATAGGGAGGCAAGACGACAGAGCTGAGGGTATTATCCACAGGAAGTCTACAATAATGGCAGTAGAAAGGAAATGAAAACAGAATGATGTCAATAGGGTCATTGGATTGGAAGTTTGAATGAGATCAAAGGTTTGTTGCAGGGAGAAAACTTGAACACATGTGAGCTGGAACACTCCGAGGAGGTTGTGCCCGTCTTGGATTCAGTAGTTCCCATCTTCATTCGGAAATGTAGAGGTGGTTCAATCTCTTAAAATAACAAGACACAAATTATGACAAAGGAGTGGTAGCTGAGATGCAGTGGATGAAAAGTAGATGAAAATGTGCAGAGGGAAGGGTGTTAGATAGATCATCCACTTCCATGTTGGAATTATGAAACTGTTGGCAAGAGTTGAAAATAAGACAATGACTGAGTCAGGGTCAAAAGTTTCAAGTGAATGAGGAAATGTCCTAAGTATGACAGCACAAGAGGAAAAAGGGGACAGGAATATAGCCACATAGCATATACATCAAAGAAGCAGACTTATTTTGTTTTGTTTTATCCTGTTTTGCTAGAAAGAGAGTCTGAAATTAAAAAGTATCAACAAGTAAATAAAACAGACCTGGATTCTGCCTTTGTGGAGCTTACAAATTAGTGAGGGAGAAAGCTGTAAGTCAAATAAATAAATAAATTATCATTACCAACTCTGACAAATGCTGTGACAAGCAATGCAGGCCACTGTGAGAGCATGAAACGTGACCCAATTGATCTGTAGGGTAAGAGTAAGCCTAGAGGACAGAATCTTTAAACAGATCAGAAGGATGAGTAGAAGCTGATGAGACAGAGGATGGTTGAGAGGAAAGGTAACAGTGCAAAGTTGGAGGTTTTTAGGGTAGGTATGAGAGGAAAATAAAAGATCAGAAGAATAAAGGGAAATTTTGAGACAGTCCAAAATGACTGACAGAACCAAGGTGAGAGCTGAACTACCAGGAGAAAACAAATGGGTATGGGGGATAGGGAGGCTGTCAGGTTTAAAGAGAGGGCATATGGAGAGTAAGCAAGTGAGAGAGCTACTGGAGAGGTCATAGTTCGAAAGTGGGAGAGTGTCCTTCAGAAGTATGGCAGTGAAAGAGCTTCACAAAATCAAGAGGTGTCCATACAAGTGGGCTGTGTGAAGGAAGTCACCATATGGATGGAGGTTTACTAATGGTTTGGCTAAACTGTTAGAAATAATATTATAATCCAAATGCCAAAGTCCCCAATAAATTTAGATTAGTGTAAAATTACAGCAAAAAGAAGACACTAAAAGAAGTATTTTGTAAAAGGGTGAAGGGATATGATCTGGACTAATCGTATAAATTGAATAAACTCTGAATCTTGATTTTACCACACATAAAATGAGAATAATAACCCCTACCCTGAATAGCCATTATGAAGATAGCTAGAATGTGAAACACATAGAAGAATAGCCAGCATATTATAGAAAACAAAAGATAGTTATATAAATTGTCAAATTAATATTAATTATTAGCAAGAGTTGCCAGATATGGTTGTTTAAAAAAGACTTCTTAGTCAGCAGACTAATAAATATGATGTTACTACATTTATGTGTATGCAAAGAAAGGGACCAGCATTAGGAAGATGTGTAGCATGCAATTACTTAATAAGTCTTAAAGACATGGTTAGTTACAGAAGCAGAGCTGATACTACAATGGGGGTGAGAAGAGGAGGGCTCTCGATTCCTTCTTTGGCAGTGCCCCTTTGAAAAGTACAGTCCTAGGAGGCTTATCAACCGGTATGTATTGCAATTTCCCAGCCAAAGACACTAAAGCATGAAGGGACTTTGCACAATGTCACACAGAAGAACTCAACAGCAAAGTCAAGAACAGAGACCCAGGGTGGGTGACTCCCACTTTTTCGCTATGTCTGCTGGACCATACTATCCGTCTTAGAATTCCTTAATCCTTGGATATAGGGTCTCTGTTCATCCTTATCTACGTAATTCAAGTGGACATTTCTGGGTCCAGAGAACTAATAAACACTGCACACCATGATGTTCTTTCTTAAAAAACCCACCATGTTTTCCATTGAACAAAGGGGTGGCTAGACCGTGATTTGAGAGACAAATAGCACTCCAGAGGGAGTACTGATGTGTCAAGTCTTCACATATTCCTCAGCCCTGGCTCTCCCTACTATGGCTCGTGGAGCCCCATAGTCACTTCTGGATGAACTAACCATGGTCACAATCCTTTACCCCTTACCTGGACTCTTAAAAGCCTAAACTGGATGGGGTAGCCATAATCCACAGGGTCACTGTGAGAGGGGATAGCTAGCTTGCAAGGTAGCACTCTGCCTTTTCTCTGGAAGCTCACTTAAGGCTGAGAGTAGAGGCGCTCCAAAGGCAGTACGTGCTCCTCCTGTCTGTAATATCCTTAGCTATTATCACAATGAGTATAGCACTTTAGGGGGTAACCCACTGATATAGTTGAGCTTGACTCTAAAATGTACAGTAATGAACTGCAGCAGCCGTAGTGCTCTAAATCAAAGATTCCTAGCGCCAGCGAGGGAATGGGAAGGGTAGTACATCCTCTCTGTAAGTGGATTCTTTGCCAGGCAGTCTGCCTGCTACCTTAAAAGTAAAATCCGATTATACCTGTGAAACCCCACAGTGAGGGGCAGACTCAAACAACCATCACAAAGCAACTTGGGCAAATTCCTGGGATGCTAGGCCCCTAGGCAGGGCTTTCAAGGGACAACAATTATCCCATCTGCTGAAGCTCTGAAAAAGTGCTAAAAAAAAAAAAAAAAGAAAGAAAGAAAGAAAGTACAGGTCATGGCATAAGCCCTTGGCAGGCGCTATTGCTCTTTTGGGCAATCCCTAAGGGCCAATCAGAACGACAAAGCCATGCACCTTGCAGAAATTCCCCCCCTTTTATCCAGCTAAAGAAATACGTAGACTGGACAACCAAAGCAGTTTTGGGTACACCCGAGCAGATTTTAGCAAATTGTTATGGTTTCCACTAAGTTTATAAGACAATCGCTATGCAGTAATGAATGGAGAGCTTTGGAGCCAGTAGAAAGTAGAGAAAGTAAAATCTATTATACACACTCTGGGGGCCCTGACTATATTAATGCAAATTCATTTTAGAGGTTGCTAAATTATTTACGTAGTTGTGGAACATGCAAACTTCCCTATCCTCCCAAAAGCATTTCTTCGTTAGGATTCCCTGAAAATCAGAGGGGTAGCAAGTGAAGAGATTTCGATCAGAGCTCCAGTCCATTAACTGGCTACCAATTATTCAGCCATAAATCAACAAAGAACAAACACATGTCCTGATGAGGTGACACCAAAAACCCGAAAGATTATAAACCTCATCCTACCTCTTGTGTGCCTGCTCTTTGAAATGTTCAGTAGTTCCAAGCACAGTAAGGAGGCCAGGCATCCAGGACTGAGCTGGAGACATCAGACCCCTGCCTTCAGAACAGAGGAGAGAACAGATAAGTTGTGCAAGCAGGACTCTTCCCTGAAGAGCAAAGGCCATGAAATTGCTGTTCCCCAGACACGTGTTTGTTAGATCTGAACTCCTCTGACCTCAAGGTTAGGGACAAGAGTTAGAGGAACTATCTATTCTTCTCTTCCTTCACCAGACTCCCCTCATGAGATAATTTTTCTCTCCTCCTTTCCCTCTTTCTCATCGTTAAGGCTGGTATGTTAATAACCTGTCAACATGTCGCCATTAACATTTAGAATAAAAAGCAAATTATTATAAAGCTTTGCCCTTTTCCTAAAATTTCCAAAAATTAACACGGAAAAAAATCAACACTTAGGCCTAAATAGTTCAAATTATAAAGCAATTGTCTACTTCTCAATGAACTGCTGATCCGTAGATGTTCTCTCCTCCTTCCCCAGTGCCTTCCTTGATCCAGACAGGTTTTCCAAATTTCTAGTGATTAAACATTTGCAGTTATGTTGTCTAGTCATGACATGGATTACCTAGATTTCATGAGAAAGCACCAACCCAGTCATTTTTCTGGACTACTTCCTGACTCAAATCTCTCCTTAGCATTTATATTATCCTTTGTACCAAATTCTCTTGGAACAAGTATTCTTTCTGAATAATAGCCAGGATCTTGTTAATTCTCTGAGTCGTGTTCCAGGATATTTTGTTTTTAAATTATATCACAGTATAGTTTTGCTATATGGTATGTGAGTTTGTTTGGAGAGGTATCAAAAAGTTAACCTCATTTTCCATCCGTTGTTTTATAAAGCTATGGTAACATGCTCCTACCAAGCTTAAACTCTTAAATTTCTTAGGTTTTGCATTCATTGCGGTTGGCTACAATGTAACAATGCCTTTTTTTTTTCTTTTTTGGATTACAGTAACTTTGGAAAGTTTATATTCTGTTCTTTCATTTGTATGGAAATTGAGTACTTCTCAAGATGACTAAAATGAGAAAGGTTAATTTTCTTCATGGGCAATGGACTGAAAAACAGCATTCTTATAAACTATTATCTTGGATATAGACTACCAGGAGTTTTAGAAATAATCAGTCTTTACTGCTGAAAAAGTGGGTCATCATTCTTTCTCTTATTTCAAACAGAGCATACGTATCCCTGGAAATGTTATTTGGTAGTGCACCAGCATCAGAGATGCGGGCCTGCCCTCTGTGAGCTTATGATGGGTTAAAGAAAACGGGTACACAAATGACAAAGCACAAAATCCAAAATTTCGTTAGCGTCATTTTGTGAATTCTGTGGTACAACTTGGAGATCGGTCGCTTAGCAAAATGCAAAGCCCAGGTGTCCTCAAGCCCAGTTAATATTGTCAGGTATTAAGTAAAACTCACACAAAAATGAAGGCCTTAATATTTATAAAAAATTAAATTACAAATTTTTTAATAGATACTCCATTCATGCGGTTAAAAAATTAATATTACAAGATATGAATCCAGAGTTCTGATTCCCATTCACTCCTTTCCCTCTGCCTACTCCCTATTGGTGAGTACTTCAGATAGTTCCTCGAATATCTTCCCAGTATTTTCTTAAGCAAAAACCAGCAAATTTGAATCTTTTACATTTTCTTACACAAAAAATACCTTATTGTGGACAATTTTTTGCACTTTATGCTTTTTCCACTGATAACCTATCCTGGACAAGTTTCATACCAAGATATAGAGAAATGTTTCATTCTTTTTATAGCTACATATTATTTCATTGGTGCTTCATTCATTGTGTGGAGAGGTAATTCTAAGTCTTGTTAGCTAAGGCCTTTGCAGCAAAGACACTTCTTTCTAGGTATTCAAACTAAAAGAGTGATTGCGAAAAATTGATATTTAAGGCACAGGAAACTTCCTTTTAACTGGGCTCGTTCAAAGGTCAGCTTCAGCAAGATAATCTAGACATCTCACTAAGGGGACAGATGCCGGGCCCTTTGGCTGTGTTTATAAGAAGACTACATTTTCTCTTATCTGGTTTAATCTTAGTATGTTTGGTACACATACACATGGACACGATGCATTCACTTTCCCAAGACCTTAACTCACACATATTAAGGGGACAGGGTGATGGGTGACTGGTGATGTAGGTAGTGACAGTCCCTAGGAAGAATCAAGGATACCGCAGTTCTTTATTTCTCCCCAAAGCAGCTGTATGTTGAAGTTATCAGACCATATCAGGCTTAAGGGACATTAAATGTCAGGAGAGCATAACTGCTATAGAAAGCTGACGGGAGCTGCGGGAACCTTTAGTATCAAACGTTCTCCTGGATAATAATAGGCAGCAGCATCAATCTCAGAAATGCTGCTACAAATGTCAAAGAAAACCTTCCCCATATATAGATTAAAGTTGCAGATAAAAACAGAGGACCAAATCAAAGCCCTAGTGTTCCCTTTTTGAAACCACCCTGCCAAAAATGCAATTTCTGAGTTATCAAAAAATAGAATCTCTCAAACAGCATTCATAAAGTTTCACATTTTGGTGTTATCACAGAGGCTTATATTGAGAAAATGCTATTTCTTCCTTCCCTCCCCCTTCAAGGTTGAAGCAGCATCCTATCTTCTAACAAACAACGTTTACTGCAGAACAGCAAGCTTGGAGGCAAACAGCCCTGTGTCCTGCAGCGCCAGAGAGCCACGCGCCAAAGCGCATTGGCTATTTCCTCGGAAACCCCCCTTCGCAGCAATAGGATCTGGGAAATAAACTTTTTAAAGTGACCTTGTGAAGCCAACATCAATGACCCCTGAATAAAATTTCATCTGGTGGAGCAATTTAGACACCATAAATACAATGGAGTGCCGACTGAGAAATCTGGGTGTAAAAATATAAACAGAGTTTGGATTTATAAGGCCTCTTTTGGATGTGACAATTCAGACAGTAAGCATTAAGAGTCTGATCTATCAAGTAGAGAGTTAGGTTGGGAGAACTATGTTTCTAGAAGGAAGAGGTGATATGACATATAGAAACCTTCCTCAGCCTTGGTGCAGGTACACAGATGCATACACACATGCACACCCCCATGAACACACTCACTCACAGATCTACATGCAAGTGCCTAATTGAAGAAGCTGCTGCTCCAGAAGGATACCTGCTGAGATTAATTTAGCAATTTGCTAAATTCCAGAAAGGGAATGTCTCAGAAACAGAATTGTGACCATATTCCTTTTACCTACTTATATGTTAAAAATGGCCCTAAAGTGTTGCCCTAACAAAGACTGTTCAGCATAATGTCATTTTCCCTGATGTTCCCCTCAAGAATGTCTTGCTCATTGACATCCCTCTACAACCCTAGTTATGGAAAGGGCTCCATGTATTTTTCTTTTAAAGGCAAAAGATTTATGCCATCTGAAGAGAAACCAGAGTATCTATATATCTTTATTTTTAGTAACCTGTGTGTTTACTGTAGAATTGTAGGAGATCTTAAAAACAGCAAAGCATTTGTGTTTAGAGATTTGCATTTGATTTTCTGGTCTCCCTGAGCGAGGCTACTGTTTCCCCATGCACTTCTAGGAACTTTTTACGATTTCAAGTGACTCAGTTTCCCCCCTGAACAACGCAGATGAAGGAAAGTTTTTCGAAGATAATGTTTCTTAATATCATGAAGATCTGAGTGGCTTCAAAGTTTGCTGTTACGGGCGCCTGGGTGGCTCAGTGGGTTAAGGCCTCTGCTTTGGGCTCAGGTCGTGATCTCAGGGTCCTGGGATCCAGCCGCGCATCAGGCTCTCTGCTCTGCAGGGAGCCTGCTTCCCCCTCTCTCTCTGCCTGCCTCTCTGCCTACTTGTGCTCTCTCTCTCTCTGTCAAATAAATAAATAAAATCTTTAAAAAAAAAAAAGGTTTGCTGTTAATCTCTGATAAATGGTCAATAAGTGATACTACTTGTGAATTATGCCTTTGCTATAGACTACGCCCCAAGATGCCTGCAATTCGGATGATTGTTACAGCTATTAGGGTGGTGATGCTATTACGGCCATTGTTATTTCGGACATTAAGTCTTAGAACAAAATATTCTAGTAAGAATAGTAAGCTTTTTTTCCAAATGTTAGGTTATTAAAGTTATTAATATTTGACCTACTGTATTAAGAGGAAAGACAATCTTAAGATATTATATTCAACATATATAATGCTTGGTGGGGGGGGGGATGGCTCTTTTCAAAAATCAGTAGCTTTGAAACAGTACCTTGCTGTATTTACCGCCTTTTCCTCCTGGTCTATCCTATGTCACTTTGCAGTTCAGCTCTCTACATCTACTATCACTCTGAATATCAAGTAGTTCTGTTATTTTAGCCACTAAAATTCATTTCCACAGCCCCATTGCAAAGGCTTCCAAGTGTCCCAAATTCACATCAGCTTATAGTTCAAAACAAAAACTTGAAAAAGAGAAGTTAGGACTATAGCTTCCTCTTAATTAGCTATCCTTCCAAATTTTCCTTCTGTAGATAAGAGAAAAAAGATAGAGGACACTGGCATGTCTCCCCTCATCAGAGAGAAACAAGTGGTTTCATTTGTTTTATTCCTCTTCTAGTCCCAGCAGAGTATTACATGTGATGGTCCATTTCCAGAACCCTTTATCCATTCCATCTGGTTTTCCCTCACTAGAATGTAAGCTCCATGAGGGCCAACAAATTCAGGTAGATTGCAGTTTCCCCCAATGATATGTATCATAAACAATTAGAGTAATGCCTGGTACATACGGATACTCAGTATTACATAAATAACTTCTTCCTTTATAAATGTTAGTAAATTATTTTCACTTAAGCTAGATTTTTAAAACGTAGTGTCAAATATTTTATGCAATCATTTCTGCATACATAAATATGTACTGGTGCACAGAGAGTCTGATACATAGCAGGTGAAGGGGAATAAAATTTTCCACCCCAAAATGGGCCTTTTTGGCATAAGGATTATTTTATGCTGGTTATTTATTTTTTTTTTTAAGAAACAGCAGGCACAGGAGAAGCTCTGAAAACCAAGTAGAAGTTACCCTTTTGTAAGAGACCTTTGGGTTTATAAGGCAAATCTCCCCCTTGTAAGGGTATCTCTCTCTCTCAAGAGTGGGAGGACTCCATCTCTAGAAACTCCACAGCGGAGAAATCAATGACTTAAATCTACATAACAATCTTACCCTTATTTACTGTGCTTTTCCCAGTAAACTCTCAAGACTGGCCTCTCCCTCCTCCCCCCAGCATCTTTTTTTGTTTATAGCTGAGGATGGTATTTAAGGTGCTGGCTTGGGCCATTTTTGGGGAGTTACTCAGTTTTCCTGGGTCTCTCCCATGTATACAGAACACACTCATTTTTAGATTAACAAGGGAAAAAAACAAACAAATTTGTCTTTTTATTACAGGAGGGTCTCAGTCAATAACCTAGGAGGGTAAAGGGAAAATTTTTTTCCCACATCTACACAGGGATAACGTAAGGGCATAGGCCCCACTAATAGTTGAATGTTCATGGAATTTCCATTCTGATGGATCAGCAGGCAATGAATAAGTAAGCAAACAGATATAAAATAAAAATTGAAGAGTATGACTGGCATTATTGATGAGAGAACGGAAGGCTGGCTGAGGACAAGGCGAAAGCTGACACCCTGCAACTTTCCCCCACCCCCACTCCTGGGTGGGACATATGTGACATTCTTTAGGAATCTCCCAACTATCTTAATGTTAATACCTTGCTAAGAAGGCAAAAAAGACCTTGATAATGGCAAGGCCTCTGGTATCTGGTAGGTTCTCTTTATGGACATATGAAAGTTCTATTGAAACCTCCCTTTTTCCTTTCCTCTCCCAATCCCAGCGTATGGAACCTGCCACCCCTCACAACCCCAGGGCAGCAGCTCTTTCTGCCCACGGGTCCTGTCCCCGTGCTTTAATAAACCACCACTATGCACCAAAGATGTCTCAAGAATTCTTTCTTGGTCGGCGGCTCCGGACCTCACCCCACCGAATCTCACTTATATTCTAAAACTTCATCATTATAAGAAAATAAATGGGTGCTTTGATAGAGAATAATAGAAGAACCTACTCCCAGGCTTTTAACAAATCTTTTTTTTCTCTCCTCTTTCTTCTTGAGCCTGGGATATTAAATAAAATTTCTCCCATTTTACTCAATCTTCTAAATAAGAGAGAATATTGCAAATAAAATTGCAGATTGGTTTCTTTGCTATGGCATAGAATTTGTCAATCACAAGAACATTTTAAATATGAAGGATGTTAGCTCATATACTTATAGTCATATACTTAAGAAAAAAAGACATCTTAAAAATAATTGTATCCATGTACACAATATATTGATTCTCTTATAATAATGGTATAAATAGAAAGATGGCAAAGTCAAGAAATCATTCAAATTGGTATTTTTCTTCTTATTGGTCAGATTCTCAAAGTCATATTAACCTAATACACTTTCTTCATTCCTCTACAATTTGATTTTTATTACCTTGTATTAGGTAAATTTTAGATACTGGCTCTTTCCCCAAAGCATAATACCCTTGATATCCATCCAATTTGTTACATGTTTCAATATTGTGTTCCTTTTCAGTGCTGAGTAATGTTTGTTTAACCCTTTACCCACTGAAGGACAATAAGGTTTTTTCCAGTTTGTGATCATTATAAATATAGTTACTATAAACATTCAAGTACAGATTTTCATGTGGATATACTTTTTCATCTCTCGGGATAAATGCCCAAGCTTATGATTATTAGGTTCTATGAGAAGAGTATATTCAGTTTTTGAAGAAATTACTAAGCTATTTTCCAGAGAGACTATCCCATTTTACATTACCACTAGCAAGATATGAAAGATCGTTTCTCTGCCTCCCTTGTCAGCATTTGGATTGTCCTGACCTAATTTTGGTGTCTTAATAGCCACATAGTGATATCCCATTGTGGTTTTCGTTCGCATTTCTTAAGGAATAATGATCCTGAATATATTTTCATGTGCTTAATTGTTATCCATTGGTTTTTGATAACGTGTACCTTCCTGGTGTTTCCCATTTTCTAGTCCTGTTGTTTACTATCGAGTTTTGTCATTCTTTATGTATTGTGACATGATTTCTTTGTCAGGTATTTCCTGTGTGTGCTTTGTCTTCGTGTCTTAAGGTGTTATAGAGAAAAATTTGACTTTGATCAAGTCCAATTTATTGATTTTTTTTTCAGTTTTGGAAAATGCTATTAATGTCCTAAGAACTTTTCACCCAGTTTAATTTTGAGGTGAGTGAAGTTTAGGTCAAGTTTTTTATTGTTGGTATTGCTTCCCCCGCACCCCCAGCAATAGACATTCAATCGCTCAAGTACCATTTGTTGAAGACAATTTTTTCCTCCATCTGTTTTTGTAACTTTGTAAAAACAAACAAAAAACAGTTATCCTATACTTTTGTGAGTTTATTTCTGGGTTCTCTATTCTATTCCTTTAATTGGTTTGTCTGCCACTCAACCAATTCTATTGTCTTTTTTTAAAGTTTACATTTCTTTTTATTTTTAATAAAATTGCATATATTTTAAGCATATAACTTGGTTATTTCATATACATTGCAAAATGATTGCCACGATCAAATTAATTATCACACATCTGTCACCTCACATTATGTTCTCAATTAAAAAAAACCACACATGCACCTTTAAGATCTACTTAGCAAATTTCAAAATAGTATATATACAACACAGTATTAACTAGAGTTACCATGCTATAAAATAGACTTTCAGAATTTCCTATCTTGATTACAGTTTCCTTTAGTAGACAGAGCAATTTCTCCCTCTTTTTCAAAATTGTTTTAGCTATTATAATGCCTTTTGCCTTTCCAAATAAATTTTAGAATAAGCTGGTCAGTATCTACAAAAATCCACTGGAAATTTAATAAAAATTGCATGAAACTTATAGATCAACTTGGCAAGAACTGACATATTTACTATGTTGATTCTTCCAATCCACAACCACTGTATGTTTCTCCATTTATTTAGATCTTTAAAAAATTTCTTCCATAAACATTTTATAGTTTTCTGCATATAATTCCTGTACCTAGTTTATCATTTATATCAAATATTTCATCGTTTAATTGTAAATTGTATTTTAATTTCAATGTTCATGTGCTTATTGCTAATATATGGAAATACAATTGATTTTTTTTTTAATTGATCTTGTATCCTGGTATTTGTTGAACTCAGTTCTAGGAGTTTTGGAGGACTAAGTTTCTCACAATTTTCTACATAGACCATCATGTCATCTGCACATAGAGATAGTGTTCTTTCTTCCTTTCCAATTTGTAGGTCTTACTTCCTTTTCTTCCAATTTGTAGGTCTTACCCCTTTCTTGCTTTATTGTGCTGGCTAGAATATCCAATACTATGTTGAATCAGAGTAATAGGGGTAGAAATCCTGCCTTGTTCCAGATTTTAGGGGTGTAGCATTCAGCTTTTCACCATTAGGTATGTTAGCTACAGGTGTCTTAAAGATGCTTTTCATCAAATTTAGCAGGTTCTTTTCTAGCCCTAGTTCACTGAGAGGTTTGATCACCAATGAATGTAGAATTTTATAAAAAGTTTTACTTATATTGATCATTTGACTCCAACCTATTGATGTGATGGATTACAATGATTTTTTTTTAATATTGAACTAGCTTTGCATTTGGTTATGATATATAATTTTTTACATATTGCTAGCAGGATTTGATTTGCTAATATCTTGTCGAGTATTTTTTGAGCTATGTTCATTAGAGATCTTCACCTGTAGTGTTTTGGTTGTTTTTTTGTTTATTTTTTACTGTTTCATCCAGTTTTTGGTATTTTTACTGAATGATCGATTCAGAATTTAATGATCTAATCTATCAAAACTCAGGAAATAAAAAGCTAAGCCCTGGCACTCTGCCACCAACTGCCCCATCCCAGAAAATCCCGAGGGGGCCGGACAAGTCAGAAGCATAGCTTCTGGCTGGGTTTGCAAACAATGTTGCCAAACAAACTCAGATAAACTGGAGTTTTTCTAGAGTTTTACGCCTATGATCTCAATTTCTATAATAATTATAGCTCCATTCAGATGATTTTATATTGGGTGATTTTTTTTCTTTGTATTTTATCTTTTTTAGTTGTTTAGGTAGAAGGATTCATTTGATACTCATTATTCCTCCATTGTTCTAAACAGAGATCTTTTTATTATTAAGATAATACAAGTCACATTTTTAAAAATCGTCTAGAAAGAAGGCAGAAAGTCTCTGCATCATTAAGACCTCGAGAAATAAACCAGATAAAACACTGGGGGGGGGGGACCTTTCTTGACAACACAAAAACTGTTAACAAAAAAGTTTGAAACTGATAAAATGAATTTTGCTAAGCACTGCGAAGATCCAGGTGAAAAAAAAACTCAATTATGATACTGCGGTAATTACAATAAAATATATCCACAGATCTCTTAAAGACCAATTGCTGTTTTCTGAGCAGTTCCTGTAAATATGCTTTAGGTCTGATGCTAAGCAATACCTACATATATCTCACAACATTTATTTTGCCCTCACAGGCAAAAGATGGGTGCCCTGGACCAGTACAAGAATAGGTCCTAACTCATTTATGAAAATCTTACAGACTCCAAAGTGAAATTGTTTGATTACAACTATTCTTACCTTAATAAAATAAAATTCTTAAAAAGTATAGAAGTGGCTTTAATTTTAAAAGCATCTGGCTCTGCTATGACTGCTGATTTGCTAAAATCCTGCTAATGATAGATTGCTTAGACAGGACTCAGATTTACATAAACATTTAAAATAATCAAAGATCAGCGTCAGCTCAAATATCAAACTCAGGCAAATGTCACTTTCCCTCTTCTTTGCTTCAACTGAAAATCAAAAGGGCTAATTTTACTAGTATCAAAAACATTTCCCCTTCTTAATAACCCCATGTGACTGAGGCCAAATCAAATGTGATATTTGCTTTTACATCAAAAACAAAGTTAACTTTTATAAATCAGATTTTATGCAGTCTATAATGTAAAGAACCAATTAGAGAGATTTATCTCAAAATCCATAAATTGAACACAAACGCACAGAATAAATTAAATCGAGTATGAAAGAAAATCAACATCTAGATTTAGGGAACAATAAATATGTAAAAAGGTTGAAAAATAACATAGCAAGGCAATCAAAACCTCAAGCAAAAAGAGTGGCAAGGGATAGGTCCTACAGATAGAAAAATGAGAAAGAATGGTGTTAAAAGAATTTCCACATTACTATAAGAAATGAGCACAATGTACCTTGTGGCCCTGTGACAGGGATAGAATTTCTGAGCACTGATCTTATTTCCACCTCTATAGTGCAGTGGCCCTCACTTTTCCTCAGAAAATAAAGCTTGCTGGAAAATTAATTTTACAACTACTTATTTCAAAACGATGTTTTGTTAAAACACTAATGTCGAAGAAACTCAAGCTTATCCAAAAGGGAAGTGACAGCTACTGGTAATTGAAGATCTGAATCATCATGCTATTGTACAGAAAGACTAAACCAACATGGCTAAGCCATTATCATCTATAAAGAAATTGTTGCCAT
>CM052896.1:64924679-65022009 GCA_028534135.1 Potos flavus
TCATTTAAGAAAGGGGTGAGAAGGAAAAAAGAAAAGGGAAGAGAGAACACGCGGAAAAAATTGAGTTCTCTTGGACACTGCCTTCCTGGAGTTCAATTGCCTGTGGCTACTGGTATCTATGATGCTAGTGTGCCTTTCCAAGACAGCATTAGCTCAGTAGTAATGACACCATTTATTAAGCACCCACCATAGGCAAGATGTGTCTAAACATTCTAAAAACATGATCACATCTAATTCTCAAAACAACTCTGCAAGATATGGTCTTTACAGATAATGAAATTGAAGCCTTGAGGCAGTTAAGTATACCGCCAAAGGTCACACAGCTAGTAAGCAGCAGAGTTCAATTCAAAAGTCCCTACTTTTGGCGCAACTGGGTGGCTCAGTTGGTTACACATGGGACTCTCGATTTTGGTTCAGGTCATGATCTCAGGGTGGTGAGATGGAGCCCCATAATATCCATGCTGGGTATGGAGCCTGCTTTGGACTCTCTCTCCCTCCCTCTGCCCGTAGCCCCTGCATATATGTGCACTCTCTTAAAAAAAAAAAAAAAAAAAAAAGTTTCTATTTTCACCACTGTGGTAGACACTAGCTTAACATTTTTATATAATTTTTCATAAGAACAAGCCTTTTTTTTTTTTTAACCCATATAGCTTGTAAGCTCTTTCAAAGCAATGTTTGGGCATTGGTTTTATTTCCTCATTTATTAAAAAGGTTTTACTTAAGTGCAATCTCCCAAGATTCTTTCAAGCTCTACTACTACCTAGGTTTCTACTTTGTAAAAACCTCAGCATTAGAAGAGCTTCCATCAACATGATAGGTGCACAATAAAATATTCAAAAATGACTTTTTTAATTAATGGATAACCCCCCCCATTTAAGGAAAAGAATGTTATAACATCAGTAGCCGCTGAAGTGTCCATTTTGCTTGAGGAACTCAAAATATTTAAAACGAGAAGATGAATTCGCTTGTTTTTACGCTTCATTGAGGAATGAAATTGCAGAGTATTTTATGAGATGCTTATTCCAATTCTTTTTAAATTATAGCACATCTGAGTTTGTATGTATCACTTTCCTTTTCATAGTCTAACTTACTCTGTCCAACCCCACTTAACATTTCTATTCCTACCTAACATTTTGCAAAAGGCAATGATTCTCAGTCATTAATTTATCTCAAATTTTACTCAGTCATTGTTATTATATTTTTGAATCACAAGACTTTCACACAATGAGCTATCATTCCAAAATGATCCTAAGTAACAATTTAAAAAATTCCAATCCATTCTGTTGTGCCAATGTATTACATTTCAGCATGCTTTATCAAATACTTTAAAAACCACACAATATTTTTCTGAAAATACTTAGGCATGTGTCAGTGCTTGCATCATTTTTTCCAATACTCTTGATAATCCAGTAATGAGAATTCCCCCAAACTAAGCTGATTTGTTAGTCTCATAATCTATGTTTGACTGTAGGTAAGAAAAAATAAGACAAATTTGCAGAAGTATTTAAATAGGCTCTTCAACATTCCAGACTACCTATTTAGGCTGAATAAGTATTTGGCAAATTAAAAACCACACAATTTTCTTTGTGCTATGAACAATCCAAGGATAAAGATGAGGGAATAGTTAGATTAGAAAGATTCTAGGTGGCAACAGGGACAGAGGGAGGGAGGGAGTGAGTGACCATAATACTCTCCATAACAATGATTTAGAATCAAGTTCTTGGATAAATATTTTCACTGATAAACAACTATATCTATAACCATTTACATGGACTAACATCTTCTTAGAGTATTCACTATAGTAGAGAAACAATCTCAGTAGAGACATCCAGACAAGTATTGGTCCTAAACATTTATGGAAGTAAGCGAAGAAGATCAACCAGATAATACTAACTCCCAGAAAGACTTACAGCTTTATCATGGAATTTTTCAGACTGAAAGGAAATATGAATATGCATATATTTATTACATTTACTTATTTACATTTGTATGTATAGACATGGATACAAATATAAATATATTTTATCATTTTTGAGATGGCATCTACTTCCTTAAATTCAAGAAGCTTTGGTTATAGCTACTGAAAGTTTTACAAAATATTTTTTGTGAAATATTTAAATCTAGATTGTATAGGCAGAGTCGAGACACTACAACCATCCCTGAAAAAGAGGAATATGATGCAGTAAAAGAAAAATCTCATCTTTCCATAATAGGTCACAAATACTACAAGCTTGTGAATAGAACATGGAGGACAAACGAGAAGAAATCTCAGGTTCTGAAGTGGAAAAAGAAAGTAGTAGAGCCTTTGGGGCCAATGATGATTTAGGTCCGAAGAAACCACTAAAGAAGACTGGAAAAGAAGCCAACAAAACAACACAAATACATTTGTGGGTAGAAGACCACTGCCTGGCCCAGACTGATGCGTTAAGCAAAAATACACCAATACCCAGGGTGCTTGGGTGGCTCTGTTGGTTAAGCTTCTGCCTTTGGCTCAGATCACAATCCCAGGGTCCTGGGATGGACCATCACATTGAGCTCCTTGCTCAGTTGGGAGTCTGCTTCTCCCTCTACCTCTGCCTGCAGCTCTGCCTGCTTGTGGTCTAACAAATAAATAAAATATTTTTTAAAAATACAAATAAAAATAATACATCAGATACCCAAGGATTAAATCAGACACACAGAGATTATGTTTGTTTCAAAAAGAAGAACGTAAACCACAACAAAAAGAAATAAAGTTGACCCTAGATCACAAAGTCCAATGATTCTCAAGGAAATGGTCCTCAGTAATCAACAACTACAATCCCTTCAAAAATGGAAGGTATTTTATATTAAATCTTGCCTATATATCAAATTCTGGAACTTTCCTAATGCCTATAATAAAAGGGCACCAATGTAAGTGCCTGTCTATGTTAGAGGCCATTTTGGATTAGTGAGGGACAATTTGCCAGAAGTCTGAGAAAGACACAACCCCCACCTTTGGACCTCTCCTCAGGTAGCAGCAGCTGTAGTAACTCAAATCATATTCAACCATGAAGGTCAGGGGTCCAAAGTCAGAGGCTTTAACTTAGATCATTCACCTCTCCCGTCATTACTGAAACTGTGCTACTTTGAGAAAACTTTACAGTTAGAAGCATCTCTTTGTGGCCACAGCACTATAAGTATAAATAGGCTGATCATTTCATTTTTCAAGTTTGTTGCAGGTCTGAAATCACAATAAGTAATCCATTAGAAATTACCTATTAGTTATGTTGTTATTTGAAAACATCTGAATAATGCTAAAGTTTTAGGTGTTACTTTATTTGAACGTTTTCCCCTTGGGGTGATCTCCAATAATCGATCTTGACATCTACTCTGACTTCTGTATAGGACCAATGTGCTGTCCCAGGTTTCTCTATGATACAGCTCAATAATGTGGAGAGACTGCTATACTTCAGGACCTAAAGCATTTTAAGAAAAGTTTCTGGAGTTGGGCTATTCAAACCAAACAGCAAACATTAACACTCAAATGTCTTAAAATCTTAATTAACCTCACACTCCCATAGACTGCTGATACTTTCACACAAATGAAGTGTTAATTGGTATGAAGAAATTAGAAAATAGCAAGCCAACAATCTAGTATCTCTTTCAGTATTTTCAACCAGGTCTAGAACCAATTCCTTGTTTTATTTATATTGAGCCCTTTCATTTCTTGAGACCTGAGCTCTGGGGAGCCCGTTCCCTAAGACATTTTCTTAGAAATATGCCTATGTTCTGAAAGGAAATCTTCTCAGAAAAGAGCTAAGAAAATGAAAGAGAAAGCAAGAATCAAAGAAAAGACATAAAAGAATAAAAACAGAATCAGATAAACAAAACAGGTGAAGTCTAGAAAACAAGAAAGTTTAAGCTAAAAGAAAATCTCTGCCAATTTGAAATAAAACACCCCAGGCTTATTCCAAGATTCAAACATAAGTACTACATCTGTGGCAAGGAGTAGAACATTATTAAAATTTTAATATTCTAACACAATTTCTCTCTTCTTCCAGAATACCTAATTCCCATTTCCCTTATTACCTGCATTTGAGAAATACATTAATTTTTTCTAAGTCAATTTACATTTTTATAAAATGGTATAAAATATCTTTCCTTAAATATTTATTGGAAAAAAGTTTCAGAGAAGTAGAGTTTTTGAGACAGTAATTTGTTTTTATATTCAATCAAAAATTTCCTTTTCAAATGAATAGATAATCGAAGTTAGATATGTCTATTGGCTATTAGAAGGGTGAAAAATGGTGAGAGACTGCTCATAGAAAGAGTATTTGGTATTGCCAACAATTCCCAGGTCTTTATAATGTTTTAGTTTGATTTTTTTGTTAAGTTAGTATACTAATAGTACATTTCCAATTTCAAGTTTAAATGAGGTTATAATGCATGGTACCTGGGCAGGCAATAAATTCACAATAAATGCCAGATGTCAACATAAATATTACTATTATTTTTATTGTCAGTATTATGGATATGATATAAAAGATGTTTTTCTAAAGAAAGGAAGTATAGAATCATCCTTCTATTTTTTGCCAATTTACCATCAACTCTCCACTTCAGAGATTAGGGTGAAAAAGAAAATAACCTGAAATGGGAAATGGAAAAATAAACTTGTCTATCAACTACTTTTATTAATTCACTAGTTCCAAAATTAGTTACATTACATAGGTAGAGTAAAGCTGTTGAAATTCAGTAAAGCCATTTAATTAAAAAAAAAAAAAAAAATCAAGTCAAGGACACCTGGGTGGCTCAGTCAGTTAAGCATCTGCCTTTGGCTCAAGTCATGATCCCAGGATCCTGGGATCAAGTCCCACATTGGGTTTATGGGAGCCTGCTTCTCCCTCTGCCTGCCGCTCTCCCTACTCTTGTGTGCGCGCTCTCCCTCTCTCTCTCTCTCTCTCTGACAAATATATAAATAAAATCTTTTTTTAAAAAAATCAAATATACAATGGAGTATTACTCAACCATCATAAAGGATGAATACCCACCATTTGCATTGGCATGGATGGAACTGGAGGGGATTATGCTAAGTGAAATAACTCAAGCAGACAAAGACAATTATCACATGGTTTCACTCATAGGTGGAATATAAGGAATAGCACAGGGGAAGGGAGGGAAAACTGAATGGGAAGAAATCAGAGAGGGAGACAAACCATGAGAGACTCTGGACTCCAAGAAACAAACTGAGGGTTATAGGTATTAAGGAGGACACGTGTTGTGATGAGCACTGGATGTTACACGTAGCTAATGAACCGTTGAACACTACATCAAAAAACTGATGATGCACTATATGCTGGCTAACTGAACATAATAAAAATAAAATAAAATAAAAATAAAATCAATATGGTAGTAACATTTAAATTCTTTTTAAAAACTGGGTCTCATGAGACTCAGACATACAATGATTGATTGTTCTCCAAGTTCAAAGAACTCAACACTTTAATAATATCAAGATTAAAGGAAAAACAAAATCTTCGTTATTTTTTTATTAGATCTAAGATATTCTCTATTAGAGATTTTTCGTCTAGTCAAGTATGAACTACTTACTATAGGGGTCTCCAAATGAATTGCTGCTTTGGTCTCATTTGTCCGTGAGATAGAGTGTATTTAATTTGGAAATTTCTTTCCTTAGGGTTTCTGTCACAACTATTTTCCTTAAAACTCTCCAGAACTTTAAAGGAAATCTATTGAAATACAACATAGGAAAATAAAATTCAGAGAGAAAGAGTAACAAAGATAAGATAAATTTGAGAATAAAGACAGAAAAATAAAATGTGATAAAAGAGTCAGGATGACAAAGCACAAGGCCTGGGGTGGGGGTAGGAATTTGTTCTAGACTCAATACATAGGCTGACGGTAAAATTCCAAACTTATCTGTAGGCATAGCACAGATGGCAAAGGATATGGCAGATTTCTCATCAATGGAATTCTAACATGCTTTAAGCTCTATGCTCAAGTTAAGGTAATTTCAGATTCAAAAGATCTTTCCAACAAAGTCTCTTACCCAAAGCAAATTATCTGCTAAGAACTTTCCATTTTTGCAGCACTCTCTTTTAACAGCTTCTATAATTTCCTGAAAAATACATAAACAGAGAACTCAGCTGGATGCAAACAGCTGCATGAATTCAGCTCTTCTTGATTGATCTCCTATTCCCTCATTTTGCCCCAAGACAATTCTAAGTATTACAGGAATAAAAAAAAAAAAAGAAAAAAAGAAAAAGTAAACAAGAGATAAAGAAATATGTTCTATACTCAGGTCTCTTAGGCATAATTCTTCCAACAAAAAGTAATAGAGGAGAATTTTAATAAGTCATATTTTAACCATTTCATAACTATACAGTCCCACACATAATCATTATCTGAAAGAGGCCAGTATCACCAGCAGGTCATACAGAAAAGACAGAATTTTAGGTGAGGAAAAAGATGTACTTGCTAAGGACAATTTGGCAAATCACAAACATCTGGAAAGGGGTGCTCAAGAATGTTTGATTCTCAAGATCATGACTAAGTTTCTTGCTACTGCTAGAGAAGTTTTCATGTAAGGTTGCTGTTACGGACTGAATTGTCTCCCCCTGGTATTCTTACGTTGAAGTCCTTACCCCCAATAACTCAGAATGTGACTATTGGAAATAGGGTCTCTGAAGAATGAAACAAATAAGGTCATTAAGGAAAGCTCTAATTCAATATGACTGGCATCCTTATAAGAAGATAAGAGGAGATTAGGACACACATCCAGAGGGGAGACCATGTGAAGATACAGGGAGAAGGTGACCATCTACAAACCAAGGAGAGAGACTTCAGAAGAAACCCACCTGCCAATACCTTGATCTTGAATTTCCAGCCTACAAAATCACGAGAAACAAATTGCTGTTGTGTCAGCTACTCGTTTAAGACTGAGGTATTCTGCTAAATGCAGCCCTTACAAACTAATAGTTTGGCAAATGTTACCATGGTTGATTCTTCATTTTTTTCCCCCAATAATCAGTACATTAGTTTCTCCAGCTAATTTTCCCCTTTCTAGTTCATTAACATCCTTCCCATAAACTGAATAGGAATTAAAAGAAAAATGAATTTGGTAAAACATTTGTTGGTGGGAGCTTACTTAAGAAAAAACATCTCTTTCCTCTTCTTGAATTCAATTTAGAGTTAGGCTCTCTCTTTCCATGCTCTTACTATGACATTTAGAGTATATTATAGCTCATTCCTAGATTATGAACTCTCTGCAAGTAGGAGCTTTTTTTGCCTGTCTATAGCTGCCCTTATGGAGCCTGGGACAGGATATTGCTAGTACCTTAGGCAGTGCTTGTCACACACCAGGTATTTAGTAAATATAACAGGTACTCAATGTTTGGTGAATCAGGGAACCCTACCACATCATTAACTTTCCTCTTTTTTTAACTAATTCAGAAAGAAAACTTAAGTGACTTTTCCAAGATCACATCAGTTTTGGTGTTTGAAGGAACCCAACAAATCACACTCCTCATTTCCTTAGTTCTGAACCATTAATGAAGACAAAGGAGTCTAAAAATAGAGGCCAGAATATTATCTTTATTATTTTTTTTAAAGATTTTATTTATTTATTTATTTGACAGAGAGAGATCACAAGCAGGCAGAGAGGCAGGCAGAGAGAGAGGGGAAAGCAGGCTCCCTGCTGAGCAGAGAGCCTGATGTGGGGCATGATTCCAGGACCCTGAGATCATGACCGGAGCTGAAGGCAGAGGCTTTAACCCACTGAGCCACCCAGGCGCCCCTATTATCTTTATTATTAAGATTGAATTAAAGAACATGGTTTAAGTGTGTAAGAACCAAGGGCTTCCTAATATAGAACTCTAAAATTAGATTTTCCTATCATTCTCAAACAACGGGATTGGAGTGCACATCACGTAAAATATAGAGCATGGAAGAGAAACCAAAATGACTTATTTCTTGGCAACTGGATCCTACAGAGAGGAAGAAATAACTGGCATTTGACACTCAAGAACAAAATAAGCCACTGCATTCTCCTAGACAGTAGTATGCTTGGGAGTTAAGAAAAATCAGAAGAGTTGCTCTAGTGGAGTGCCTTCTACAGGGAAGGAAATGCCAGGATCAAGTGTTGTTCAGCCCACTCCTTCCCAACTAGCATGGAATGTCCAGCGCTCAGACTCCTCTTCTGACACCAAGACTTCCCTTACTATATTTACCTTCTTACAATGATTCTGCAGGTTTGAGAATAAAAAGAGAGTCGACCTGAGTTCGGATGTCTCTCTAGATTTGAATGCTGGCTGTTAGTCTTCCAAAACTTCGCTGTTGCCCTAACATAAAAGCCATATTATATACAAAGCTCCACATTTGGAACATGATAGAAACCACATAAAGAACCTAAAGACCATTTAGTAAGGTATCAGAAAAAGAAACAAACCTTGGAGCATTTCTGACCCAGTGCAAATACAAAAAGAGATTGGAAATGAGGGTTGGGAACAGAGAGAGATTGATGATGGGGACGGGGGAGGAAATTTTTTCCTAAAAGATTTTCGGCTGTATTAGCACAGCTACTTGCTATTTTCAGAAATAAGGAACAAGAAAATTTGTTCTCTGGGTTGTCAAATGATCCTTCCAATTAGCCCTGAGTATAATAGTAAGGAACTATTGCCTACCACCACTGGTGTGCTGGTCAACGTTTTAACAACTGGCTCTTGGAGCCCTGATTTGTAGCATTTGCTGATTTCAGTGGTGTAAATACTCTAATCATAGTCCATTTCAAGCTCCCACATTACAGCAACAGCTCACAAAATTCCTGAAAATTTAACACTCAGCTCTCACCAGTCAGCACGGGCTTGGTCCAGAAAGATGCCTAGGGAAGAAAAGTTCTACAGGAAAGTGTACAGATCGCCAGCTGAGGGACTCAGCTCTGTCACGTATCAGGTGAAACAAGACTCTTGGGAGCCCACAGAGTTATCAAGGGAAACACACGAGTCTCAGGCTTGGCTTGGGAAATAGACTGCATTCCGGCACCCTCACAGTTGGTTGAAGAACAGGTCTAGGCTCAAGCTGAGGGATAATCTTACAGCTTTTCCATCATTTTCTAATTCCAGACATTGGAAATAGGAAATGATTTAAACAAATAAACAAGTAGAAAGAGCTATACCAAGAAGAGACATTCTCCCTCGATAATAGCAATACTGATCTCAGCTACTATTCTAATGCTGCTAACGAGAACTTTTAGTTTTTACTTGTCAGCAACCTCTGTGGTTACTGGGTGCTAAGACTGACAGAAATAAGGAACAGCCAGGGTAATTAGTAGAAATAATACACTGAACATTTCAACTGACCGCATGCTGAGAATGAGAAAACTCATAATTTACAGCCAGTGTGTGTAAAATGACTAAATGCAAGCCTTTTCCATACATAAAAGGCTTGTATATGCACAGAGGCACAGGATGAAACTTTAATTTTTAATAGTGCTTTTTTTTGGTTCTAATTAAACCAATTGTGGATCTCTTTGTGGGTGTACAGTGACTTTCCTTAGGTAGTTAATTAGAGACGGTGTCTGACTGAGCACAATGGAAACGTGAAAAGGTAAATTAAGATTGGGAAAAACCTCCGATGACAGAAGAGATTACAAATGCTATTTAAGATTTAGCAGTAGGAGGGGGTAATGGAATGCAAACTTTACAGTTCTTGGATATTTGCGTACTAGATTCCTATTATTATACCTGGAAATATGGGGAAGAATACAGAAGGCAGAGGAGGAGAAAACTGTTGCTGCCTCGTGATTTGATATTATCTTTCCTAAACAGTAGTGAATTGCTCTTTCATTCTCTCCGTCTCTCATGTTTAAAACATGGTCAATAAAGTCCTCTATTTTTGAAAATCTTTGGATTATTCCACCCTTTGGAATGCCCATCTTGCATCTTTTGCAGGTGGGCCTTTTAAATCTGAACTCATCTAAGAGCTCCCGTACCGCTACAAGAATTTATTTATTGTAGGGGCTTTTTAAGAGGTGGTTAGACTTGCAAGGTTTTCAGGTCACAGGTCACAGCCATAAAGCCTGGGCTTTGGAGCTGGACTGATGAGTTCAGATTATAGCTCTGCTTTGGCTGCCTGTAGAAGCTGGAGCAAGTGATTTAATCTCCAAATTTTCATTCCCCCCCCCTTTGTAATTTGATAGTAATATGTTGCAATGTAATCCTTGTGACTTAATAGTAAATAATTTTTGTTTAATCATGTAAGTGTCTAGCTCAGTGCCAGGACCAAAACAATTGCTCAATAACCGTTGAGTATCCACCCTTAACTTTCCAAATCTATTTTCCTAATATCTGGTACTACTTCACCTAAGACTACGTTAAATTCTGTAACTCCATGTTCTTTAACAACTGTTAGCAATCCTTTAACGATCTACGGCTCCGTATCAATTAGAAGCAAATCTAAGGCAGATGTGAAAAATGTATCTGAGTCCTCTCCCCTCCCCCGGCAAGGAGTGTTGGGGGAGGATTTTGCAAAGGCAAATCCTCTCCCAAAACTGACCTAGGACGATAGTTGTACTGGTTGTTTCTACCACCCTCCAAGTAAAACACAAATTATCAACTAAGCAAGGTAATACTTTATCAGATATTTTGTTTGAGACTGAATGGGGCTTCAACTCATGTCTGAATGTTGGCATCTTTCCACTAATATAGCTGAGATTTTACATTAGAACAGAATCACGTTCCGCCTAAAATGTATAGGATTTTTTCAACTTTTTTGTTTTCTATATTTTTATTATTATTCAAATATGTCTATGAGGTCTCTATCTTTAGATTTATTCTAAGAAATTTTGTGTTTTCTTTTTTTACATTCCCTTTTCCTGTTTATTTAATCTACTTTTTAAGCAAAATGTCTTAAACGTTTATGACTATCTGTCCAACTTCAAGAAGGTACCACCTTTATGAGAATATTTATCTGTTAGACTTAAAGCACACTTTGTAACTTCTATCGTATATTGACATTACACCTACCTGAAGCTCTTGGTATAGTTCTTTTTTCATCCTTTTTATTCTTCTGAGAAACACTGCTCAGCCCTTTCATTATTAATTCATGATATAACCAGTATCAGCCACAAAGTTTTACAAACTCATCTACTTAGCTTTCTTCATTAATGCCTTTCCCTCAAATTCCAGTTTAAAATTATTTTAATCAGAATAAACAAGATCTATTTCTAATTCCATTGTTTGGGTGCCCTACGTGATGGTGCAGAATTACCACATTCTCACGTCCTAAACATTTATTTTCCAAAGTCACAGCATAAAAATCAACAGAGAGAGAAATTATGGTACAGCCTGCCTCCTCCTGACCTTTAGCTTTCTAACAGGACTTCTGATTTGCCAAACAAATCAATGAGAAAAGTTCTCACAGTATCATTTAATCAGTCAAACTGGCCAGTAGCCCACGAATTTTATAAATTTCACTGGGCTCTCCAGCAAATCTCAGATATATGGTCAAGAAATACCTCACTCACCTTTCAACAAGTCATTTCAAAACTGGATGCAGCAACCTTGTGTGCCTCCACAGGAAAGAGATCGGCTGATGTCCGTCCCTGTTCATTACATTTGCAGGCCCCTATGAAAATTCCTCATTAGTCTGATTCTAAAAATCAAACCGGCTCAGTCTTTCTTCCTTCCCCTCAGCCTTGTCCTTCCATCCAAAAGCCACTTGACACTGGTCATTCTCTACCATCCTTGCAGAGGATGTGGTTTTCTTTTGGCCTAGCTTTGTTGGATGATTTCCTCCAACTTATCTGAAGTTATTTACAAATAACGTACAGCACAGAAGAGAGCTCTCCTTCCTTCTACCTGCTTACCCAGCAGGCCAGACTTGTATTTATAACGTGTTTAATTGTTGCCCACCTGAGGCAGAAATCCCATGAGCCTCTAGCTCGTTGGAAGATTGGCCTCAGTTGTGCATAATCAGTTGTGCATATCACTTCAATTTTTGCATGAAAGATGGAACAGGAATATATTTAAGTCCCCCACCCTCCCACATACCAAAAAATGACATCTCGTACACTTAAGCATTTAATGGTAGCCAAACACTGGTGGTTCACTAAGGAAAACCGGGAATTTACCTCTAAAGACTGGTCACTTAAAAATAGAAAAGATGTTGAGCTATGCAGTTTATCACTGGCACACAGCCTGGAACCTAAAACAGATAATGTTGTGGACAAGTAACACTTCATTAAAAATTGAAAATATATTACTCGCATCAGTAGTATGCTCCTTTCAGCTGCTTACACTGGTTGTGTAATCTCTATGACAGCGATCCCAACGAAGCAGGCTAGGGTGCATTTTGCAGACCAGGGAAATTACATGAGCTTCTGATGATATTTTCCTCCAAATTATTTATAAGAGAACAATAGCCAGAAATTTGAAGCAATGTTTGAAAGGGCATTTAAGGCTCTGAGGATAGCCAGACTAGCAATCTCAGACACCTGATTTGCACAAGCTAGTAGTCTGAATTAGGTTTTAAGTGAAGATTTCTGTTAGCGAACATCCATTGCCAGAGATGTGATTTTCCTGTGTGCTTTTCCGGGCTAGTGTTTTGGGGTTTATATTTGGCATGAGCCACTCTGAAATGAGCCAGAAAGAGTGCTACAAAGAGAGAGACTTGTACTATGAGCTCAACAGCAAAATAAAAACAATAGCAGTGTCTCAGGGCTATTTTCTTAGAGATTTATTGGGCCTTATTAAATTTGGAAGCAGTCAAGAATACAACAGCTGTTGTGAATCTCAAACAAAAGCAAAACAGCCTCTTCTCTGTTTTCCTCCCATGTAGCATCTCTGTAAGCTGGTAAACTGTCTGGGCAGGATTTGTCTTACTTATGCTTACCAACTGGAAAACAGTGTTTACATATAAAATGTGATACCAGTAAGAATTATCCAAGAGATTTGTTTTGATTTACTTTTCATTTCAGGGCATTTAGGAATAGCTTATATAAAATAAAATCAAATTAAAAATGAATAAAAAGTAAATAAAATAAAATAAAATAAATACAAAATAAATAAATAAAATAAAAATAAACAAAAAATAAAAAGCTTACAAAACCTGATTTCCACAAAGCCAAAAGGCTTTGGAGTTGTTTTCTATGCTATCTCTGCTCTTCTCCACACACCTAAATCTTCACTAAGCAATTCTAAGAACCGATTAAAAATGTAATTGTGTTATATAGAAAGAGATATTGGTATTAATTTGAGCTTAGGCCTCAGGAAAAGTGGAAACGCAAGCTCCCAGTTAACCTATTTGAGAGCGAAGGTCGGGGTGCAATCTGATTTTGAAATAGTAAAGCAAAACAACAAACAAAAACATCACAACACAAACTTTTGTTTTGGATATTTTCCTATGTAAGGAGCACCAGGCATGTGACCTCATATTGGGGGGGAGGATGATCACCCAGGATTTTAGGGGGAAAGTGTTCTTAATTATATCAGCATAACATTAGCTAATAAGGAATAGTGTTTTTTCAGTAACAAATATGAGTTTAGCCTAAATATGAGAAAAATGAGTTTACTTGCTACACCAAGTATTTACAAATGAAGAGTTAAAAAAAAGAGTTGAGACGACTTACCAGATAATTAACATTTACAAGAAGAACATCACCACAAGAATTAGTATTCTGGGCCAGGACGTAAGGCTCACTACTTCCTATGATGGAAAAGTAATTAAGGAGGTGCCTTTGGCTTGAGGCCTTAACAAGTAAAGAGCATTTAGGAGAAGCTGGATTGAAATCTTATGTTTATTTTACTGCAATCCTATGGCTATGCCACTTTATCAGCCAACATCCACTCAGAAGACAAAAGTCAGACTCATTATTTGAACTGTGAGATTTACCGTAAAGTTTAACTCAGGTATTGGAAAACTCCAAAGTCAAAAAAGGGAATATGAAGGCATCAAGGAGATAGTGACAGCAGGAAGCACCTACTCCCCCTGGGGGGGGGAGGAAGAAATGAGGTTAAAATTTGTATTAAAAGTTAGAAACTTGGAGAATGAGAAACACCAGAGAGGGTGGGGTTGCTGAGTCTCTGGGGATGCTGGGTCTCTGGCCAGCTGGCATCAGTGTCAAAGAAGAGACTTTGTAGCTGGAACCCAGACTTTGGGAAGAAGGAACATGCCAGCTGGTGCTGGTATCTCTGACAAGTTTCAGTGAGGCTGGTTTGGGGGAGTGTCAGAAAAACAGCAGACTGAAATACCTGTTGCTATTAGGAAAAAAACATTGCTTCCAGAGTGAGGAAGCATTACTAGGATAACAATGACAGGTGCAAGAAATAAAATCAGGAACAGAAAATATACGGGAAAGAGCCTGTCCCTTCTGCTTCCTCCAAGCTGCCGGTTTCTCTAGCGCCTCCTACAGGCCAAGTGCAGCAGGGAGCCAAACGCAGTTTACAAGAAGGCAGTTTACAGAGTACCAACCTCAGCTTCCAAAAGCCACCAATGACCATGTGGGTTTAATTGCTGTGAGACCATAGCTTAATAACCGACCCAGTCACTGAACCTTGATAGAGATTCACTGAACTGCTTCCCCAAATCAGGTACTTTTTGAAAACAGAAATGTCTTAGATCTCTAACTTGTTAGCCTGCCAGTGGTTCACAGATTGTATTTTTTATTGATGTGATAGAGTAATTCAACACAATGAACTTGAAACTACAGGGGAAAATGTAAGAACATTGCTGATTTGTTCCAGGAAGTGAGTGCATTCACACTCAAATTGTTCCTGTGGATTGGGCCAGTGCCCACTGGAGACTCCGTTCACTTCCACCGCTAAACTTCTCTGTAGTCAATGGAACCATGGTTACTGAAGAAATGCAGAGTTATTTACTGGAAATGCAGTCACAAATTCAGGGAAGATTCACAATCTTTGATCATGAATCATGCTTTAAGTTTCCATGATTGCTTTTGGAGTGTGAACCTCTGTGTGTGACTGAATTGTCAAGTATCTGCCATATCATTTCAAGATGATTTTATTCTGCCTGGTAAGAATTATGTCTATCAAAAGACAGAGTATCCTGCAACTTTGAATATAGACAGTATAAGTACAGAAAATTCCAGAACTATTCTGTAATTGTTGGCCATGTACCCACCTTTGGCTCTATAAAAGTGTGTTCTCCTTTTTAAAAATAATGAAACTAAAGCTTATAGCCATCTGGTCATTATCTGACTTAAAAATAAGACATGTCCTCAAAATCTTGAGAAAAGTTTATTTTATTAAGTATCAAACGGAATTTTGTGGTAGTTTTGCAACTTCAATAACTAGCCTTAGAATTCCTTTTATATATAAAAAGTGAACTGTTTTTATGTTACTGTTAAAAAATCTACATATCATGTATTTGCTGTACATAAATAGCCAGAGTGACGGACAAGTTCACAGACAATCCCAAACCTTTGAGGCTACACATGTTTCAGAATTCAGAAGTTTCCTGATTTTAAAAAAGTAGTATGGCACAGATACTCAAGTACCATTTGAATATTCACATTAACTAAGGTCAATAGTCTACAAATAGTCTCATGTCTATGCATATGAAATCAGGGTTTATTACCACTTAGTACCAGATGAGTTATAAGGAACCTTTTGATTTTAGAACATGTAAGGTTTTGGAATTATAAATAAAGAGTTATATTTATGACCAAATAAGATATCTACATGTCTGAAAATTGGTCTATCCAATCATGTAACCTCCAAATACAACCTCGAGAAAGCTTCATAAATGTGATTTTTTTTAACAAACAGAAAAGACTTTAGCATGTTTGTATGCAAAAGAGGAGAAATTGAGATTCAAAATTCAAGGGGTAGAAGTAATAGATGTCATAAGAAAATGAACAATAAAAATAGAGAGATCCTTCTACTTCTTTCCCTTTAACCATCATCTGCTGAGTGACTTCTATATGCCAGAATTGTGCCAGATATGGAAAATACAAAGACAAATAAGACCCAGTTCCTACCATCCAGGGGCTTACACTCCAGCTAAAGAAATTCAACAAAGTATGAAAAATTATCCTAGAAAGGAAATCCATAGATATACAGTGGAATGAAAAGGATGAAATAATTGATTATTTTAAGAAGAAAGAGTCAAAATATTTCATTGATAGATAATACTTGAAAAATAAAAAAATTATTTCTCAGGCTGGATGTGGGAGAACTGAGGGGAAGAAGATTACTTTTAGATAAGAGGAACAGTTTGAGTTAGTGCACGTGGTTGTGAGACTGGGTGTCATAAGAAATGTAATCAACAGCATAGATGGAGTCCTCGATATCAATGCAAAACATTTTTGAGAGCCTATTGTATGCTCTACTTATACTGTACAATATGGTAGCCAGTCAGCACTTGTGGCTATGGAGTGCTTGAAATGTGACTGTTGACTAAGTAATTGAATTTTTAATGTTATTTAAATTTATTTTAAAATATGTTAATTACTTATAATAACCATAATAAACCCATTATATATTAACAAATAGCATGTTTGTTATAAAAATAGCAATATTTTCCAAACTACTTTGAGATATCCCACCCCAAGATCATTTTTACCATGCTAGTAGACCCATTTCCTGGTTGAAAAAAAGGACAGCTGAGGGCATCTGATGGTGGGCCTGAAGTCACTACAGTTCAACAAGGATGGCAGTCAGACAGAAAACTGGACACATAGCTTGGAAAATCTAGGACACTCTGGAACACATGAAAACAATTAGAACTCACAAAGACAAACTACAAACCGTATCTATCTCTCACCATATCTAATCCCGGTGATGCAGATGGCAGGCAGAGAGAGCTACACACATGCCTGGCCCTGAACTCAGAGAAGCTGAAGGAGGAGCTCCAGCTCATCCACACTGAAGAGATGAACCAGGCTTTGTGAGCTTCAATAGCACGTGGACCCTTGGACCAACCTGGAGAGCCGTGATCAGCCAATTTTTTTTATTTATAAAATATGTAATAATAGATACAGAATTGATAGGCCATAAAGTAAAATCTTTTTAGACTTTGCAAGTCATGTGGTTTTGTGGTCACTTAGCTCTGTCATTGTAGCATGAAAATAGCAGAAGACATTATATAAACAAGTGTGTCTGGGTTCTAATACAACTTTATTTACAAAAACAGTCGGAGTACTGAATCTGGCCTGTGGGCCACAATATGCCAACCATGCTTTAGAGTATAATGACAACTATTTTACATTCATATTCCAAATCCCACACAGATTTGTCTAGTGGTCAATGCTAAACTTGAAACATACAGAGAAAAGGTGTCTGGGAAATAGAGTTCCACATTAGGTATGTTGACAGTAAAAATCACCAACACATGTTCTCAAAATGTCTGCAATTATCATGAGTTACTCCTATAATCAGGGGGAAAAAAAAAACCAATAACCCATCAACACTATAAAAATATACCTGTGGTGTATAGATAGACACTATTCTTGTCTTTAAGGCCCAGGGGGGTTGGTAAATACGAAGGAGAGGACATATGCCTGGCAGCATCGAGGAACTTTTCATAAGGAATCACAAGAGTGATGAACTCTTCAAAGGACTCTGCCTTTCACAGGATAATTCCCACCGGGATAAACAATTCAAATGGGAATCCTTAATTCAAAGATTTTTGGAGAATGATATTTTACCTCATTCTGTCTCATATAATGTGTATAGTTCAGCGTTTTTAAAAAATAATTTTTTAGTAGCACAACACTTTCTTCAGATGAAATCTTAATCAGAAGTGGGAATTAATAAAACATAAAGGGGAGCTTCTATGTGGAACTGTAAAGAAATAAAGAGATTAAAGTTGAACACCACCAGTTGAAACCATACTAGAGATGGGGGAGTATTTGCATTACAAAGACAGCTATTCACTACAGGCCTTACCATTTTTCTTTTTTATATGATTAAAATTTTAATACATTAAGGTACATCTATGCATTATCATGAGCACTCCTCTCAGCCTATCCTGTATACTGGCATCTTTTTTTTTTTCCAATGAGAGCAACTAAGAAAAAACAGGTAAGAGAAAATGGGAAGCATGGGGTCAGGGCAAAGGTAATTTAAAGATTAAAGGTGGAAGCTGTCAGTTTTTCTTTCTTTCTTTTTTTTTTTTTTTTTTTTACTTATTAAGTAATCCCAAACCCAACATGGGGCTCAAACTCATGACCCTGAGATCAAGAGCTGAAAACTCTTCCAACTGAGCCAGCCAGGTGCCCCCATAGTTAATCTTATTCCTAATATTATCCTTTGTTCTGATAACTCAGGCTTGTTCTGATATCCTGGGAGATCAAGGTAAAGATATTCCCATATCCAGATTTTCATTAATTGCCCCCAAAAGGGGGGCAATTTTAATAATATGTCTAAAAACTATTATTTCCTGTAATCTCTAGGCACGAGGGGTACATCAACAACACTGCTGAAGGAAGAACCATCCTTAAAAAAAATTCAGATATGGCTACAGAATGCAGATCACCTTCTGAAAAAGCACCTAAAGATCTGAAAATTCTCTCTCTGTATCCTCTAAACACCTAGTATATCTGCAAAACAATTTGTTTGATTGACAGGAGAGAACTATTTCAAATGCCAGTGGGTAGCCTTCCAGCAAACAAGACTACAACAAGAATGTTTTCCCCCTACTGCTAATGGCTAATCCTGGCACTGAGCCTTCGGCTGCTGCTTCCCAACATGGGTATCCTTTTAGTAAATGTGCCTGCCACAGCTTGCCTCAAACTGATATGGTGTCAAGATGCAGAGAAAAGAAATGAGTTTAAGAAAGAGAAAACTGGTGTCTATTAGCCTCGTATCTATTAGGGTGCAGGGTGGAGTCAGCTGGAAGGGCAAACAGGCCTTTGCCCAGACAGAAAGTCCATTTGTTCACTATGATAACATACTAGCTTCTGAAGACGAGATATCCTAATGCTCTAAGCCCCATCCATGTTTAAGTATAGAGTGCAATTCTCTTTTATTAGTGCTTTTTTCTTTGTGGGCTCTTGATCTTAAGAACAGAAATACTCAGAAATCAAGGGCAACAAAGATAGCCTAACCGACATGGAGCTTATATAGTTGTTCATACCCTAAGATGAGACCACAGATGACAACAGAGATCCACATGAGCAAGCAGGGCTTGGAGAAAAATGCCCTGCGTCGTGATTCTACAGAGTTTGGACAAAGATTGCCTTTGGTCTCATGATCGTAGCTGCTATTTGAAAACCCTGGTGCAGTTCTTAACTGCACCTCCTAAGCTTAGAGACATCACAAAGCCTTTCCTCAAAGAATTAAATATAAAGCGTTATTAACCACCATCCAGAATGATACTGTAAGGCAACCAAGAACATGGTAAGGACTACGTAAGTCCCCCGTCTCAAAAAGGCCAGTTTTCTAAAGGAGGCTTTGCAATATTTTCTGCATAAATTATTGATATGATGAGTATAAGATTAAAATTGGGTCAAATCTAACAGATACTAATCAGGTAAAACTAATACATGTTCATAAAAATTGGAAAAATACATATACTTCTTTAGGGTTTCAAATGTCTGTAAGAAATGGTTAAATGATCTCAGGAAGGAATATTAACTTTTAAAAATAATATATGTCAGATGTTTTTAAAGGTTAGAAAATTGGTACTTGTCAGACCAGAACAGGTAGGAAAATCAGAAATATGTGCACCATCCAAAAGCACTATATTATGTGACTCTGGCATTCTTCCACTAATATATAATTAAATTACATTAGGCATTTATTGAAGCCCACTATGTACCCAGCATTGAACTAGATGCTAGAAATAGAAATACAAATGACATTTATTTCTTGCTTTCAAAGTGGAGCTCATAATTTAATGGAGGAGATAGAATGCATCAAAGATTGAATACAAAGTTGAAATTCCTGTTTGGTTGGGCTCACTTGGTAAACCATACTATGGAAAACCCTCTTCCTTATTAGGCCACTTTTGTACTAAAGTGTTAAAGACATCATGTGATAAGTTATAAACAAATAGTATGAACCAAATACTCTGGAAATGTTCCAAATGACATGGAAAGGTTTCACCAAGGTCAGAACAACTGAGCAGGACCTGGCTCAGTGAAGAGCTTTTACTTGGCTAAGAAGGAAAGAAGGAAAGGGGAAATTGAGACAGCATGATCTATGGAGATTTGAGAGTATGTCACATCTGAAGAAAGATAGCCCATTGTGAACAACGGCTGGGGATATATAATAGGGATGGGGGAGTGGGAAGTAAATAAAGGATTGCAATCGGAGCATAAAGTAGCTAAATAATCTTTGACCTAATAGGTTTCAGTGATGTAATAAATCTATCTTCTGAACTTTATGTTTTCAGATTTGACAATGACACAGCTCTTTGTTTTATTTAGAGTCTTTGTTTTCCTGAATGCCTCCATGTTTATTTCCATTTCACAATAAAACAAACCATAAAGGATAAATTCATAGCTACCCATCCTGACTAATGTATCAATAATTCTTTAACATAGAGTCCAGTAAGTATATGTTTAAAAAAATAGTAAGAATTTGAAGATAAAAGTTCACAGACTTGTAGTATTGTATCTGTATATTGTATATTGTAGTATTGTATATTGTAGTATATTTCTATCTGGAAGGTTAAAATGAGGCAAGTATTAGGTGGAAGGGACTTAGAGTAAGAGAACAATAGTGAGGGGTGCCTGGATGGCTCAGTTGGTTGAGCTGCTGACTCTTGATTTCAGATCAGGTCAGATCTCTGGGGATAGAGCCCCGCACCTGGTTCCATGCTCTGCTCCCTCTCCCTCTGCCCTTCTCCCTGCTCACTCACTCTCTCTCTCAAATAAATAAATAAATCTTAAAAAAAAAAAAAAAGATAACAATAGTGAAAAATGGAGAAAAAGAGATGAATCAGAGTGGTGCTTTGAAGTAAGAATCAAAATTAGTATAAAGAGAAGTAGATGCCCTACACTACGAATTCTGGGAAAACAGAACTCTTCCTGCCACTGGGCAAGCTAAGACAAAGTGAGACAGTTGTCTGCATGAACAGTCTTCACCTCCTTTGCCACTCTTCTGTGTTCAACTCTGCTGGTATGTGACAACCTCTCTTGCTGGCTAGCTTCTTGTTAGATTCTGCTACTCTGAGGTACTGGTGGACATCGGAAGATGAAAAAGAGGGGAAATGACTCTTTTTTTTCTTTCAAGCCTTCCTTTCAAGAGCACCTTTCAGCACTTCCGGCACCCACAGGGCAGAGTCTCTTCCTCAGTCCTGGTTCCAGTGTTCACGTCCTCTCAGCAGTTCTAAAATCTGACTGCCCAGAACACCCTTGGCATTCCTGGTCCTGGCTTCTCAGCAATTGCTCCATGGTTCAAGCACTGACGAGGTAGTGCTTCCTTGGATACCAAGCCTGTTTCGCACACCAAGTCATATGGCAGAGAAGTGTCCCTGACCTCTAAGAACACACCACCTCTTCTCCTTTGTTTCCCAGACTTAAGGGAAAGTCTGCATTCTGCATTCATCTCTGGATTATATCACCTTCCTTTTTTTGTTCTCTTAATTCCTCAACACATTTGTAACTAGTCACCTATGTTAAGTCACTTCTGTTTGAAAAACAAAATACTTTACTGACTAGACCCTAAGTTATCCAATCCTTGTTAGCAACAGTCGGCCAACAAAACAGTTCACCAAGATGAAATTCTTAGAGTGAGTTCCTGAGCTATGTGACTTTAAATGCAGAGATGTCATAAATCCCACAGGAAAACAGGATACTTGTAATCTATGGCATGCTTTGGACTCATGATTTCTTAAATCACCGACTGAGATTATTTGAGATCAATTGCCTATAGAAGGCAATAATTTGGGAGAACAGTTGGATGTTACATTGAATTCTTATGGTAATAATGGTGATTTTACATACTATGGGGTGAGATGTCTGTCTTTGGAGAGTGTACAGAAATAAAATCATAAACACAGGGCTTTAAACTCCTAGAACAAGACATATTCAAAAAGCATCCCTGAAAAAAATCACTTATTTATTTTAGTGCCGGGCAGATAGTAGATTATTTATTAATAGTAGTAGATATTAGATTATTAGGGATGAAAATTAGATTAAAAATCTAGTTATGCAAGATGCTGTATTACAACATAACTTGAACTCAGATTCTTGGGGAGTTTGTTATTTGAAAGGAAAGGCATTGATGGGTAAAGACTAGAGACCCTGAGACTTAAAACCTTTGGATGAGTGAGGAAGAATCTGAGATATATGAGCATCCCTGGCAGAAGAAGAAGCGGAAGAAATGCCTACTTCCTTGACTAAAAACACTAATCTCTTGCTGAAGATAGAATAACAAACTTACCCAGGCAACCCTTGTAAGAGGATAACTGTTGTTAGGATAACTTCGCCACCCATCATTGCCTCTATATCCGTAACTGGAATCTGTTTGTATATTCCCCAATGGGAGCAAATACAAAATCTAACCCAGGAAAAAAGAAACACCAAAATATTTACAACATTTCTCTAATTCCTATCAGCAGATACCTGGAGAATATGGATGAAATAAATTCCAAGGGTGGCAAGCCAAGGAGAATAGAATAATGCATGGAACCAGATTTTTTACTCTGGATACACTTATCTGAGACACTGAAATTAATGTGTTAACTTGAACAACTAGAAATGGTTCTGATAGTTGGCTTTCTTAGTTGACTAAACCAGGACTCAGTGGTAACCTATATTCAATATTTAGATGAAAAAATTTCCCTAGCATAACATAGAGAAAAGAATCCATAAACCTAGGCAGATGGAAATGTTAGCATGGATTTATTATATATGACCCATCACATTTCCCCCTGTTTCTCAAGGGGTCCCAGAAGACATTCATTTTCTTAAGCATTAAAAAAATGCCTTATTGTAGAGAGAACCAACATCATCTAAAAGCTCTATGGTGTCTATCCTCCGAAGACTAAAGATGATAATGTTGAGAGATACCCCCTCACCCCAGTTCCCTGATTTCAGTGGGAAACAAGAAATGAAGTGGCAGAGGCCAAATAACAGAGAAAAGATGAGTATACTTTAATGAAACAGGCAGAAGGAAACAATGACAATCAGACAGGAATCCCTGTTTGGATAGAAATATTTGGTGGTATTTAAAGAGCTATGGTGTTCTTAGGAATGAAATAAGTAGATTTAGTAACTAATCTATATATCTAAAAAAAAATCTGGGAATCCTAGAATATATAATTGAAATAGACCGGTAGAATTTTCACATTGACTCCCTGACCCTTGGAGTGAGACACTCCAGGATATTAAAGCAAAAGCAACACCCCTATGTTCATGGAAATTGACAAAATTATTGTTATCATTAAAACTCTAAAAATATTTTTTTCTTTTAAAAAAAAATTTTTTTTAAGATATTTATTTATTTATTTATTTGACAGAGAGAGAGAGATCACAAGTAGGCAGAGAGGCAGGCAGAGAGAGAGGGGGAAGCAGGCTCCCCACTGAGCAGAGAGCCCAATGCGGGGCTCGATCCCAGGACCCTAAGACCATGACCTGAGCCGAAGGCAGAGGCTTTAACCCACTGAGCCACCCAGGTGCCCTAAAACTATATTTCTCTTTTTTGCTGCCATCTTGCTGTGTGTGTGGCTGAATGTTTCTGGCTATGTCTTCTTACAAGACTTTCAGAATCAAGCGATTCCCGGCCAAGAAACAAAAGCAGAATCGTCCCATTCCCAGTGGATTGGATGAAAGCTGGTGGTAAAATCAGGTACAACTCCAAGAGGAGGCACTGGAGAAGAACCAACCTGGGTCTATAAGGCATCACACATCATGAGATGACACATCTAACTGACACCACGTATTTAATTAAGCTGTGTGAAGATATATGTTCTATCCTATCACTCTGTGAATATCCTTCCTACCTGGCCAATAGACATGTTTTATCAGGGAAATGATTTTTCTGTTACTATGCCTCTGCACCTGTCGGTTGGTTCAGTAATAAATGTGAGAGCTTTCAGCTCTAAAAAAAAAAAAAAGAAAAAACTTTAAAAATATAACAATGATGATACCTATCAACTCCCAATATTCACATCTGTACAAAGGATAGGTGGATGTTGAAGAATAACTATAGATTATGATAAATTTAATTATGTGCTGGTTCTAAGTGCATCTGCTGTTCTATACGTGGGATCTCTAGATAGGGTCTAGGTGTGAAGCAAATCAATTCAGAAATTAATTGTGCTATTTCCTCTATACCAATTATAAAGAACTACCAGAGCAATTTTCTTTTACCAGGAAGGGTTAGCAACATACCTTCATTTTTGGGTTATATCAAGTCTCTTGCTCTTTGTAATCTAGTCTTCAAAGACCTTGATCACCTTGACATCCCACAGATATAATGTTAGTGAACTAAATGATATCTAACTAACTTTTTTTTTTTTTTAAGATTTTATTTAATTATTTGACAGAGAGAGAGCACAAGTAGGCAGAGCAGCAGACAGAGGGTGAGGGAGAAGCAGGCTCTTCACCGAGCAGGGAGCCTGATGTGGGGCTCCATCCCAGGACCCTGTGATCATGACCTGAGCTGAAGACAGCTGCTCAACCAACTGAGCCACCCAGGCACCCCTACTTTTTAATTTTTTTAAAGATTTTATTTATTTATTTGAGAGAGAGCATATGTGCATGCAGGAGCAAGGTAGAGAGGAGCAAAGGGGGAGGGAGAAGGATAAACAGACTCTGTACTGAGCTCAGAGCCTGACATGGGGCTAGATCCCAAGACCCTAGGATCATGACCTGAGTCTGGCTTTTAACCAACAGAGCCACCCAGGTGACCCTCTGACTAACTTTTAAAATGCAATTGCAGACATATTGTATTCTTTGGCACTGATGAAAAAGCGTTCATAATCTATTCGTCAAAGGTATGGTAGAAAGAAAAGCTACACAAGGTAGTAAACTGACAACTTTCACTATTTCCTCCACGAAAATTAATCTAATTTTTTTTTACCTCTTTACTGGTTACTTTTTGTAAATTATACTTTCCTACAAAATTATTATTTCATTCACTTATATCTTTTTCTTTTTTAACCACTAGCATGGGCTGAGAGGTAAGTTAAGTCGTCTATTACATGTGCATTTCTCTATCTTGTAGTTTTGTTTTATGAAGTTGAGACATTTGGCTCATAGATATTCAACACTATTATATTTTTATTGTGAATGGCTCTTTTTAACATTACAGAGTGTTCTTTGTCTCAGTTAATGCTTTTTGGCCAGAATTCTGCCTTGACTAATATCTTATGACTCCAGCTTTGCCTTTGTCTTGCATAATTTGCTCTCCTTTTATTTTCAATCATTCTAAATTACTTTGTTTTAGTTATTTATCATGTATACTGTGATAGTGTGATTTACAAGAAATATATATTCGGTCTTTGTCCGTGGTTTCCGACTCAAAGTTCCTAAAACACTTAGAATTTCCTGTGATAACAGCAATAAAGGTGTCTTTTGTTTTGTTAATGAGGTGACTTTTGGAAAGCCTTTTAGGTATCTTAAGGATGGGGGGCTGGTTGCCAGGAGAACCATTCATGTGATTAGAGGGTTGGAACTTTCAGTACCACCCCCCCAACCATCTCTGGGGAGGAGAGAAGGGCTGGAGATTGAGTTCATTCACCAATGGCCAATGACTTAATCAATCATGCCTATGTAATGAAGCCTCCATAAAAACCCAAAAGGAGAGCATTCAAAGAGCTTCCAGGTTGGTGAACACATGGAGATCTGGGAAGAGTGGCACACCTGGAGAGGGCATGGAAGCTCTGAATCCTTTCCCCATATCTTGCCTTTGCAACTCTTCCATCTGCCTATTCCTGAGTTATATCCTTTTATAATAAACCGGTGATCTAGTAAGCAAAATGTTTCTCTATGTTTTGTGAGCTGCTCCAGCAAAGTAATCAAACCCAAGGAGGGAGTCTTTGGAACCTTCAATCTATAGCCGATTGGTCAGAAACACAGGTGGCAACCTGGACTTGCAATTGGCATCTGGCAGGGGTGGAGGGGGCAGTCTTGTAGGATGACCCCTTAACCTTTGGGATCTAATGCTATCTCTGGGTAGATAGTGTTGGAATTAAGTTAAATTGTACAACACTCAGCTGGTGTTGGAAAATTGCTTGTTGGTGTGGGGAAAGTCCACACACACACACACACACACACACACAATCTATACAAACACATACATGTTGGAATTGGTGACCAGAATCTTTAATGTATAAATATAGAGAGTGTGTATTTATATATATTAGTATAAAGTATTTTGCTTTCTTGAAAAATTTTTCTGAAACTATGTGGGTCATGTTCATTTATATTTATTATATTTCTGATCTTATTTCTATTATATAACTTTATGTCGTTGATCTTTTATAGATTTTTAAAGACACTTAAAATCCTGGTCCCCTTTCTTATTTTATTTTTTATGTGTAGTTCTTCTGATAGTGATGAAGGTGTTTGTCCTTTCGTTCTAATCATTATTTCGTAATTATGACTTTACATGACGTCCCTACTATCTATGTCTTTTGACATAATTATCTCTACTCTGAATAATGATAAAATAGTGTTCCATTTTATTTCTTCTCTACTTCCTAATTTTTGTTGATAATATTAACTGTATCAATATTTATGTTTATATTTTTAAATATGTCTATAATTACATTACTGGTTTTTCAGCTTTGAAGGATTTAACTTCTAGCTAATAGAGCACCTTTGTAATCAGTGATCTTATCTTTCATGTTGTTTCCTCCTTCCTTCCAATTTTAGTTAGCTGTCTCATTTCTACATATATAGGCATATAACTTTCACATTCTGTTCTGTCACCATAAGCCCTACATTTGTTTGAGTCCTGGTTTTATAGTTACATATGTTCAATACTCAACAAAATAATGTCATGAATTCTTTTGCCACAATTTCCCCAGCTCATCTCTTGGTTTAAATTAATTTTCCAGTGGTCGTTCTCAAGAAAGGCTCATGGGAAAATATTCCTTGGTTTCTTACATATTCAAACTTGTTTTTTCTGAGGTCTTTATACTTGAAGAACATCTTGGTTGAATAAAAAAATCCTTGGCTCACAATTTCTTCCCTTGAGTATTTTGTAGTTCTTCCCCTCTGTCTGTTGCTGTGGAGAAATCTATGGATGGCTAGATTTTTTTCCCCCTTACAAATGTCTTGTTCTTTTTATACTACTGCCCAAAAGATTCCTTCTTTATCTTTCGAGTCCAAGTAATTTACTCAGCCATGTCCTAATATTGAGTTTTCTGGTCAGGGTTTTTTTTTACCCCTGCATGAAATGTGCCTTTGCAATGTATGGATTCCACTGTTGTTTTGTTTTGTTTTTTAAATCTCAAGAAAGTTTTTTAGAATTTTATCTTGAACTTATCTTCGGTTTCTTTGTTTTGATTTTTATTTTTCAGATACTGCAGCTATGCATCATTTAGGTATCTATTTCTCGTCTTCTAGAATGTCTTTTTCTCTCTAACCTTTTAAAATTCTTTCTTTAATTTTGCATGATTTTGTTCCTCTTTGCTCAGTTATTTTGGGAAGTTTTTGTATATATTTTCACTTTTATGAATTATATGTGTCCCTTAATTTTAATGAAGATAGAGAATGTGGGTCTTTTTTTCATTTAAAAAAATTACTGTTAATTTTGAGCAATTTCCAAAGAGAGATGGTATCTTATGAAACCGCATTTATACAAGAAGGCCCTCTAAGTATTTAAATTAAAATCAGTAACAATCTATAACCACTGCTATTTAAAATGTTACTGCAGATCTCAGTACACAGTAAAGAATGAGAAAAAAATGTCACAAAGATTGAAAAGGAAAAAAATCAATGGTCATTACTCACAAATGTATGACTTTTTACATAGAAAACCCAAACTAATTTGCTTATAAATTATTAAAATTAATAAAAGTTTAAAAGGAGCTAGATAAGATACAAATAAATATTCAATTTCATGTCTGTGCCACAAAAACAAACAGTACAAAAATGCAATTCAAAAAATTTACAATAGCAACAAAGTATATAAGGTACCTACAAACAAGTCTTAAAAAATATAAAGAAGGCAAAGACCTACATGGAGAAAAATCATAAAACTCTATAGAACAACAGTAAAGAGACTTAAGTGAAAGAGAGTCATATGATCTTAATGGTTAAGACTACTCCATATGAAGAGGTCAAACCTGCCCACATTGAGCCAAAGATTTAATAATATAAAAGTCATAGGCATGGCTGGATCTTGTAAGGAGATCGATAAATTAATACTAAAATGCATATGGAGTTCTAAAGAAGAAGAAAAAGGAGAAGGGCCTTGCCCTACAAATTATCAAGACATGAATTTATGGTAACAGTACAGTGAGATATTGGCATAGGGATAGACAAATATCCAACAGAGAGTCTGGAAACATGCCTATGTATATAAATTTGTTAAATGACAGAGGTTGCATTGCAAAGCAGTGGGAAACGAGGGACTGTTTAACGAGTGGTGCTGATATAATCTATTGTCCATGTGGAAAATAAGTCTATTGTACTCCTACTTCAATCCCAGATAGATTAAGACTTACGTGTGAAAATATACCTCTTTCAAAACTCAGAAGATAATACAGAAGATTATCTATATATTACTTTAGAATAAGGAATGATGTTCTAAATAAGACACCAAAACTATTAACTGGAAAAGAAAAGATAATAAATACAACCACATTAAAATTTTAAAACCTCCATATATCAAATGACGTCATTCAAAGAGTAGAACAATAAGCCACAAAACAGGAGAAGATATTACAACACATTTAGCCACTAAAGGTTTTTTCCGAATAAATCAATAGAAAAAACAATCCACGTAACAACATGGAAAAAACAAATCACAGAAGACTACACACAGTATACAAGCATTTTTGGTAAAACTCTAAAACAAGCAAAAGAAAATAAATCCTGTTTAGGGTTACATAGGTTTGGGATACAACATTTTATTTTTTAAGAAAGGGAAAATAAATAAAAAATGCAAATCAGTATAGCAGTTACCTCTAAGAAGAGGAGATAGAAATGGATAAAAGTGGGAGCATATAGATAAGTAAATTCAGTGGTATTGATCATTTTTAAGTTCTTTATTTGGATAATGTTTCCTGGTACTTCTAAGAGTTTAAAGAAATCCTTAAAGATTTTTTTGGTATGCTTTATATCTTAAATATATATTACTTACATCCTTCTTAAAATCAACTATATATGTATTCTTTGAGTTATAATATATGCACAGAAAAATGCATAAATCATTAAGTATATAGGTCAATGATTTATCACAAATTGGTTAAGAAATAGGTTAAGAAATAGAACATTATTACACAAACCAAAAGCTTCCCCCTTCTCATTACCTTTAACTTCCTCCCCCAATAACCAATCTCAAATATTCTTTTGTATGTATGTAAGTGTATATAAAAATATCATGAAGAATGTCAAGCAAGGAAAGCATGTTTCTGCTGAAATCAACGATTTCTAGGAAAATTTTCATTTTCAACCAGGTAAGAAATTTTATATAATAAAGAAGGAAGAGGACACCAACCCTGCCCACAGATCAAATTACTATACCTTATTAGTCAAAGGGGTGGTGAAAGATAGTTAGAGTCCCCTAATATTTCCTGAGAAACTACTATCATAATTTGGTCTCAAGAAAATTCTGAGATTAGGTCTAAAGCCTTTCTGCTCGAGAGCTTATCAATGTTTGAACACAACTATACTATGTCTTCAAATCTTTTCTTTTCCGAGCTATCTATGCTCTAGTTTCTTAAGCCATTCTTTATGCAAGTTCCATTTTTATAGAACCTCACCATCTGGGTGTTTTCCTCCGGGCATATGGCAATTTGAAAATGCCTGTCTTAAAAACATAATGCCAAGAACTAAATCCAATATATCAGCTGTGGCCATTGCAGAATCCACTGGGACTATTGCCTTCTTGGTATTATGTAGTATTAATGTAACATAAACTTATATTAACCATATTTTTTATACCAGGCTTTCTTATATCTATGCTTAGCCTTGTCCATCTTTGATAGTCATCTCCTAGTGTTATTGTTTGAGAGATTAATTGACATTGAATCCTAAATGTATATGGTGACTGCTTTGCAATTAAAAAAAAAATCACACGTGTTATTTTGTTTTCACAAAATCGTCTGAGAAAGGACAAGGACTTTTACTTCCATTCAAAAATTAGGGAAACTAAAAATCAGAAACATAGGAACAACTTGCCCCAAATGAGTTTTATTAAGTGGTAGATCCCACTCTTGAGCCAACATATTTTGGATCTAGGGTTCTTTTCACTGAAAGACACTGTCTTTCTTATGCTAGATTGTTTTAGACTCATTAAACTTATCTTTTAAAAACTCATTAACTATAAAAGACCTAGAATGGAAAAGTGTGTCCGGAGAAGAATACCAAGATCAATCACTTTCATAAGTAAGTGCTAACAATATTAGTGATCCCCAGAACCATGCAGAGAGAATTATAATAGATATTTTGATAGCATAAGTCACACAACACACATACCATGGAAAATAATTAGATCATCTTGGCTTCAATTTAGGAAATTGTCAAAGTTTTCACAGCCCTCTTAACTTGTAATGCAATTCACATGCTGATGTTTGTATCCATTGCAAGAAATACAGCAGGCTGATATTGGGCAATCTAGTTTGGGTTTACTGGCGGAAAGCCTAAAAAGTCATGCAACAGATTCCTCAGAGGCAGTTTTACGAGGAAATATGGGACAGGAGCAGCTCTCTGAAGCATGTGTAAAGGGCAAGTCTGTGTACATGAAATGTAACAAAGTAAATGTTTCGTATATCTCAATTTGGCACCTTTCCAACAGATATACAATGAAAGATGGCAATGATCTTTGTGACTTCACCAGTCATCATAGAACTAAAGGTGATTAGTTGTTCTTCAAATTAAAGAAATTTAACTTGGAAGCTAAATAGTACGAATTGAAAAGAAGCATAATGTACTAAGATGAGCAATGAATAGAAACTAGGGTGTGCCCTTGATCAAGTCATTTCCCTATTCCAGAACTTTATTTAGCATCTGTAAATTAAGGCATAAAAAACTCAGCAAAATGTTTTTCAAAGCAAAACTGCAAAGAACATCCCAATACACCAGATAAAACTGATGTAAAGAGAGAATAGAAAACCAATGGAATCCTAAGGTCCAGGAAACAAACAAACAAAAAATGAAAACACACTGGAATAGTTCCATATAGAGCTAAGCTCTAAGTTCCAGTAGCACTAATACATCACACTGTCCTCCTGAATTGAAAATGAGTCTACATAGTCAGTACTATAGGCATGATATTATTGGGCAAGAAATGGCATAAACAGTCATGGATAATATCAGATTTGTACTCAGAAGGTGACTCCTGGCCACATATGTTGAAAGAACAAACAACTGGAGGCCATTTGGAAACTTTCATCTCAGCGAGACTGACCAGAACCTGACTGATGAAACAGCCCGTCCTGGGAGACCACCTTCCTTTGCCAGTAGCACTCATACTTTGCAATTCTCTTCTTCCAACTTTTTTCCTAGTATCATCAGCAAGTCTATAAGCCAGATTTACAAGTACATAATTTCTTTTCTAAAAACCTTAAAAAGGCTAAACAGAGATAACAACCCGTGTCATCTTAACCTGAACCTCCTCCAGTAAACACAGTGGCTAAATATAAAATTAGACTTCAGACTCGATCAAATCTAGCTGTACCAAACAGATCTGACATTTTACTCCTCGGAAAATGGATTACTTCATTTTTTTTTTTTTTACATTTTTAAAATTATCATAAAAAAGCAGAACCAGAAATACTTTGACTAGCTCCCTGAAAACCAGAATTTTCAGTTAATGAAAATATTCTCATTCTAATGGCTAGAAAGAGCGATAAGAGAGAGAGAGAGAACACAAGTTTGGATATGCCAGCTCCATTTACATTGAGTTTCCTACTTGGTTTGAAACATAAATACACTCCAACTTATTAACTCAAGCCCTCCCTGTATGTGCTTTCATATGCCAGGAGGAAGCAAGCAGAGCCAGGATTCAGCCAGGACTTACATCTGTGAGGTCTGAGCAATTCGCATACACCAAGCATTCAGAAAAGGCTGGGGGATCTATTTCCCCATCAATGCCAGGGGCATTGGCAGATTCTGCTTAGCACCAGTAGGACCACCTGGACCCCTGAGAAGTCCCACTTAATTAAGACATTAGGTCCTAACATTACTGAAGAAAGCTTCCTAAATTCATATGTGTTGAAAGTGAAACGAGGATTTCCTCACTGAGACGTGCTGAAATCCGCTTTCAACTCCCTTTTGTGTACAGCAACCTGCACTGCGTCAAGTGTCAGCCCAGCCTCGCTAACTCAGTTAGAGGGAGGGCCAATAACAACACTCAGCTGATTATAAAAGAAAGGGAAAAGACTGAATGATTATAGAATTCTTATAATGTGCATAGTGTTATTATGGCACTCTGCCCAGGGCTCATCAAAGATAAATGAGGTTCAAAGAGTGGATTTTTTTATGTTAAACTTAATAGACATTCCCTTTTCTTTCTTTCTTTCTTTTTTTTTTTTAAACTGGCAAGAGAATGGAAAAGACATCAAAGCAGTTTTCCTATAAATCTATACGAAAATGAATTTCAGAGTCAACTTTTCTGCTTTTATTACTTACGGTGTTTTTATTTTTTTGGAAGCTGAAAGGGAACATAATTCAGTGCTTTTCAAATTGCTTTGGAGAAATATAATAAATCCAATATATATGGAAAAGTTTCTAGGGTTGGGGTTTTATTTTTTTGCTAAATATATACAACTCTGAGATCTTTCTCTGATATTAAGATTGTTTCCAAAAAATTTTCTTCTAAGTTTTTTCATATATATTTCACTAGATTTCCTAGACATTTAGTCATTTATAATTCTGAAGCCCAATGACAAGAGACAAGGTTTAATATTTTGACTGCGTGAAGCTGTTGTCTTTTCTAAGCTGCTATTCCTAAAATCCTCATCCAGGCTTTAAAATACAATAGCAATCTCTCATTTTAGTTTCTATGGCTAAGAATTTTGATGGAAATAGGAAGGGGGAGAGTGTCCATTAATATTGCAGCAGCAGCCTCTGAATGTGCTCCTTGCGTGTGAAATTATATTTTTATGACACTTCTCTGGTTTTGTTTGAATCAGCTCGATTGAAAATCATCTTGAACCCAATTTTTATCCAGTAACTGCCTCTCAATACACATTACTCTTGTAACTGTTAAAGATTTGTTGGTTCAGCTTTTTAGGCAAGGCTATTTGAATGCACAAGGGGGTTGCCAGAGCGTTCTCATGGCTATGTCAAAGTTAAACAAATCCAAAGTCACAGAGTTCCATCAGTGGCTAAATCTCCATTACAAAACCAGTACTTTAAGAGGAAGTTCAAAGTTCACCATCCAAAAAAAGGAACTTCGCGCTTGTAACATAGTGTTAAATCCAAATTAATAAGTCATAGTGCCCATGAATTTGAAGAAAAGTTTCCTTGAGTGGAGGGTTGCTTCAGAGCCTAGATAAATCCTTCTGAATCCCAGGTTAGGATCCTAGTTTTTCCTCTGACTGTCTGAACACTGGGTTCATCATTTTATAAATGGCCCACCATGTATAAAAATAAATACCAGTTACCAGACACATACGATTAATACCAGAAACAATCAGCTTTCCTTTATCTAGTGGACCCAAGAGGATGTTGTCTGTACTGCTTGGAAGAACTATGGGTCAGAGACAAACATTTCCGCAAGTTTTCTTCGTTCACCTAAATTCCACTTGTGTTATTGAGCAGGAGGTAGGAATTAATAGACATGGGCAAGAACATAGTAAAGAACTCTAGTGCTTTCTATCAGACTCCAAATCATTAGCACAGCAAAGAAAACTTTAAATAGATGTTAAAGAATTGAAAAACATTTACCCTTTTGAAAGTCTACCTTTCTTAAGTGTGCCGAACAAAGTTGGCAGCCATGCAGCGTGCTAACAGTAGCGCGGCTCTCCCAGATTTAGAACCGTGCTGCGCAGATGGCTCACAGGATCCTTCCTAGGGGACTAGACCAGTGTTTCTCAACACTGGCTAAACATTACAACGGCCTAGGGACCCTGTAACTCAAAGCGTTCAGACTTGGAGAGGGGTATGTTTTTAAAGCTCTCATGTACAAAGAACCAAACAGACTGCAAATAGTGTAGAAGAATTTCAAACTTTCAACATTTAGAATAGAATGTATGCAGGTTCCTACCACCCCACCACACAGAATAACATTCCTCTCAAAGAAGGACTAGTTTTCCAAAATGCATGGAAAGAAAATGATTGCAGTCGTAATCTGGTAAAGAGTAGGAGAATTTCTCCTTTTTATTTAATCTCCACTGCACGTAGCAGTGTTATAAAATTTACTACACTAAGTTAGATATGCAGAGAACATATATTGCCTTGATTGTGTCTATAGCTTCCTTCAGGACAACATCCTCTGGTTAATAGGCAAAACTATGTATTTAGTAGAAGTTTAAGCTTAGTTTGATTCAGTAATCAAAGTAGTCCTGTCAGATAGTATTGTCTTTCTTGAACAAAAACAAAAAAAGCTCAATTTCACAGATGTCCTCCTCATTCCCTATTTCTTTTCCCAAGATGCTAATTGAACATATATGGTGTCAGCCTGTGTCTTACTGACATGAGACAAGGGTGGAGGGAAACTCTAGTATCACGTAGGTCCCAAGAGTACATGGATAGCATCATTGGGCCTCTGGCTGGATAGCCCAGGTCTACCGTTCATTAGATACCATACTTGCTTTGTGCTCACCCTTGAGAGTGAATAGTTTGATGGGCTTTGGTCAACTCCCTCATGCTGACTTGGCTTTTTTCCATCCTTGATTTCTGCAGGCTCTTGGGCATCTGCAGCATGGCCTGTCCAACCTTCCAACTTCATAATCCAACCCTATTCTCTCCTGTAGGTTCTACTAACCCTGCCATACTTGGTAGAAGGCAGCATTCCTTCCTTCCTTCCATCTCTTCATTTTCTTCCTGGAAATTATGATTATTTCATATTAAAGAGATGTTGGAATAAAATAGAATAATATTCAATTATACTTGACACTTGGAAGACTCCAATTTCATTACTTTACTACAAGCTTCCCTCACTCATAGCTCATATTTCCTGTCTTACTATTTTTTTTTTTTTAACTTCTATTCCCTCTTTTCTTTCCCTGGAAATTTGAGGATATAAAAGCTGGTTAGAGTTTATCCTATTGTTTAGGTAAAGAGGCAAAACGATTACATCAGTTCTTGATTCCCTAGTTCAAGAGTCAAATCACCATGTCAGGACAAACCCAAGAGAGAGTTGCCTGCTTGAGATCCCAGTCTATAATAAGAGGAGAGCGAGGTTTTTGAAGGAAAGTGTATGAAGATAAAGATACAGAAGTTACCATGTAGTCGACACACGTGGATATTTAAAATTATCTATTTAGACATGAGGGTGGGAGTTGACAGTTATTTTCTGAAAATACTATTTTGGAGGGAAGCAGAATTTGTAAAATTGTACACTAAAATCAAATGGCTATTAGAATTTTCAAGGCTATATTTCCTAAAATGCTAAAGAGCAGAAAAAAAAACTCCTATATTCCTATGGTTGTTTATTTATATAATTTAAAATTGCAGTTTTCTGAAAATATTATAATCTTTCAGAGAACATAACACTTTCAGCAGAAATGCATTTAAAATTTTAGTAAGATAAGTATATAATAGCGTGTGTGTGTGTGTGTGTGTGTGTGTGTGTGTGTGGTCTTTGTAAAGAAAGAGAAGGAATTAATCCTGGCTGAAAATAAGGAAGTTAGACTACAAAATCACTCAATGAGTCAACATCACAGTGCAAATGAAAACTCTTTACGTATTTGCTTATTTAAAATCACCCCAGGGTGCAGACTCAAGCAGTAAGAATTAATTAGACTACACAAAATAGAACACCAATGACCAAGAACAATTCAAATCAACTAAAGATGAATTTTTAAATATCTTTCACTCGTTATCCTAAAAATTGTATATAATGCATCTATCCAACCAGCAAAAGCAACTAATGTCTTTCATCGTACAAGTTCTATAGCCCATTTTTTGTGACTCTGGTCTATGCTTTAATTTCTCCAGCTATAATTTAGAAATCCTAAGAAAATTCTTTCTCCCTATCTCCCTCATTGAACCCAATGTATGGAATTGTAAAGATAAGGTTAATACACTATTTTCCTTTGATCTTTTGCTGATAAAATGCATTATATATAGGTGTGGCTAGGTGGCTCAGTTAGTAAGCATCTGCCTTCAGCTCAGGTCATGATCCCAGAGTCCTGGGGTCAGGCTCCCTGTCAGCGGGGAGTCTGTTTCTCCCCCTCCTTCTGCTGCTCCCCTGCTTATGCTCTCTCTCTCTCTCTCTATCAAATAAATTAATAAAATATTTTAAAAGTCATTTTATATAAAAGTATTATATATATGTAATCATTATATATGATATATAGAACATTATATATATATAATGTCCACATATTTTTTAATGGCTTGAGTTTGTGAACCTTTTAAAGTGGTTCCTAAATGCCAAAAGTTTGCTTAACTACATGACAAGTTCTGGTTTATTTATAGCTCTACGCTAAAAATATATTTTTAAAAATATATAACTGGCTACAAAAATCTCATGAAGCTACCAAATCTCTCTGTTTATCACTGATAGTGACTTGTATGAAGAATAAGTTGTGTTCGTTGTAAGACTGTCTTTTGATGTTTCCAGCTTCTCTATCATTCACCAGAAACCAACCTTAAGGAAAAGGAGTCTGAGGAAAAAAGGAAACAAACAAACAAACAAAGAAGAACAAGAACACATAACTGCAAGATGTACTATTTCCAAATGATTCCATGGAGTTTCTGGAGTGTGCGGCCATTTGCCATGTTCTCTGAAAAAGTCACAGAACTATCTATCTGCTACCAAAAAGGAGATTCAGGTTCAACTTTGTGATAAATGATTCAATCATCAAGTTGGTAAAGCAAAGGATCTGAGGGGGAGGCGGAAGCAGTTTCTCCAGCCTAAGAGATTAAGTTTGCTCAAGAACATTGAAAGAATGGATTTGGTGATTTGGATAGGTCAGATGTTCCCACACAGCAGGAGGGAGTGTGAAGACAAGGCCCTGAGGTCCTTTCAACAACTATTTCCCACTATTTTTATTATCTCATTAATTCTGCCAATTTCTTATGAGGCTGGTATGTGGTATTATTAGATCTATTTTACTGAAGGAAAAACCCCAGGAAAGACGAAGTGAAATTATGTGTTTACGGTCATATGAGTCATCAGCCAGGCCTAGAATGAGCTGCCTATGCACCTTTCACACTAATTTTAGTGTCTGTGGTCTCTCTGATAACAGAAGTTGCAGGATTATAGCTCTAGACCTAGTTTTCTCCAAGTTGGTCTATTTTTTTAAAAAAAATACTAATGTACTAGAAATTAGTCGCAAATGAGCAAACATCATGCATGGCTCCCTAAACCAATTAACATGTCAGATCTAATTTACTGTTAGACAAATAATTTGAAATATTTGCAAAAGATCAGCATGAGAATTTATTCTCTGCAATTAGGCAGAGATTTCAGTAAATTCTTGATATTCCTTAAGGGAGCTCACAACCAAGAAAGAACCACCATGTTTTGCTGCCTCAGCTTGTGTGAGGAGAGGGACAATGCTGGGAAGCTCCACAGATTCCAAGTCCTAGTATTAGGAAACAAACATGTCATTGGTTTGATAAACAAACTAGCCAATCAAGAGAAGTACCTAATGTGGTCATAAAGCTCAGAAGAGAGAGAAGGTAAAAATCCTTTAAATGTAGGTTCTAGAGATGGCATAATGTTTTCCTTGGGTCTTAGATTAAGTTTCTTCTACTACAGTTACAGCCGATTTCTTTGAATCCTACGAAATGGAATGCCCAGGGAATCTATAACTTCACATTCAGTTTCTAAAAATATTAACCAAATTTCTCCTAGCATAAATAATCTCAAACTCTTTTCACTTCCTTCACCACGAGTATTTACCATTTTATCATTTTGATGATAGAAAATCTGGAGACACATTGTAATCTATATCTGTATGACTATAGGCTGTAGTCTTTCTGCTGTTGACCTATATGGTTTCCTGGCCTGAACAGGTGGTCAGCTAAAGGTCAGGTTTAAAAGGAACTGAAAGAACCATCATATAAATAGTACTTTTTCTTACCATTCTCTTATATCCTAAAATAACCATTCTATTTATTTTGAGTAAGGCATGAGAGTATCTTGTTAAAATGAAAATACTACCTAGAATGAGTTAAAAGCTCATATATTACCCAGAAATCATCTATCATTTTGTTAATTAGTTAAAAGACTTACATGATTTAGAGATTTTTTTTTGCAGTAGTTAATTAACTCTCATTACATTTTGGGCTCCTAAAGTCTCGGACACTGAACAAGTATATTTTAAGGGAGGTCGAAGAAGATGCAACACACCTACATGGAAATTTCCAGGAGGCTTGAAGGAGTGTACCTGTACCTATTAGGACTGACCCAAAGGGAGACTAAAGACCAATGAAAGAGGAATAGAAAGTTTTTGAAAATAATCTCACTTACTTTATACTTTTGCCTGAAGTTGGTCATCCTTAACCAAAAGAGTGAATTACACATTATATACAGTGAAGATGGAATTAATTGTTCTCTGTGGTTTTCTTCACTTTAGTTCCAAGGTTTGAAAATTGTACAGGTAAAGCAAAGGGAGCCTGATGCTTTCCCCATTTATTTCTCTCTTCATCCATTTCCTCTTCCCCAATGATTTCCTGTTGTCTCCACTTCCAAGTCCACAATTCCCCTTACCAAACACACATGCTTTTTATAACTTTATTTTCTCTGACACATGTTAATCTAGGAGATTCACATTTATTGTCAGAAAAATAGGGCGATACTGTGAGAATCTACCAACTTCAAAACCTGAAGCTCAAGTCCCCACACTGAAGAAAAAGGAACACACTTAAAAAAAAAAGACCCAGAACAGTATAAATTGGCATCACTCTAGTTTAAACTTCATCTTTTATGTCCTACTCCTTTCTCTCCTTATTGACAGCCCTAAATAGTTACAGAGAACAGGGTTTCTAGAATGATTTGGACCATAAAACCAGCAGTTTCAAAGATAAAGGAAGGAACATTTCAAGGTAAACATAGTGAGCTCCCTGTTTCCTACTCTTCAGCCATTTAAGACAATTAGACCCAGGAATCTAAGCCCCAGCCACGTGCTTAGCCCAATGTCCTATTATTGTGTACTGAGCAGGGCCACTCATTAATTCGCCTTCTGCTGACTGTGTATGGGGAAGGCTGGGAGGCCGACACTCCTCAGTTCCTCGTTCCTTGATGAAAGTTCACCTCATACATTTCATTAACTACTCCAAAGATAACACAGAAATAAAAGCCAAATACAATGCGTTCTAAATAATGTTGGACTATTAATGTCAACATTACCCTGAATTTGCTGAGCTCACAGTGAGTGCTTGTGATACTTTCTCCATCACCTTCTTTGCATTATTTGCACTTTATCAAGCATCAAGGCAGTGCTAGCTCTGAGAAAGACCCTTACAAGGAATTGAGTGGCAGCTATGTAAGGAACTGACATTATTTTAGCATGAAAAATATTTAATAACTCAGTTAATGACCAATAAAGGAAACCATAGATAGAACAAAGAAATCATATTGCATTGAAAGATGTGCTTTTAAACGACCATTTGTCATTAGTTTTCTTTCACATAAAGGCTTATCATAAATTTAATCTGGAAGGAAAAAAAAGAACCCCCAGTGACCATCGCCAACTTAGTGGATGCCTAATAATGAGAAAAAAATTATCAAAAGCAGTAGGGCTTCTGTTCCTTCCCCTGTGTCTAAGTGTCCAGTAAAGAAGTTTAAGTATGGACATTCTATATTCCCATTTGTTCTGCCAACAGCATAGAGTCATTTTTTAACTTTTTCTTTCAGGACAGATCCAGTTCATCAAGAGAGTCTGTTGGCTCCATCTTTAGTATATACCCATAACGTGGATATAATATGGATATATTGTGGATATAAATGTGTTATATCCATGTATGGTTACATATGCATGGACATAATGTGTTTATATTCTGAAGCTGGATTCCTATTTAATATAATTGGCTGCCTTTGTAAAAACATTATTCTGAAAAATAGTTCACAGGCTTCACCAGATGGCCCAAGAGATTGACAGCACAAAACATTTTAAGATCCTCTGATTTAGAAGATCTGGAGTTAGTTTCTACCTTGGACCCTACAGAAAGCTAATGTTCAGACAATAATGATCACCATCTCAGCTGTGAAGGCCTTTGTTTTATTAGGCTATGACTCTTACATTTTAATTCAAACAACCTCATTATCTATTTCACCACTTCCCTAAGACTTTCTTTCTTTGCTCTACATTCTTAAATATTCTTAAAATCATTTCTCATTCTGAAAGTTTTCTGGGGTATTATTCATTTTTAATATAGTTAAGACCCTAATCTCAGAACATGACTAAGAACCTGGAACAAACTTTGAGTCCAATGCAACTACTTAAATAAAAGGAAAGTAGACATACAATCCTAAGCAAGGAAAACTACCCATAGGTCCCTAATGCTCATAGCTCTAAAGTTGGAAAGAAAATTAAAGTGATTTTGTATACCTTTTGCAGGAAGCCGATCACCAGATTTACTGCATGTGTGCGTGTGTGTGTGTGTGTGTGTGTGTGTGTGAGAGAGAGAGAGAGAGAGAGAGAGAGAAAACCTTCTCCAAGGGGTGTCTGACCACTCACTGTAGCTACAGAGAACACTGTTAGCATTCCTTACCAGACGTGAACTTCCTATGGCCTGTCAATATTCAAAGAAGCCTGAAATTTCCTTCAGAAATTTTTGTAAGGCTACTAAAACCGGGCCTGTTTCCTGCGTGTGTTGTGTGTTTTCTGTTAACCTTTTCCAGTCCTAGCTTGTTTTTCCACAGAAGCTTATTTCTCTCATCTTCGTCCTCCTTTTTAACTCGGATGGTATGCTTTTTGCAGCTTGCTTCCTTACAACTGCTTAAGTGGTCTATCAGTTCAACATCTTCAGTTTAAATTCTACTTGTAACATGTATTTTCTACATTTAACTCTTTCCCATATTTTTTGAGCAGCATTCAGCTGGTTGTGCGTTTACGTGTATACATTTGTATATATGAGCTTTAAGTGACCAAGATCTCTGAATAACCTAGGAATTATACACAGTTTAGATGCTACATCTTAGAAAATCATTTCTTGGCACCCTACAGTGTGTGAGCAGGAAGACTGGTGCTTTACCTTTTCCATCATGGGGTTTAATCATATAAAAAGTTTCAGTACCACTAGGTAGCTTTGATTTTAAGTAGCTCCAATTTAGGCATGTATAGATGTGACATATATTAAATGGAAAATTTAAGTAGAGGCTGTGACCACATCTATGATGAAGTGGCTAAAATTTTTCATTCAACCTTTTGTGTTCAGCTAATGTCGAACTCTATAAAAAGCTCTAACTTGAAGAAAGATCATCCTTGTCCTTTTCTTGACTAAAGATGATGACGTTTTGAGTTCATCCTGTATATATTTTGTTCTCTTTGTTAGAGAACACTACTTCCCAGAGATACATTAAAACTGGTCTGTGTGTGTGTGTGTGTGTGTGTGTGTGTGTATATATATATATATATATATATATATATAGTATTGAATGGGGAAAAAGGACTATATTGAAGCTTATATCTATATATATAGATATAGATATAGATATAAAGAAAAAGAAAAAAGTATATGTGTGAAAAATTTCAAGTTAAAAAGTTACCATGGAATATGTTGTACTAAACATCTAGTTGAAAAGTTGAAATGATAAGTAGGTAAAAAGAAAAAAACAGAAGAAACATGGAGAAAGAATTAAAAAAAAGAAAAGTCATATCTAAGAAATACACAGGCCATGAGGCAACACCAGGAGCTTAATATACTATTTTCCCCTGGTGTTGGGGTTGTACAGTTTTATGAGGACCCTTGGGTTGTTGTCCTCTTGTTCTTCCAGCTTGTCTTCTAGGGGAGGGGCCTGCCATATTGTTTTTGAAAAATTTGATAAAAATTTTGAAATTTTTGATAAAAATTAATTTAGCAAGTCTTGTAACTGAAGAGAAGCAAAAGCCCATCTTCTGATAGTAAACTCAAGAGCCAGTCAAATGTCAACTGACCAAAACAGCTGAAAACCCAGTGTCAGAATTGGTAGCCCTTATTGAAAACATGGCACTTTAACTAGCTGTCAGGAGCAGAACTCTTAGGAGTGACTGTGGACATTCTGGGTATAGGAAAGTGCACTCCAGAAATCAGAGAAGTAGATGTGCATTTCTCCTTCTGCAAAGGAGAGACTTACTCAAAAACCACATATCTCTAGGCCCCTTGGTTTCCTCCTTAGAATGAACCATCTTCAGGGCCCATCAATATGGCAGGCTCCCTGTCATCAAGAGTGTGTGCTGCAGACTCTGAAACCTGACACCAGTACCAAACACACACACACACACACACACACACACACACACTCACACATGTCCCCACCCCCACCCCCACTGCCAGCCAACATATGCTCTTGTTACTAACTAGATGCAACTTATTAATTTGTCCATGGACTGTTTTTCTTATATTTCTCTGAGGACAGGTAGTGTTTTCAGCTTTTATGTAGTTCAAGTTCAGATTTTCCTTGCTGGACCCCAAAACCATTTGTTAATTCCAAGCTGAACAGCTCTCTCTGCGGGTCCCCAAAGTCAACTCTGTTTTTCACTCTCTCAATTCTTGATTTCCTTGATTCTCCCCAAACCAATTTTAATCAAGTTTCCCTGCTCTAATTTTTTTTAATAATACCTCAAATAGCAACACTCTGTGGCAAATGTGGCAGAGTAATCTAGTTTGTCCTAGGATGATTCTTTGCTCTTCTTATTTCTACCTTAAAACAAAACAAAACAAAACAAAACTCATGTTAAAATAGATTGGTTCTGAAAAGAATATTAATCTCTTTCTTCTAGAGCCAGTCACATTTTCACTTTCCCTATATCTTTTTTTTTTAAGATTTTATTTTTTTTATTTATTTGACAGAGAGAGATTATAAGTAGACAGAGAAGCAAGCAGAGAGAGAAGAGGAAGCAGGCTTCCTGCTGAGCAGAGAGCCCAATGCGGGGGCTTATCCTAGGACTCTGAGATCGTGACCTGACCTGAAGGCAGAGGCTTAACCCACTGAGCCACCCAGGCACCCCCACTTTCCCTATATCTTATTTTGGTTTTACACTTTTGTAAAAAAGACCAAATACAAATTTCTCGGCTTCATTGTCTTTAAAGTCCAATTAAATTACTGCTATTTTTCTCATACCCAACAAGTGCTACATTTAATACACCTAGAATAAGGGCCAACGTGTTCACCAGGCTGCACTACATATGTTCTTAGAAGCTGAAAATGAGGGCGCCTGGGTGGCTCTGTCGCTTAAGCGTCTGCCTTTGGCTCAGGTCATGATTCTGGGGTCCTGGAATGGAGTCCTGCATCAGGCTTCCTGCTAAGCGGGGACTCTGCTTCTCCCTTTCCCACTCCCCCTGCTCAAGCACGCACCCTCTCTCTCACGTGCGCTCTCTGTCTTTCTCTCTCTCTCAAATAAAGAAATAAAATCTTTAAAAAAAAGTTGAAAATGCACTTATAGTTTTGAAAACTGGTCACAGCGCACATAAAAAACTCATCAAAGCTACTTATAATTTGAATTTTACCACATAATTTATCTTCATTGTGAATATCAATATTAATACATTTGATTATTATAAAGCAGGGCCCACCTGTACTTAATTTATAAGTACTTTGTGACACTAAAGATAAAGGCATCACTTCCTACTTCGACTCTCTGCTCTGCTCACTTTGTAAGCTAAGGATTCCAAAATGTTTTGGTCTCAGGATTCCCTAAAATTCTTAAAAATTATGGAGAATCCCAAAGACCTTTTCTTAAAACTCAAAAAATTTAAGAACACGTATTTATGAATAGCTTAAAATAACAATAAACCCATCACATGTTAACACAAGCAACATATTTTATGAAATATCACTATATTTTCCAAAATATTACTTAAAAATTAGTAAGAAGATAGGCAATGTTTTACATTTTTGCAAATTTCTTAATTTCTTTAATGTCTGTTAATAAAAGACAGCTGGAATCTAATATCTGCTTCTAAACTGTTAAATTAATAAATTAATTAAAATTATTAATTAACTCATTAAAATCAATTTTAAAAATCTGTGAAACCCTTCATGTTGCTTTTGGAAAACTCTACTGCACATTTGTGAGAGGATGAGAGTAGAAAAGACAATTAACATTGCAGAAGCATAGGTTTGACCATGAGGACCTCCTGACAGGGTCTTGGGGCTTTCCCAAGAGCCCCCACACGACACTTTGAAAACTGCTGTTATTTGTTCTAATTAGAAGTAAAGGCTAAATAGAGTGGGGGAAAGTAGTGCAAACTGTCATGAGAGACGACAAAGTTATGTTAGGGATGGAAAAAATTTGGTGGCGATTAACTGGCAGAGTCATGCTGAGATATTTTTCTTGGGCTCAGTTATAAACAGGGTTGGAAGACTTATTCGATGTAAGAGATGGCTGGTATAGGGTGGTGGGATGCCCTAGGAAGTTTAAGTTTGTCCTTTCTTGTTTCTCTACATTTCTGTGAGGAATGATCACCACTTTCTACTGGCCAAGGCTATCCTGTCTGAAAGAGTTCCATTTTACCAGATCATTGTACTAGATTATTTTCTTAAGGATATGATTATACTTGTCTCAGCACCAAGCACTACTCTGCCCCTTTGTTCCAGACCATGGTGGGGAGAAATACTTCTCTTGCATAGTAAACACAAAAATCAAAGTAACAACACAAAGCGAAGCAAGCGAGCGACACACTGACACAAAAAGCCCTTTCATAACCTTCTTGTAGACGAGAAAACTCTAGAGCATCATTAAGTTTCATTAATTTCCATTCAACAAATTCCAGCTTGACATCATAATTTTCTATTGCCTTATTTCTCCAGTCGCGCCTCTGTTTTTCACTATGGAAACAGAAAACACCTAAATAAACCTAAGCGCAACAGAAATCAGATGTTTTCCTGTGAAGATGTACTGTGGCCTTTCTCTCACCCTTTGATCTTTCTCTTTGTAGGCTTCTGATTTCAGGGAGGACAAGGCCAGTGGGGAGAGTGAAACTTTGCAAATTTGGAGATGAAGGGAAGGCCCCAATTGTAAAGTGGGTCCTGCTTGGGGCAAATGGGTACAACTCTCTTTCCACAGCTACTCAAAAGTCACAGGAAACATAGGACATGCCCTACAAAGTCCCCTAGCTGGGCCTAGTTTTTTAATAACGTATTTAGAAATGAGTTTCTCCACTGACATAGTGATTACACAGAGACATTTTTTCCTATAGTCCTCATAAAGTGAGGAGCCATAGTTACTTAAAATGTTTAATTATTAAAATCATGTGTGTGTATGTGTATGTGTGGTGTGTGAAAAAGAAAGAGAGAGAGAGAAAGAGAAGAAAGGAGGATGATTTTGTTGCCAGGATTAAGAAGCTATGTCGAAAAAGATTGACTGGACTAACTTACCAAGGCCATATATGGCTTCGGCTAAGAAAAGCCAATCTTTTGTTGAATCGCCTAATGTAATAAATGGCATTTGGAGGGCTTCAGACTTCTGTACAAACTTTTCAACGAGATCTAATTGGAAGTGCTACTCACATAGCCAGGGGCATTCTGAAAAAACAGCGCAGTGGATTAACACCATTTTTAAAAGTCAGGAAGTCTTTTCTCCCCACGAAGGAGGGCTTTCCAGACATTATCTTCAACTGCCAAACATTATAAAGAAGGTCTCCATCTCTTTTTTTGTCCCTTGAGCTTGTAGTCTACCCTTCTTCCCCCCTCCTTCTTTCTCTCCATCCCTGCCAGTCCTCCACCCTACCCAAGCCATGAGTGAGTGCTGTACGGGAAGCAAGACTTATATAGTAAATGACTTATTGATCAGCTGTGTCCTAGATATTGTTGATGAAGGAAGCAGGGATTTCAGAACTAAACTGGCTCCCAGTTGAATAAGAAAATGTTCAAATATGTGTCTGAAGCTTTTTTAAACCAGGTAGTTAGAGGAAAGGATTACCATATATAAACATCTTTTGCAAAACATCTTCTCATCCTTTCTCCTAACCTATGAAATTTCCTTATATAGCAACACTGGATTTGCCAATCTATCTGCCTCATTCGAATAATTAGCAAGTAGACATAACCAAACTCAAAATGACCACCTTAGAAAGAGATATTTAAATGAGGGAGAGCAAAAACTTCTCCAAACTTTCTTCTTATTCTCCCTCATTTCCACCCACCATTACAACCTCTCTGGATACTAGAGTGGATCCAACAAGGGTCTTATGATAATAAGAGCCAGGGTAAGACATCAGCAGTTTCAAGTTAACAAAGTAAAGTTTGAAAATGAGAAGTAATACATAAAAGTGAAAGTCTGTCTTCCAGCATTTTGTGTTTTCTCTTCATAATATTTGCATCGTGTGCAGAGGATTTACAACATAGAAACCTGAATATTTTGATTAATCACAGAAAATATAAGAGATGGCAGAGCTTGCCAGAGGAAAACTGAATACATGAAACATTCAAAATGTGTGGCCAAAAACCCCAAATATTGATGTATCCTCAATATTCTTAGCACGTATAGATTTTGAATGAACATTTTATTTTCTTGTCAGTGATTCAGAATTTCCACTGCTTCTGTTGAGCAATGAGGGAAAATCATGCCAACTGGGAGAAAGCTTTATTTTAAGGTCGAAGGCATGAAATAAGCACTAAGAAGACAATTGTACACCTGTTTTCAAGAGTAAAAAGGCATCTCAAATCTGCTTTGCTTTTGAAAATTTGGCCAAGGAGTGTATTTCAAAGGCCCAATAGCCCATAACATTATTCCCAGGGCTCTGTGCTCTCTGCCTAATTGGGAGTCTACACATTTGCATAAGCATGATACTTCATGATTAATGCATAAGACCCAGCATGGAGCCCAGTATCAATCCGTCTGTGGAGGCTTTTCCCCCTACTGAAAACAATCATTGTTCCTAAAATATAATCCATCAAATTTGTAGCTATGACTGCATTCTAGAATATCAGCCTACTTAAATGCCACGACAAAACCTTTACAGAATTGTAAACCTCTTCTGTGTAAGAAAGATGTTTTATTTTAAGATGCCCACAGCACTGCTGCCTTGGGACCATCATCGTTGCCAGAAAAGGTGTATTTGCCAAACGAAGTGTCAAGCCCACATATTTTTTCCCTATTTGGCCCAGATGCTGAATATAAAGGGAAGACTATTAAAATAAACACCTTATGATTACTTTTGGATTACGAAATAAACGATAGCTCTTCCCTTTGGTATTTTCAAACACTAACCAAGAGCAATGATGACTTCTAGCATGAGGACTCCACGACGGGGAGGGGAGACTTAGTCAACAATGCTAGAAGGCTAAGGGGTTGCACTTCAAGAATGAAGTCAATTCTCTTTTAGATAGACTGCCTCCCAGTTAAGGAATACAACCCACTGGGTACGTTTAGGTGTTCCAAATGCTGTTGCCAGTACCTTCCCTGCAGGCTGGATCACTTAATTAAGCAGGAACCCATTCCCATGGGAGGAAGTGGGAATGTGAAGTTCGCCAACAGATCCCAATGTGCTCTGGGAATCAATGTAAAAGAACTTTGGAGAGACCTCCTTCTAAAAACATCTGAGATAGAGTTTTTTAATTATTAAAACTTAATATATGATTATAAGAAAAAAATAAGCCATTTAGAATTCTATGAAATCAAAAGAAACAGTCTGACCTCTCCCTCTTTTCCCATGCAACTTCCCAGCGATGATCTCTTGAATGAATTATGTATTCTTCTAGATGTTTTATTTTATAGGCACATGAATGCGTTTGTGGTATGTCTGTCTTTGTGTGTGTGTGTGTGTGTGTGTGTGTGTGTATCTTGACAAATTTTGGGGTAACACTGTATTATGAGAACTTAATGTGACTTGTTTTTCTGCTTCACAATAGTTCACGAACTTTCCCGAAAAGTACATTCATGCTTATCTCATTCTCTTTAATAATTTCATGGTATCGTGTTGTATGGATTACCAACACACAAAGATTCTCCTAACATCAAGTTTGTTTTTTTAAATCACTACAAGCAATGTCACACTTTAGATAGCAGATACCTTATGGGCAAAGACTGTCTTGGTCACTGCTATACCCCTGGTAGTGAACACAGAGAACAGCACATAGTAAGTGTTTAATAAATTATGTGTTTAATATATAAATGAAATATGCAGGGAAATCTCCACTATTCCTTTATGGGATACATGAATTTAAAGTGTATATTGAAACTGCCTGTTTACCTCCAAAAAGATCGTACCATTTTATACTTACATCAAGTGTATTGGTCACTGTATTCTATTTTTACCAACAATGGAATTATAGACTTGTTTCATTTTTCCTAATATGTTTAGTAAGAAAGTGTGTTTCATTATTTTCGATTGCATTTCAGTAATTTTGAAGAATGTTAGGATTATTCCTAAGGTTATTAACCATTTATATTTTTCCCTTTGACTATTTGTTCATATCCTTTAACCACTCTTCTATCAGAGCGTTGGTTAATCTTTTTCACATTGGTTTTAATGTGCTTTTCTGTCTGTTGAAAGACTCAATCCTTTTGCTTGATACATTTTATGAATGTTTTTTTATTCAGTGAAAAAAATTTGTCATTTGAGTCTATTCATCCATTCATCTTACCTAACAGAAAATTTTTAATACTTATGCTCAAAATATATCAGTTATTTTCCTTTATAGTTGCTGGGATTATTCTTAAAAGAGCTTTCTTCATACAAACTATAAAAACTAACTTACTCATGTGCCCTTCTGATACTTATAATTTTCACTTATACAGTACTTTTTTTTTTTTTTTTTTTTACTAATTTGGAATTTATTTTGATATAATGAGAGAAGGAGGAATCAGGATTCATTTAAATTTATGTCATATAAGTTAGCTAGTTATCCTATTACTATATATTAAGAAGTGGATACTTTCAAAGATTTGAAAAGTCACCTGCATCATAGGCAAATCCCCTAGGTACATGAGTTTATTTTGGACTTCCTGCTCTGATTCATGGTCAGCAGCTTTAGTCCTGCATCAGTGCCATACTGTTTTAATTACTGTTGCATTCATGGTACATTTTATTCTTAGATACAGTTAGACCCCCACATTTCTTTTTTGTTCTCAGTATTCACTCAAATTTATATTTTAGAATTATTTTGTCAGAATCAAAAAATGAAAAATAAAATTAAACATTTCAGTATTTTGATGAGAATGTACGTATGGTTTTAGCAGATTAATTTACAAAGGATTGATATCTTTGCAACATGAAGCTTGCTAACCAAAATATAAGATGCATCTTTTCATGTCTTCAGCGTGCTTTCTTTTTTTCTTTTTTTAAGATTTTCTTTATTTATTTGAGAGAGTGAGAGAGAGACAGCGAGAGAGGGAACACAAGCAGGGGGAGCAACAGAGGGAGAGGGAGAAGCAGGCTCCCCACTGAGCCGGGAGCCTGAAGTGGGTCTCCATCCCAGGAACCCTGGGATCATGACCTGAGTGGAAGGCAGACACTTAATGACTGAGTCACCCAGGTGCCCCTTCAGTCTGCTTTCTATGCCCTGGTCAGTGTTCTAAAGTTCTCTTCACGCAGGCTTGCACATTTTCAAAATATGCCTTATTTTTTTCCTTGCTTTTGTAACGAAAATATTTTCTTTCATATCAGTTATTGTTTTTAAAACAAAAAGCTAATTATTTTATAGATTAATTTTGTAACCAGGCACTTAATTAAATATTCATATTGTGTCTAATAGCTTTTCAGCCAATTTTTTGGGGCTATATAAGTACATTACCATAAGAAACAAATTTGTCTCCCTCTTTGGGAAATTTACACCTGTTATTTCATTCCTTTGTCCTCCTTTGACATATCGATATGATAAATGACTTTGAGATGAGCCCATTACTCATGATTTATTACTTATAAAAGTATTCATTAAACTCTGTTTTTATTTTAATATTTTATATAACATTTTATTTAGAAGTTTTGCACTGACATTCATTAATAAAACTAGTTCGACATTTCCTTTTTATGCTGTGTTTGTCAAATTATGGGATCAATTTGAGCAGGCTTTATAAAAACAACTCAAATGCTTACCTTCTCTATCCGTCGTCAGATTCCAATAAGAAGCACAGGAAGCATTCAGGATATTTCCAGCAGAGAGGGAGTTGAAATAGGAAGTTCGGTCTCAAGATGTTTGGTAGGGCTGGAAGAGCAAGATTTCACCCTGAAATCAGGAGCTACAGGAAGCAGCTGCGGGCCCGGAATAAGTATTCCCATAGTCGTTGTGGCCACCGCTGCCTTTGGACCCCACCCCCACCCCATCACAGCTACTCAGGAGCCCGCTCACACCGGCCCTAGACCGGCGACCACTGCCAGAAGGAGAACTTGGCTTCTCCATTTCTCTCTTCCTAATCTTACATTAGTGCCTCCAATTGGCAGAATTAACCGGAACCCTGCTAGCAAGAGCCATGCTTCCAGATCCTCGAAATACAGAAGAGAATACAGATGGTCAGATAAGAGGCTGGATACCAATAAATAATAGCTGGCACACTCTTTTCTCAATTTTCTGGGACCATGTAGATAACACTGGATATTATCTATTTCGTGAAGGTTTGAAAAAATCAACTGTGAAACCATTGGACTGGCTTTTGTAGGAAATTTGATAGTCTTAATTCCCTCTCATGGAGAGATTTTTGCATGCCTTTTTTCATGATAAATTTAGTAAATTATGTTTTCTTACAAAATCATCCATTTCAGTAGGTTTTCACACTGATTTGCATAGATTTGTGCCTTGTAATTTATGTTGTGTTTTTCTGCATCAGGGGTTATTTCTCTTTCCTTATTTTTTTATAGTAGGCAGATGAATGCTCGGTCTCTCTGCCACCTTGCCCAGTGCCCACGCCCTAACCCCCAGAATTTTTGAATATGTTATGATACTTGCAGATAGGGTAAGGCTATAGACCTTGAGAAGGGGAGAATTTCTTGGATTATCCTGGGGGACACAATCAAAGCACGGAAACCCTTAAAAGCAGAGAACTTTCTCCGACTGGAGTCAGAAAATATGGCAGAAGGAACGTGGCCTGAAGAACATGGGTGAGATTAGAAGTGTGAGAAGGATTTGATGCACAGCTGCTGGTTTGAAGGAGCCGAGAGAGGCTCCCCACTGAAAGCCAGCAAGGAAACAGTAACAAGGAAACAGTAACGTCAGCCCTACAACCACAAGGAAGTAACTTTGCCAATGCTTACATAAGCGTGGAAGCAGACTCTTCCCCAGAGCCTCAGAATGAGAGCCCAGGACGACTGACACCTTCATTTCATCCTTTTGAGCCCTGGGCCAGAGGAACCAGATGATCATCTAAGCCCACCTATGCTTCTGGCCTCAGAATTGTGGGATTAAGTTTGTGCTGTTTTAAACCACTTTGTGGTAATTTGGGACACCTGGGTGGCTCAGTTGATTAAACAGCTGCCTTCAGCTCAGGTCATGATCCCAAGGTCCTGGAATCAAGTGCTGCATGAGGCTAGCGCCCACTGGGGAGTCTGCTTCTCCCTCTCCCTCTACTGCTTCTCTCTGTGTCAAATAAATAAAAAAATCTAAAAACAAAAAAACAAAAACAAAAAACACTGTGGAAATTTGGAAAACCAGCAGTCGAAAATAGATACATTTTTAATTGTATATATGTATAATGTATTTTTTCTATTTTGTTTCTTGATTACTTTAGACGACTTTGTCTAGTTTATGGCTTGGTTTTGATTTTTCAAAGATGCAACTCTTGTATTTATTCATTGATTCTGCCACTACTTTTTCCAGCTCAATAATTTCTGAGAAATTGTTTCAACCTTTGCTTTGCATACAAATAGAACCATATCCTATGTATCCTGACATGATTTGCTTTGTTCCCCCCAAAATTATGTTCCTGAGATTTTTCCATGTCCTTATAGTACAGGCAGTTTTTTCCTTTTTAAGGTTTCTAGCATTCATGGAATGCATCCACAAAGAATTCATCCATTCTATATCTGAGTTGTATTTAGGTATTTCCAGTGTCTGTGTGTCCATTTGTTTTTACTTCTAGAAAATGTGCTGCTACAAACATTCTTATATCATGTCCTGGGGCTCTGGTACATCATTTTCTCTAGGGCGTATCAAGGAAGCAAGGTAGCTGGGATTATTTATGAGATAATACAAACTGTTTTCCAAGATGGCTGTACAAATTTATATTTCCACCGGCAATGCTGAAGAGTTCTGATTACTATAAGCCTTTGCCAACACTATCTTTAAGGTGTCTTTTGATAAACAGCAGTCCCTGGTTTTACCTGAGTCAAATTTATCCAAGTTTTTCTCTGTATGTTGTACCCTGTTTTTATGTCTTGTTTAAGAATTCCTTCTTTACCTAAGATATTGTAATTCTTTTCTTTTTTCTTTTTTTTTAAGATTTTATTTATTTGGCAGAAAGAGAGAGACAGCAAGAGAGGGAACCCATGTCTAACCAATTATCCTAGCACAATTCAAAAGTCCATACTTTTTGGAAAGACTGAAAAGTCTTTCAGTCTTAGCATGTGAAAAGTCCGCTCCTCATTACTGACCTGCAGTCCAACTCTGTCATAAATCAAGTTTCAGGGGCACCTGGGTGGCTCAGTGGGTTAAAGCCTCTGCCTTCTGCTCAGGTCATGATCTCAGGGTCCTGGGATCGAGCCCCGCATCGGGCTCTCTGCTCAGCAGGGAGCCTGCTTCCCCCTCTCTCTGCCTGCCTCTCTGCCTACTTGTACTCTCTCTCACTCTATCAAATAAATAAATAAAATCTTTAAAAACAAATAAAATAAAACAAGTTTCATTATATAAGTTGATATGTTTAGGGATCATCTACTGTGTTATACTTGTATATTTCTTCCTCCTGTGCCAGTGTCACATGGTCACAATTATTCTAGATAATTGTAGCTCTGGAAGGCAAGTCTCTTCCATCTTATTCTTCTCCAGGAGGGTTTGGCTATTATTTACACTTCGTGCTTTGGTATAAATTTTAAATTCCTTGTCGAGGTCCATGTATAAACGAGTGTGTATATACATACATGTGCGCAAACCCATTCAGGCAAACTTCATATTTTTAGTAGAATAACATTAAATCTATGGATCAGATTGGTTATTTATCCTTGAGGGAGATTTCCATTTTCCGAATTTAAAACCAAAGATTTTTTTTTTCTTTTTTTGTAGGGGAAGGCGCTTGATATTCAATGATCTTTCCCAGGATGTGTGTTTACGTGTTTTTTGACAACAGTTTTTCCTGGTGTAGAGTGACACATTTTTGATGTAAAGGGTCATATTTTCTTTCATTTCAAGGGAGTTTTCTATCACATCTTTGAAAATAGACCATTTTCTTCCTACATTATTCTCTACTTCAGGGAACACCAATTATTGACACATATAATCTCCAGTCTCTGACTCCATATATATTACATCCTCTTTTGACATCATTTATCTTCTCTGCTCTATTTTGTCTCATTTTCCTAGGAATTTCCCCATGTTACTGATTTGATTGGTACCCATTTGATTCTATACTGCTCTATTTCTAATTTATAAATTAATCCAGTAATGTAGCTATTTTTACTCAAGGTCTTTTTTTTTAATTGGCTTAGCAATATCTCCTTATAATTTATACTATCTTCCAAATTGTTAATCTTTTTACTCTTTTCCCTTCTGTATTTAATCACCTTAAATCTGACAGTTCCCAGCATTTGCTGTAGAAAATTTTCTTCTTTTTTGTAACACATATTCTTCTGGGATGGTCACTTTACCTGCAATAATTATATATTTTCTCTTTTCTCTAGGCTTTTTTTTTTTTTTTAAGACCTTATTTATTTATTTGAGAGAGAGAGCACAAGGTGGGGGGAGAGGAGGAAGGGCAGAGGGAGAAGCAGAAAAAGCAGACTTCCCCCTGAGTGGGGAACCCAGCGTGAGACTGATCCCAGGACCCTGGAGGTCATGACCTGAGCCCTGAGCGGCAGGCAGACACTTAGCCAACCGAGCCACCCAGGCGCCTCGGCTTTTTTTTTTTTTTAATAGTTGCATGTTTCTTTCACCGTGCACATATTTATTCAAAACTTCCATAGTAGCTGTTGATTGTGCTTCCCCAACACCTCTTACCCTACTTTTGAAATGTGTAGTGCTCTGCTCCAGGAGGGGGCTGTGATTATTTTAAACCAATTAGAGCCTTCCTATGTCATCTGTCAGAGTTATTGGTCATAGGCATATGTCCGGTAATTGACACTGAACCCAATTTGTGCCAATTAGTTCTGAGAAAAATGTTTCCTGGAGATTTCATATTTAGAATGTTTCTCATAATTCTGAGAAAGCTACCAGTCCACAGCCATATCCTTTCTTCTAAAGGATATGTGTATGTGAAGTCTGGAATTACTGCAGCCATTTTGTTGCTATGAGGGACGATTTATAGCTGACACTCCAAAAGCAAAGCTGTCTTTGATGACAGAGTTGAACCCCAGAAACAAATCCAGAAACCTAGCCCATCATCTCTGGACTTTTCGGCTAATAAGCCAATAAATTATTTTGATTGTTCTAGTCTGTTAGAAATAGGGTTTCTGCCATTTACAACACAAAGTGTCCAAACTGGTGTAATTGTTCCTTGTAGAGAGGTGGGTAAATTGTCCTCACAGCAATCCCCACCTTCTCTTGGTCCTGTTTACATGTTGCTATTAGTTAAACCAGGGGCTCTAAATGAAGGTTTGTGTCCTATATGCTACTTTGTATTATGTTTTTTAAAAATTCTGGACCTGTTTTTTGTGTGTATGTGTGCATGCATGTTTTTACTGAATATTATATATCCTGTATGAAAAAGTGTACAGTCTTAAGATAATATCATTTGTCATCTTCCCCACTCAGCCAGAGGAAAAAACGAAACGCCTTCATCTAATCCACGACTGAGCTGAGACTGGATTTCAGTTTTAGTAAGCTTCAATTTACCTCTCTTCCCTCTGCCCCCACTGTCCTGGAGTATAGCCTCAGAGAGATCCTGACTGAAAGCCTGGGATTAGGGCCCTTCTTCAACATATCCTGAACCCTATTTTTTTTTCCTCTCCTTGAGGCTATGAAGCTGCCAACAACTCCACATTATCTTTCAGCACATTTTTGCTTTGCTTCTTAAGTTCTAACCCTGAGCAACTTAAGAATTTAGCATGTTCCTGGGGTGCCTGAGTGGCTCAGTCAGTTAAGCGTCCAACTCTTGGTTTCGGCTTAGATCATGATCTCAGGGTCAGGAGATCTGGCCCCAAGTCAGGCTCCATGCTTAGTGGGGAGTCTGCTTGAGATTCTTTCTCTCTCTCTCCCTCTCTCCCATTGCCCCTCTCCCTGCTCTCTCTCTCTCTTTCTCTTAAATAAATAAATAAATCTTTCTCTGTCTCTCTCTTTTTTTTTTTTTTTTTAAAGATTTTAACATTTTCCAAAAACAAACAAACAAAAAACTGAGAGTCAGGCTTACTTCTTTGTGCTTTTCTCTACTTCAGGAACTTGGACCTTCAAGTCCTGGCTGCTTTAACAGCCCTGAAATCTGAGTTTTGTCTCTCCAGCCCCATGTGATTGCCAAAGCTTTGCCAGCTCCCGTGTCTCTTAGTAAGAGCTATCCCAGATTCTCAAGCACAGAACTCACACCAAGAATCAAGGAGGGACAGATGAAGCACAAGATGCTGTTCCCTTCTCTCTCTAATCATGGTCCTTCAAATACTGCCTGGTTCTCACCACCTCCTTCAAACAATTGTTTACTGTATTGTATCTGATTTTCTAGTTATTCCCAGTGGGAATGTTTGGTTGATGCCGGCAACTCTATCACACCTGGAGGTGCAAGTCCCATCTCTGAACTTCTCAGAACCTCTACTTTTTTGCCTCATTTATTTTTCTAGGCTTATTTCCCACTACTCTTGGCTTCAGCAGCACATCTAAAAATTATAGAACACATAATCTTACAAGTTTAGAACTAAAAAAAAAATGATTCTCTGACTCAAGTTTCTTATTTTCCAAATGAGGAAGCTGAGGCCCCAAAAGAGTATTTGTCTTATCTCAGACCACAGAGCACAACTGGAACTCAAGCCCAAGTACCCTTGTCCCAGTACCGGAGCTAGCAGAGCAAGGTAAAGAGCAAAGCAGAACTGAGAATGGCAAGCTTATCTTCATGCTTCACAACAAGAAGAAATATTTCAATTCTGTTTCCCCAGTGAGTCAGATCTGTTGCTTTCTATAACACACCTCTACTGACACAACACTTGTCTTCTAGCATAAACTATGATTTTTCCCCAGTTATTAATTATAACTGTCATTCCTGAGCACAGAGCTGGAGGTAATCATCACGCTGAAAACTAAGCTGCTTCTTACACCAAAAATGAGGGAACCTGGGAAGACATCTATAAACCACCTTCCAACCTATTTTAGTCAAAGAAATCTGTATCTCTCATATTTGATAGCCAAGCCTGCAGGGCTACCAGCAGGATGGTTATATAATTTATTGTCTAAATGGGACACTTTTTGAGAGAGATAGAGGATGCTATTAAAAATTACAACAGGACAGCAGGCATACACCTATACAGACCTGGGCACCCAAGTCACCAGATAATTTATCTCTGACTTGCAAAACCAGTTCTTTTTTAAGATTTTATTTATTTATTTATTTTAGAGAGGAAGAGAGAGAGAGAGAGAAGGGGTGGGGCACAGGTAGATGGAAATAGAGAATCTCAAGCAGATGCCCCTCTGAGTATGGAGTCCAACAAGGGGCTCAGTCTCATGACCCTGAGATCATGACCTGAGCCAAAATCAAGAGTTGGATGCTTAACCCACTGAGCCACCCAGACGCCCCAAAACCTGTTATTTTCTAATACTTCCTTCAGGGTTCTAATCACTTTCATATGGGGAAAAGAAGTATTCGTTGTCAGAGAATGCATTTCTTTAAATTAATAGACTTTATTTTTTAGAGAAGTTTTATGTTTCAGGAAAAAATGAGCAGAAAGTACACAGAGTTCCCATACACTCCTTGATCCTCCAATTTGTTTTCCCCTATTATTAAAATCATGCATCAGTGTGGTGCATTTGTTATCATTGTTGAACCAATAAGGATACATTTTTAACTAAAGTCCATAGTTGACATTATAATTTATTGCTTGTGTTTGTACATTCTATGAGTTTTGATAAATGTATAATGTCGTTCATCAAGCATTACAGTACCATACAGAATAGTTCCACTGACCTAAAAATCTCCTGTATTCCATCTATTCATCCTCCCTCCCTCCCCCTAAGCCCCTGGCAACCCCTAATGTTTTTACTGTCTCCATAGTTTTGCTTTTTCCAGAATGTCATATAGTTGGAATCATATAGTATGTAGCCTTTTCAAACTGGCTTCTTTCCAATCATTTGTTTTTAAAATTTTAAATCTTTGGTGTTAAATGGAATCTCATCATAATGAAGAAAGTAGAGGGCATTTCAAATATCATAGGATTTAAAGATTTCTGTGCAAAAACTTAGGGAGAGCAGTATTTTCTAAACAAAGACTAAAAATGTATAAGACAAAAATAAATGAAATAAAAAGACAAACCACAAATTAGAAGGTATTTATAATCCTTACATCTAAAAACAGATTATAATTCAGAATATGTAAAACTTCCACGAATCAATAAGGAAAAGACAAGTAACCCAAAAGAAAAAAAAAAAATGGGCAAAGGTATTAGGAAACACATGCAAAAAAGCATGACTTGTTGATAAAATATTTAAAATTTTTCAACTTCATGAAAAATCAAGGCCATAAACGTTCAACAATGAAACACTATTTCATACTCATTAGGTCGACAAAATGAATAACCCAGTAATACTATGAAAATAAGAACATTGGAATAAGAAAATTTTGGTGAGAGTGCAAATTGGTACCCACATGTTGGTAAGCAATTTAGAATTCCCTTGGAAGGGTATCGGTGCACATACCTTAAAATCCAGAAATTACTCTTCTTACATACCTCCTTAAAGTCTCTCAAGTGTATGGAAAAGGACACATATAAAGGGTGTTTACTGTAGCAATGTTTATGACAGGAAAAAGCATAAACACCCAAGTTGTCTCAATTAGGAAATGCAATATGGCTTATTTATGCAATGAAATACTGAACAAGAGTATAAATGAATGAATTAAACCCTCACATCATGATGTTGAAATGAAGAAAAAAACAAGTGCCAATTAAAACATATGGCATAATGCTCCCGCCCCCAACACACAGACTTACATATATAAGTATAAACCCAAATAATACATTTATTATGAAAGATATTAAAAGGTCTAAAACATTTGGGAATAATATATTACACTTCAGAATAATTCTGGAATAAGAAGAAAAAAGGATTGAAACCGAAAACCTTAGACATAAATATTCCATAGTATTAATTGCTGTTTTTAAAGATAGAAATGTGAAATGAATTTTACAAAATATTAATTTATTTAAATTGATGGTTGATATATAGAAATCTATTATTTTCTGTACATTATTTTTTGTTAATTTGGTATGTCTCATATTTAAAGGATTTTGAAAGCCCTAACCTCTTTTTCCCCTATACTCCCTGCTAGAGCTGCATTGTAATGCATTGTACAATGGGATACACAAAGATAACATAGAATATTATTCGGCAAAAAGAAGAACAACAGTCGTGAGATTTCAAGTCCTAGCTCTTATACTTGTTGGACACAAAGCCCTCGAGCAAGTCACTCCACAGTTAACTTCCTCATCTATAAAATGAGGACATAATACTACTAATAATATTAATATCTACTTTAGAATATAGGCAGAATCAAATAAAAAGATAAATGTGAAAACATTTAGTAAGCTAAAAGTCAAACATAAACATTGATTTTCATTATTGCTATTGTAAAACAGAATTAAATTGCTGGATTGCACCTTTTTAATTCTTCTGCCTGGATTCTGGTGGAGACGTTTATGATTAAAGAAGTGACAAAAATAAATAATAGCATAAAGAAAAATGAGATTAAAAAGAGATATGTAATTCACAAACTATAAATATAACATGAATATGTTACATATGTCATACATAATATCTAATATGACGTATGTAATATAATAGGCATATATATATAATATAAAGAAAAATCATTAAGGGCCTATTTGATTTTTAAAGTTTCAGACAGATTTAAGATTCTCTCACACTTACCCTGCAAAAATTGCCAAGTATTGTCACTATGTAACATACAAAAGTAACACACTTTTTTAGATCTTTGGAAAAGAAACATAAAACATTTTCTGTGTTTCACTTGGTTCTTTTTATTTTTTAATTTAAAATAATGTTGCAAAAATTTTAATTCTGAATTTTTTTCAGCTATAAATAGATTTTCATTGTTTATGCCTCATGATTCACACCATGCTATAATATTTTGAAAATATAAATACATATATACAAATACAAATAACAAAAGTACAACAACCTAAAATTACAATTATGCTTTGCAGTACATCAGATATAAGTTGTGGACCAAAATAAGAGTTATGGTAGAAATAAAAAAAACCAAAATCTCAATTGATTCAACAAGGATCGTTGAAAGAGCAAGGCATTAGCACCACATTCACTTACTTTTACCTCATATATTTTTCTTCACATCTCCCCTTCCACTGCTTCCTTTTGGCACCCTCTAGGGCAACAACGTCAAAAGGTAGGCATGTAGACTACGGGGATTCCTATGATGATTCCCTGGGGTGTGGGAAGAAAATACTAGGTTGTTCTATTTTTTACCCTAAGCTAGAGAAAAGATGGAGCTTTACTTTTATGTAATATACAAATTTATTCTGTACCCTTTCTTGGTCTGCACATCAGATGTTCACACATCATGTCAGATTGGCAAAGGAATCTTGCAGAAAGCGTGAGAGTTCTACAACACGGAAGGGTTGGCGTTGTGATACTGACATTTTTATTTACTTTCAACTTATCCCAAGCATCATAGTACTCAAGTGGATTTCCATATCATATTATCTCATTTTAACAAAATCAGGTCTCACTGCATGACACGGGGTTTAAAAGGATTACTGCAGAAAACGAAAACAGACACAAGAGTAATCCTAAAAACGCAAGCACAAGCAAACCTCAAGCAAATGGAAACACGAACCCTTCCCTATTTCTAGAACAAGGTCTTTGTCAGCTGCATGAGGAGGTATAAATAATGGACATCTAATCACATCTGACAAAAATTCAGAAAGTTTCAAAATTATAAAGACTCTCTGAAATAAGGATTTATACCCATATCTTCCCAAGGTATATATTTTGCCTTGAGATCCTGGTTAGTTATAGTAGAAGAGACCATGACAGAAAAACATCGTGAGCTAGGTTTGTTTTTTGTTTTTGCTTTTTCTTTTTCCATTTTTATGGCATCCTTTCTTATTTCTGTTTTTGTGTATGTTTTATGATGTATATAGTATATGAATCCAGCATGCCACATTTATGACATAAGTCATAAACCTACATATTTGGGGGGTGATGGTATAAAGTCAAGAGTTTTATTCTGGTGTGGTATGATCAAAAGTTTTTCAAGACAATTACACTTAACCAGTCCCTTTGACTTACCTTTTTCCAACTCATCCTGCACACAGCAAAGAGGGTGCTATTTAAAATCAAAATAAATGAATTATCTGTTGAGTGCCCATCATATGCCAGACCCTGTGGTGATGAGTAGTCAACAAACATTTACTGCTGGGAGGAATAAATGAATTGGCAGTGAGGAAGTGTGAGAGGTGAAGAGATAGATGAGTTTTAGAGTCTCAGTAATTTGCATCTTGGTTCTAGCAATAAGCAAAAAGAGGTCTCAATAACATCAGCATAGTGAAAATTAAATAAATGTTTATTTTTAATCCATTTTAAACTGGGGCATTATTTGAGTTACACTTGCTGACTTTGGAGTGAAAATGGAATTCAATAAAGCAGTTGATAAACATTTATTGGGAACCCACTGTACAGAAGTGGACCCAAAGCACAAGAAGAGGCAGATTTTAAAATATAGATTTAAGGGCACCTGGGTGGCTCAGTTGGTTAAGCGACTGCCTTTGGCTCAGGTCATGATCCTGGAGTCCTGGGATCAAGTCCTGCATGGGGCTCCCTGCTCAGCAGGGAGTCTGCTTCTCCCTGTGACTCTCCCCCCCACCCCATGCTCTCTCTCAGTCTCTCTCTCTCAAATAAACAAATAAAATCTTTTTTAAAATAAAATAAAAATTTAAAATAATATCTTTTTCTTTCTATGTTGCCCTATTCTTTTCTTCCTATTCTCCAGATAAATTGGCTGGTCTGACTCTTAAAACAATAATGCAGTATTTCCTGCTTATCCCCTAGTTCACTGTTTTTTCTCTTGTTTTGGCCTGCCAACTCATGCATTATTCATTCAATAGTGGTTTAAGAAAGAAGAAAACCAACAATATCTTCCTGTTACTGAGCTTAAAATCCTATCGTTTAGATGATAGTCATTAGAGATAATAAAATTATAACCCAGTCTTGTAACTGTCTTAATCTTAAAAGGGGATCTTCCTTAAGTATTCAGAACCATGTCAATAGAAATTTTATTCAGCAATTATATACTATTTCCTTTAATCTGTTGGTGTTCACTTAGCCATTGGCTTAACAAATACAGACTGAGTACTTGTTATGTGTCTAAACTGCTTAGACATTAGAGACAAAGCAATGAGCAGAACAAAGCCTCATCCTTATGGTCCCTACCTTCTGGTAGGGAAGCAGACAAATTTTATCAGGAGATATGATTGGGAGGTAAATACTCTTACCATAATTCTTTAAATTTATTCTCTTCTTTGTTTTTAATTGCTCTGTCTTCCAACCATATTCTGCTCCATGTTTTTCCCATTTTCTATCAATTAACTATTAAAAGATTAGATAATAACAGTTGTAGCTATTCCTAATATTATTTGATTTTTATAAACCCTCTTATCCAATAAAAATGACAAAAGGTGGAAATTTCAGGCACTAATGTCTGTCCCTAGGGATTCTTTAATGTATCTGGTTCTGTAAGAGTTGTTTTCTCAGAGCCCTGCAATTCACAAAAGGTCAGTTGCAGACTGACCAGTTATTTTAAGAGAATAACCATTGCATGATAGAGTTTGGGTTCCTTGGTCAACAGCTCATAAAGTCTGGCAGGTTACCATGGAATCTTTCAAATATGGATGATGATACATTTACTTGGTTTTCATTTTTTTATTTTAACCAATTATGAGGAAAATCACCCAGTGTCACTCAAACATTTGGTGTCCAAATCCATCTGAAAACAGCATACACTTTGGACTGTTATTTCTCTTTCATTGGATGCATTTAGGGTTTTACATCAGGTCTAATGCTTCAACACATCTATTATATTTGACACAGGACAGAAAGTTGGAAGCTAGGACAGTTTCTACATTTGCTCTAAAAAGGTTTATTTATCAGGGGCACCTGGGTGACTCGGTCAGTTAAGCAGCTGCTTTCGGCTGGTGTCATGATCTCAGGGACCTGGGATTGAGCCCCATGTCGGCGCCCTGCTCGGTGGGGAGTCTGCTTCTCCCTCTCCCCTTTGCTCATACACTCTCTCTCTCTCTCTCTCTCTCTCTCTCAAATAAATAAATAAAATCTTTTAAAAAAAAAAAAGGTTTATCATCATAGAAGCCATTAAATCCTAGTATCACAATATATCTAAAATACGAAAAATAGGGGTGCCTGGGTGGCACCTTCGGCTCAGGTCATGATCTCAGGGTCCTGGGATCGAGCCCCGCATCGGGCTCTCCACTCAACAGGGATCCTACTTCCCCCTCGCTCTCTGCCTGCCTCTCTACCTACTTGTGATCTCCCTCTCTCTGTCAAATAAATAAATAAAATCTTTAAAAAAACAATAAAAATAAAAATAAATAAAATACGAAAAATACTATTCAATCTTGCTATCCTTCCTATTGCTTAGGTTGAAATCCCAGCCGTATAGTTTACTAGCAGCATGACTCGGGCACGTCACTTTCCTCAACTTCCTCATCTGCAATATGAGGCAGATAATATTATCCACCTATAAGTATTGAATAAACCAGTGCATGTAAAGGGCTATGAAAAGTGCCTGTTATGTGGCAATCGTAGCGCAAACATTACCTCATTGGCCAGAATGCACGAGCTGTGAGGGCAAAGGTTTTTATTTGTACTTTTTCATGGATGTATCTCCAATACTACAACAGGGCCTGGCACGGAGAAGAAGTTTCATAAATATCTTGAATAAATGGATGGCAAAACATAACGCAATTAGACATGTGGACAGATTTATCTAATGTGTGGAGCTGTAAAATGAACTGTGGTTGCGTCTCTCAGATCTAAACGAGGGCTGCTCAGTGTGACAGAATGGCGCCTGCTTCAGTGTGACAGCTGAGGACTCCCAAGGCAGAGAGGAAAACAGCAGAAAGGGAAGTGTGAAGGCTAAAAGGAAACACTGAGTCTCTCTCCTCCCCAGTTCTTTTAGAACAGTGAAGTAAGTGCCTTGGGACACGGGAAGTAGAGAGACCAAGAGAACAGAATCTAACTCCCCCCATAGCAAGCCTATGCCTGTTCTTGCCAGGAGCCCAGAACAAACATTGGCGATGACCTAAACCGATGTCAGTTTCCTGCAAGATAAGAAGTGTGTCAAGAGAAGTCTTGATGGCAGATCTAGCCCAAGAAAATCATATTGATAGACATCAGCACTTTGGTGCTGTCCTACTTCCCCTTTGAACACCAAGCTTCTCCACCCATCGGTACCTGTGCTCCTCAGCACCTGACTAGGGTTCTTTTCTTTGATGAATTTAAGCCCCTCCGGTGTTCTACCACTCCACTCGACACAGTGAAAATCCACCTGCCCTGCATCTTATTAGACTGAGTTTTCCTCAGCTTTCTGATCCATTCAGAGAATTTCAAAAGCTACCAGAATAAAGTAGACATGAGCGATAACAAGTTTCTGTTGATTGCAAAGGACTCAATCACTGACGATTTGGCTCACATCAGTGATGAAAGGCTGGGAGTGAGGTTTGCACACGTAGGAGGTCCTCCGTGTTAAGGGAGTCCTTCCTAGACTCTCAAAGCACACTGCACTGCCAATAATCCAGCCTTCTTAAATCATACCAGCCTGCTTCTGAATACAGTCAAATCAGGAGAAAAGGAAAAAGAGGAACCTGGACAGTTGGAATGTGACCTGGAATAGTTCCGATGAGGCTTGCTGAAGAGCAGAAAGTATGGCACACGTGTCTAAAGTAGACCTGTTAGAAACAATGGTGTGCCATCTGAGCAAGTTTGTCCTCCTGCAGAGGGGAAAATGTACAACTACATCAGTTTTCTGAGCGGAATTTATATGGAATCTGGTGATGACGAGTTAGCGCTCTCTGTTGCATTGGTATTGGTGATAGAAAATACAACTAAACTATTTGCTGCAACTCCTAATCCTAAGGGCAAATACTGTTGCTGAGATGTCCATCCCCACATCCAGAATGGATTAGGCACATGTGCCTGGAAATAAGAACACTCTCAGCCTAAGGCACGATTCTGGCTCAAAGACAGAAAGGCCCAGTAGATGGGAGAATCACCACAACCATATGCTAAAAAAGTCAGACTCACTAGAAACCATTTCTAATCCTCAGAAGACCCTCATTAAGTATTTTCATCCCCATTTTTCAGAGGAAGAAATGGTGGCTCCAAAAGTTAACTTACTGCTAATCGAACCTGCATCTTACTAGCTCAGTGCACAGTCACATCATAAACACCCCTCCCACCTAATACAGATGATGTGTGGATAAAGCAAGATAACACCGGTAAAAACACTTGGAAAATTAAACTGCTATGTACCCATGAGAAGCATTATTATGTACAAACTTTTCTTGAATGGGAATAGACATTAAAATCTTGGCCATGTGCAAAATTGTTCTTAATTTAGGAAGTTGTTCAACCCTGTTTTTAGCCCCAGGATTCTATGCTTCTATGTATGAGGAGGAAAAATGAAATATAGTCATGCAAGAGGCTATTTCTTTAATTTTCTGGATTGTCACATTCATTCAGCATGAAATTTTCTACAGAAAGTCAATTTTGGAAAGTTCCAAACTTAATTAGATCTTGCAGTTGTGATCTTCATTATAATTATCAAATACTGAAGAGCTAATAAAGGATCAACCTCTGGGCTGCAGAATAACCTAATCTATTCATACCTCAGTGACGTCCTGAATTAGAACTGGGGGCTGATGAACTCCAGTGCACCAGCCAACCAACCATAGTTAGCAAATTGCAGTACACAACTGAGCCTTGATCAGACCAAGATGAATACATGATATGTAAAATAATCCAATAAAGTTTATCAATAATACATGGGCAATTCAGATGAGACATACAGTGGTGTAGCAAGTCTAATTAAGAGCATTTCTATGATAAAATGAAGCCCTATCTCCTGCTATCATGCAATTATTCATTTGAGTCTATTGTTACTAGAACAATGAGCGGTGAGCATCTTCCTTATTAGTGATCCTTCTTCCTGATACTGGCAATTTAACCAAATAATACATAGCACCCTTTTAATATTCCAAAGGGTATTTCAATACCCAGACAGTTTCCTTAATGTAGATTCTGTCAGAGACGGAGTGGTGAATTCCGGATCATTTGTTTTGTTTTTTGTTCTATTTTGTCTTTTTTTTTTTTTTTTTAAGATTACTGCAGATACTTTTTTGAAGATTACTGCAGATACTTCTCAGAAGCATTTCTTGGCTAACAACATCTTAAAAATAAATTTTACTACAACAGAGCCGTGATTCTAGCAGTACCACAAACTTCGTTAACTCCTTCAGCTCCTTAGCCCCTTGATTAGTATCACCTCTGCAGTTATCTCCCAGACTTTTTTTTTTTCAGATTCTTAATGTTTAAAAGCCAAGGAAGTAACCCCAAAATTGCACAGGAAACATTCTAATTTGACTAAATGTAAGAATATATATTAGTGGAAACTTAGATTCTAATTTGGGGGGAAACTTCGAAGATTGGAAAAGGGCTGGGTTATAAAAACCACAATCATTTTAAAATTTACCTTTTCTCCTTTAGAGGTATAAACTTCACGTTTGGAAAAACTAAGTCCTTTGAATAAGCCATTGAGTTGTGTATATACTAAGTGTTTTTCTAACTGTAAAACAAACTGAATTATCTCTAATATAGGTGGACTAAGATGGTCAAGCCAGGAGCAACTCCTTAATATTTTATAATATTTTATCCTTCTGAGAGATAAGTAGGAAGAAGAGGTTAGAAATTCTTAGGGGAAAGGGTCATGGCGCTTTCTTTGTATATGGATAGAAAAAATACGGTGTCTGAACTGTTGTTTGTTTCTATGCAACACATGGTTTGTTTTGCATTGCTTGCATTTGTCTGTCTGCTTGTTAGAAGTATTCTTTTTTGTTCGGGAAAATCGTTGAAAAGTTGCTTGCAGGAGCTAAAGAGAGAAGAAAATACTAAAAAGGCTCTGTGAAAAAATTTCAGATGTTCAACAACAGTATTACTTTGGGTCCAAGAAACAAAGTATGCTTCAGATCCAGGTGGAAGACTGTTCTCCCATCTCCATACGAAATTCAATATATATACTACCCTGAGGAGTGAAGCTTTGAAAGAGAGGAATAAAGCATCCTTGGCATGGACACTGGCAATCTCATGAAAGCTGTACCAGAAATGGCAAAATAAATAAATAAGAAAGCAAGCAAGCAAGCAAGCAAGCAAGCTGCTTTTGCTACTTTGAGGGAGGATGACCTTGGCCAAGAGCAGATTTAGTAGGAGTGGAAGAACGTGGCAGATCCCTAAAGTGACAGTCAGCCATGATAACTTAAAAGCAAACATGAAGGGCTAATATGGGAACTTATCTAAATGAAAAGGTGAAATTTTGTTGGTAGGAGATACTAGAATCAGGCAATACATCTACTTGGGTTTTGAAGTGATTTTAACTGGGCCCTAAAAGTTAGTTGTAATCTTAATGGATAATCATAGGTGGGTTTCATCAATGATTTCAAAGCAGATTTTCTAGCCAATCTTTATGTGTATTTACTTGAGTAAATTCCAAAAGATGGCTAATCTATTAAGCCAAAACATTTTTTTATCCAGCATCAATTTCTCCCAAAGTGTGAATTTGTGCTTCTCAGAGAATGTGCCTTTCATTAATTTAAAGGTATTTTACTCTTCTTATAAATAGGCCATGAAAACAATTATTTTGTTCTATTCAGCCAAATTGATCTGCTTGCAACTTCTTGAACTGAACTAACATTTTTCACTCTTGCTGGAAAGAATGTTTTTCACTTTCTTCCTTGTATATCCAAGCCTATTACCTCACTTTAAAATTTGACCCATTAATAAAAAACCTAGGACCAACTCATGATAAATTCCTTCTGTTTCCTCATAACTCATTCATTTATTCATTCAGTATTTTTTTTAGTGAGGATGACAATGTGCCAAGCATTCTTAGGCACTCACTGATGCTTTTGGATTGTCAGTTATCTTGTTATATGTCTGATTTTTGTCCCTTTCAACTAGATTATAACCTGTGTTTCACCTATCTTTGCTCACTTTGTTTTAGTGCCTAGCTTCTCAGACACAGGAATCCTTCAACAAACTATGATGGATTTGACTCTGATTTCAGTCTTCAGATACAAGAAAATGGCAACTTAATTATATTTCTTTAACAAGGGTTAGAAAACAATACTTATCATTGATTGAATACCTCTTGTATATCAAGATCTTTTCATAAGTGATCTCTAATCCTTGTGGCAGTCCACCAAGATAAAATTTTGCTAGCCCCAATGTGTCTAGGAGGGAAGAGATACTAGAAGAAAAGACATTACCTTGGGTTTTGCTTCTGGCCAGTTATAGAATTGGCTCTGAAATCCAGGCCTACACGATTCTTAAAAATCAAGAGGATTCTCAACTAAGGAGAGATTCTATCTCTGCAGTTGTCACCATGACAGTTTCATTTATAGATAAACCAAGGGAAATACATCTTAATGTCATTTGGAAAATGTCAAATTTGTCCAGTTCTTCTTGTTCTTTTGTCTTTTTACATTTCCTTAGCTAAGATTCCAATGAGATGTATTTTTTTTAGAAAACTGAAAGCCACAAAACAATAAGTATAACTCTCAGGCTGTAAAATAATATGACTGAATAAAAGAAAAAAATGTTAATTAAAAAAAAAGAGAAAACTTTCTTTAATCAGTGAATACGTGCTAAATAATGGAGTGTTTTCTATATTGCTTTGGTATAAATTTATTCAAGACTATTATACACATCAAAATATTGTATCTAGGTTATAATGACTGGATTTGTTATAATTGTTTTGAAATTGCAAAAACATAGGAAAGCATTTTATATAATCAAGATGTATACATTGAAAAGAAGTGAGATGCTAAAATGATTTTCAAAGTAGCTGCTGCTCTTCATATATGATAATACAGTAATAAGATGGAGATTAACGATTAAGTAAGAATTTTACCAATTTAAAATAATTCTTAATTATTTGTGGTGGAGCATTTGTAATTATAGATCATTGTTTTTAATGAATTTCTTTATAAGTGGAAAGTTTTCAAATGATTTCTATAACTGTTGCCAATATCTGCAGAAAGTTGACCATAAGGGCTTCAATGCTTCAAAAGATCTGAGAAGAATGACATATTAATAAAGGGTTAGTATCCAGAATCTATAAAGAGTTTATCAAACTCAACACCCAAAAAATAAATAATCCAGTTAAGAAATGGGCAGAAGACACGAATAGACATTTTTCCAAAGAAGACATACAGATGATGGACAGACACATGAAAAGATGCTCAACATATCAAGGGAATACAAATCAAAACCATAATGAGATATCACCTCACACCTGTCAGAATGGCTAAATTTAACAACACAGAAAACAGCAGATATTGGTAGGGATGCACAAAAGGGGGAACCCTCTTACACTATTGGTGGGAATGCAAATTGTTGCACACACTCTGGAAAATAGTATGGAGTTTCCTCAAAAAGTTAAAGATAGAACAACTCTATGACCCAGAAATTACACTACTAGGTGTTTACCTAGAGGATACAAAAATACTGATTCAAAAGGGCACATGCACCTTGAAGTTTATAACAGCATTATCAACAATAGCCAAATTATGAAAAGAATCCAAATGCCCATCAACTGGTGAATGGATAAAGAAGTGGCATATTACTCAGCCATCAAAAATAATGAAATCTTGCCATTTGCAATGATGTGGATGGAACTAGAGTGTATTATGCTAAGAAAATTAAGCCAGTCAGAGAAAATCAAATACCATATGATTTCACTCATATGTGGAATTTAAGAAACAAAACAGATGAACATAAGGGAAGGGAAAAAAAAAGAGAGAGAGAGGGAAACCATAGGAGACTCTTAACTATAGAGAACAAGCTGAGGGTTGCTGGAGGGGAGATGGGTACGGGAATGGGCTAAATAGGTGATAGGTGTTAAGGAGGGCACTTGTGATGAGCACTGGGTGTTATATGTAAGTGACAAAGCACTCAATTGTACTCCTGAAACCAATATTATGCTATATGTCAATTAACTAGAATTTAAATAAAAACTTGAAACAAACAAACAACAAATCCAAGAAGAGATGGGCTCTATCAGGTATATGCTTGGTGAGGGGAAAAGGGAAATGATGTGCAGTCCCCAATCACAGCATCTAGAGAGGCACAGAAAACTTGGCTCTATTTGAATAATTCAGGTTTTGCTACTCAAGGACTCTGACTCAATGGGTAAAACTAGGAAATAAGTACCTCAAGGTCAATGATCCCAAAATGAAGGAAGAAGTCAGTGGCATATTAGAATTACCTGGGGAGACTGGGGGCATTTTACTAAGCTATTCTTAGTTCTCCAGAGATTTTGGTACACCCACTTTCCTGCCAGTAGCTATTCATCAGTAGCTATTTATTGTCATAGTGATTCACTATTCTTAACACTCTGGTATGTTAGAGATGAAAAAGTTATAGCTGATAATTATTAGTCTAGTCACTAGGGAAATGTGTAGCCAAATGAGTGCCATGGATAATAGCATCCAGGTTGCAGAAAATGATGCTGATTTGAGGCAGGTCTATATCCTTAGTCCATCCCCTACAAAGGAGGAATTAGCAAAAATAACAGGACACCAGACCCAGAATGAGAGGACACACGCAAGGATCAATTCCCAACAGTTTGTGTCTCAGGAAACAAAAGGTTTTAGAAGAAAGACTCAGGGTCAGAGGTTTTCACCACAAACTTGGGACAACATGTAATTCCCAATTCACCAAATGTTGGAAAGGGGCCCTATAATAGATTTCTGGACTTGGTTGTAGAGAATTAAATATAACTGATTCTGTAAATTGGGATAGCTGAAAAGGGCTGGGAGAGGGAGAACTTAGAGATAAACAACATAAAGGCTTGATCATGATCATTACTATGACAACACAAAATCTCTGGGGAGCAAAATATTTTTGTAAAAATGTACGATAGTCAAGAAAATAATGTTTGCTGTCACTATTTCTATACAAAACTTCCCTGGAAGTCCCAGGCACTGAAGAAAGATAAGGTAAAATGGAAATAATTATCAGCATTCAAAGGAAAAACAAAATTATTCTTTACAGGCAATATAATTGTCTATACAGCAAATCAGAGAACTCCGGAGACAAATGGTGAGAACTAATAAGAGAATTCAACAATGATACTAGATATAAGATAAACACACAAAGAACAGCTGTGTTCCTGAATACTTGCAACAACTAATAAGAAATATTCCATTCATTAAAGAAACAATAACCATTAGGTATGTAAAGGAAAAAATTAACAAAAAATGTGGAAAACATGTATGGAGGAAGTTAGTTCAAGAAGATAGGTCTAAATAAATGGAGCTATTTATATACTATCATAAACATGCCAACTCTTCCCAAAGTAACCTGAAAATTCAACCAAAAATTCCAAAAAGGGATATCATAGATTTTGAAGAGCACAAAAAGCCAAGAAATGTTTGAAGAATATTAGAGACAGCTGAGGACTCATTCTATCATATGTAAAGACTTACCATTAAGCCACAATAATTTGATAAGGTCCTTTGGGCACAGATGTAGATTAAATAAGCCAACAACATAGAAATTGCAGCAAAACAATCAAACTATACAGAGTTGAATAGTGCTCCCCCAAGAACCTCAGAATATAAACTTATTTGGAAATAGCCAGCAGGTGTAAATAGTTAAAATCAGGGCATACTGGACTGGGCTGGGACCTAAGCCAATGACTAGTGTTTCCATCAGAAGGTCATGTGAGGACAGGAGACAGTCAGGAGAGAATGCCATGTGATGATGGAGGCAAAAATTGCAATGATGCATCTACACGAAATGCCAAGATTGCTGGCAACCGCCAGAAGCTAGGAAGAAAAGAGGAAATATCCTCCTCTAAAACCTTCAGAGATAACATGGCCCTGCCAACACCTTGATTTAGGACTTCTCACCCCCACAACTGAGACAATATATTTCTCTGTTTTAAGCAATGTAGTTTGTGATAATTTATTTTGGCAACCCTAGGAAACTAATGTACAAGCGATCATATAAATAAGATATTTATACAGGGCTGCCACATTCCATAGCTTCAGGGGACACCATTTACGTTATATTCTAACTGCTCTAAGGTTGTGCCATTCACATAGCATATGATATGAATGGTGCCCCCTGGAGTTGTGCAGAGCAACAGCTCTCTTTATGCAGGACAGAGGAGGCAGTACAAATTATTGTGGAAAAGGCTAACTTTTGAATGATATGTGCCAGAACTGAGGGCTAGTCATGTAGAAAAAAGATAAAGTCAGAACTCGGTCTCACTTTCTACAAAACAAACAAACAAAAAAAACCAATTCTAGACAGAGTGATGGTCTGTCTAAACCTTATCCTTGATAAGGAAAGAAAAAATGTAAATTTTAAAAGAATATATTAAAAGAGCTTTATAGTTTTGGGGTTGAAAATTACTTCTTAAACAAAACACAAGAAAACCCAAAACATTGTTTTGGTAAGTTTGAGTATATTGAAATTAAAAATTTCTGTATGACAAATGACATCATGAACAAAGTGAAAATACAAGCAACAAAATAGAAGACATTTGCATTATGTATTCCTTATCAAAGAGCATATCCAAAATAGTTAAAGAACTCATAAATCAATAAGAAAAGGTAAATAATGTAAATAAGCCAAAAGAAAAAAAAACAGCAAAATGCATGAATAGGTAAGTGGGGAAAAAACACCATGTCTATGAAAAAATGTTAAGTATTTTTTATGTTCAATAGAACTACTCTACAATCCAGTAATCCCACTACTGGCTATTTACCCAAAAAATACAAAAACATTAATTCAAAGGAATACATGCACCCTTATGTTTATTGCAGCAGTATCTACAATAGCCAATTAGAGGAGCAGCCCAAGTGTCCATCAATAGATGAATGGGTAAAGAAGATGTGATATATATATATGTATATATATCACATTATATATATAATAAAAATTATATATAATATATAATATAATAATATATGATAATACAATATATAATATAATAAAAATAAATATATATAATAAAATATTACTCAGCAATAAAAAAGAATGAAATCTTGCCATTCGCAATGACATAGATGGAGCCAGAGAGAATAATGCTAAACAAAATAAGTCAGAGAAAGACAAACACCATATGATTTCACTCATATGTGGAATTTAAGAAACAAAACGAAAGAGCAAAGCGAAAAAAGAGAAAGAGAGAGAAAGACAAACCAAAAAACAAACTCTTAACTCTAGAGAACAAACTGATGGTTACCAGAGGGAAGGTGGTGGGGATGGGTGAAATAGGTGATGAGGATTAAGCAGTGCACTTGTAATGAGCACAGGGTGATGCATGAAATTGTTGAATCACCAAATTGTACACCTGAAACTAATATAACACTGTATGTTAACTATACTGAAATTAAAATTTAAAAACTTAAATAAATAAAATAAATTTACAAAACACATTTTTATGTATAAGAAAACACACAGTTAAATACATGAAATTCTATTTCATATCCTGAAGATTAAGAACAATTAAGATGTCTGAAAAGACTAATAATTTGCTAGCATAAGGAAACATGCAAATTCTCATACATTGTAGTGTATGCTGTTCATATCACTACAACACTTTGTAAGACCATTTGGCAATATCTGGTAAAGTTAAAGAAATGCATTGCCTATTATCGACAAATCCAGTTTTAGGAGATCCTAGAGGAATTTGAACAGGGGCATAAGCAATCATGTAGAAGGAATTCCTTGTGTGCCACTTGTCATGGGAAAATACTATAAATAATCTGAATAGCCATTCATAAGGGAGTGGATAAATTTATAATTGAATATTTATGTACTGTATGCTTACATAATTATTGTATATTTATGAATGAACTAGAACTATATTTACATGGAAAAAATCTCTAAAGAATAATAATAATATTGATTTTTTAAAGGATACTGTAAGACATACTGTAAAGCATCACTATATAAAATATTAAATCTCAGGGGCGCCTGGGTGGCTCAGTGGGTTAAAGCCTCTGACTTCGGCTCAGGTCATGATCCCAGGGTCCTGGGATCGAGCCCCGCATTGGGTTCTCTGCTCAGCGGGGAGCCTGCTTCCCCCTCTCTCTCTGCCTGCCTTTCTGCCTACTTATGATCTCTCTCTCTGTAAAATAAATAAATAAAATCTTTAAAAAAAAAAATTAAATCTCACAGAATAATACTAAACATTAAAAAATATGCATTGTTTTTGGATAAATACGTATGTTTTAATGATGTAAAAATGGACTGGAAGGATTCATACTAACATTAGAATAATATTCATCTATGAGAAAGATGAGCAGGAATGAGATGAGGTGCCTTTAATTAAATATATAATATTTTGATTATATTTTTAAAATCTAAAGTAAATATAAAAAATATTAACATTTATAAACTCTGGCGTTAGGCAGTACATGGATATCTGATATGTCACTTTCTAGTCTTTTAGTATGGTTGAAATATTTGGTAAACAAAATAGAGACAAAGAAGGAAAGGAAAGGGAGAAGGAGAGAGGAGGCAAGAGGAAGAGGAGGGAGGAAAGTGGATATGGTCTTTGGACACAGGCAGCCCTGCAAGCTAGTTGTGGCAGGCAGTGTGGTTTAGTGGAAGGAGCTTGGCTGTGGGCTCAAGTAGACTTAATTCTAGGTCCTTTAAACTTGGACAAGTTAACTATCCTAGGACTCCATTTATTTATCCACCTCTAAAATGGACAGATTAAAATGTAAATGACCATGTTCTGTGACATGGTTCTGTGCTGTTAGGGGAGGTATGTAAAATGCCCTATGCAGTGTCCACCAAGCACAGAGTGCTCCCTGAATAATGCAGCCTCCTCTCTCTTCTTTAAAGCAGTGGGAAACAATAAAGTCTCTGCAGAAAGTATACCACCTTAATTCACTGGATGGAACCGAATTCCTCCTTCGGATGCAGTCTTTTTTTTTTTTTCAGTAAAAGTAATTTTGAAAAGAGATTAAATGCCTTTGGCATGAACAAAGATGCAGACTATAGAGAAAATTGTAGGGCATCAGTTTCCACCAAAGTATCCGTGATAAAGGTAGGTAAGGAATTTCCCATGGCTCTGCATTTCAGCTCAAGTCACTTATTTAAGGAGATCATGGCACAGGCCCTTCACCCTTGGTTGTTAATGACCTTACTTTAAAGTACTGAATGGAACACGCAGTAGGGTCAATTGCAGACTCAATGACAAGAATTAAAGCGCAAAGCTCCCTAATGAGATCTGTCCTTATTCCTTGTGGTTCAAGGAACACTGTGGTTAACAGTTTTCAGCCCACAGGGTCAAACCCCTTGCAGAAGCAGAGTTAACTTAGGCATTCCCTGGGCTGTATAAACAACACTGTCTGTAGTAGAAAGCTTGACCCTCCTTTTATCATGCCAGGAAATTCTTGGAATGTAGCCACTGTCTGATATTTATGGTTCCATAAGCATTTGACTCTGAAAAGTCTCTAATTCTGGAAAATGGCCACTAGTCAGTTGTTAATGCACAAGTAGTGGGGAAAAGTCACCCCTTAGAAGGAGAGTGAGGACAAAAGAAACAGCTTGTGAGGCTAAAAGTGTGGCAAGAATGACGTCTACCTATAGAGGAAGTGTATCTGCATGTTTAATACACACATACCAAAGTCCTATATGTGTATTTCCACATATAGAAACTAAAGTAGTAAAACAAACGCTTAAATATATAAATTTTTTAATTTACCTTTTGTCTGTATAAAAAAATTGTGACTTATAGTATTTCTCAACATAGTAGAATAAAATAGTCTAAACTTACATAGGCTTCTGTCCCTGTGTAAACTTATTTTCTTGAGCTCTTAGAGCTGAAAGGAACCTTGAGAGGTCATTTCATCCATTTCTCTCTTCTTTGCACTAACAGGGATTTTCAGGGCAACCCAGGCAATTGTTCACCTTATTGTTTTAAAAAAAAAAAGAAGAAGAAAAAGATTTTTAAAACTTCCTCGGATATACATATCTCCGTGTCTAAAAAAGAAAGAAAGAAAGAAAGAAAGAAAGAAAGAAAGAAAGAAAGAAATCCTCCATTCTGAAATTCATTACCAATCCTTTCTAAAGGATTTTTAAATTAAGCGTAGAGAATCACATAAGATACCTAATAACTGAATCAGAGGAAGTGGTTTCATACATTTTCCAAACATCTTGTCTCCAAGGTAACCTGTTCCTTCCTGACAGGCTGGAGGGCTAGAAAGAAGTGAGAAGATAGAAACATGATGAAGTCACATCCAAGGATGAAGTGGCCACTGGCTGATAGATCGATTCCGACAAGAATAAAACAATTCATAGAAATCAATGTCACCGGCCCGCAGGCGCATTTCACAATTGCTGCCGCGCTGGAAATGAGTTGCAAATCCCCATCACAAACACTGCATTCTCTTCGCAGTAACACTAGCATCCAATAGTCAAATACTACCATGAAGCCTAAACTCCATAAAGGGGCGTGGGGACACCTGAACTCCGTAATAAAAAGTCACCCAGAGATCTTTAGCAGGTTATTCCGGTCTACAAAATCCAGGCAGGTGATGAAGAAATCAGAGGCACCTTGGTAGAAAGTGAGTAAGGGACAGGCCAGGCTAGAAAGGGAAAGATAGATAGGGAACTCTGTGATCAGGATCACAGAAATCCCAAAAACGTGGAGGTGTAAGAAAAGGAGAGATAAAGGAGCAAACCTGACCAGCTGCTCTGGACCTGTGGGGTGGGCATCTTTTTTTATGAAAATCACTTGTGACCAACAAAGAATAACCAGACCCTAAAAAGGAAGTAAGCCATTGAAGGTGTTATCACTAGTCCTTGCTCAATGGTGATATCAATAGAGATGCTAAAAAGAATTTAAGTTCCCAGATTAGCTTTCTATAGAAGACCAACTTTAAAGGCTCTCAGTGGCAACCCTGTCAGGTCTCCTCTCACTCCTGAGAGTGTTTTCTGTATCCTTGTTTAAACTTTTATTGCTTTACTCACTGTCCTTTGTCTAAGAGTTTCATTCTTCAACTCCGTGAGACAAGAACCTAGCTCTCCCGCTTTAATAACTGATATTTTGATAGAAGTTTCTGGTATTATTCAAGGAAATGTGGAATCTCCTTTCCAAGAGTATTTGAAAATATCCAACTGCACAGGGATGCTGTCACCTGGCAAGTGGCCCAAGTTTGAACAGTGGAGACTCGTTATTACTGACCTGTTCAAGGGGGAACCACCGCAAACCTGGCCCGGTGTCGCACATTCTGCACTTTTGGTGGGTTAAACGACCCAGGCAGGTTTTGTAATAGAAGGAAACTCAGTTCTCCGCCCAGTGGGACCCAGCAATTAATGAATTTACACATGTTGGCCCTTTCCTGCTTCAAGTCGGCTTTCGCTACAACTCCTATGTCTGCTTCTTAACACCTTACTCCTACCTGCAGTACCACCAGCAAACCAGTCTGAGGGAGTTAGGGCGTCCTGGAGGCAACTGGCCTGCAGAGGCAGAGTACTCAATAATCCAGTTTCTGTTTCCTGAGCAGCCACTACATCCCTAATACTGGGCACTAGGCTGCATGTCAGTATCTGCATTAGACCCTCATGAGGAAGTATTATCATTCTCCTTTTTTTAAAAAAAAAATATTTTATGTATTTATTAGAGAGAGCGAGCAAGTGCCGGGAATGGCAGAGGGAGAGAGACAGGCAGACTTTGAGCTGAGTGTGTTGCCCAATTCGGGGCTCGATCCCATGACCCTGAGATCATGAACTGAGCTGAAATCAACAGTCAGATGCTTAACCAACTGAGCCACTCAGGCTCCCCTATTATTATTTTCATTTTAAGAAGAAGGAAACTAAGGCTTAGAGAAGCTAATTTATTGAAGGACACGCAGTGAATAAGAAGAGCTGGGAATCCAACCTTGGGAGTATTACCTTCAAGTTCATACTCTTAATACCATGTTCTACTGCCTATATTTAATAAGACTTTGCCACTGGCTAGATATGGAAAGTTGGGCGAAAATCTCTCTGAATCTTGACCTTTTTATGCATTAAAGTTCTCTCTCTTTTTTCAAAAGAATTTTAAGAAGTCTATGTAAGACACCTGGGCTACTTACTAGAATTTAAGTGAACAAAGTAGGAGAGGGAAAGGTAGAAAGATGAAAGAAGGAAAGAAGGAAAGAAGGGAAGAAGGAAAGAAGGAAAGAAAGAAAAAAAGAAAGAAAGAAAGAAAGAAAGAAAGAAAGAAAGAAAGAAAGAAAGAAAGAAAGAAAGAAAGAAAGAAAAAGAAAGATGAGAGATAAGAGTTTGAGGGTGAAAAAGATGCTTTTGTTATGTTAATGAGTAGGCTGGACAAGTCCCAAGATCACCTAAGGGTGGAGGCTGGTTATCTGAGGAAATAACCAACTGATTAGAGGGTTAGAACTTTCAGTCCCATCCCACTAACCCCCAAGAAGGAGAGAGGGGCTGGAGGTTAAATCAATTGCCAATAGCCAATGACTTGATCAGTCCTGCCTATGTCATGAAGCTTCCATAAAATCCCAAAAGGACAGGGTTCAGAAAGCTTCTGGGTGGTGAACAGGTGGAGGTGCTAGGAGAGTGGCCCATCTAGAAAGGTCATGGAAACTCAGCCCTTTCCCCACACCTTGCCCTGTGCATCTCTCCCATCTGGTTGTTCCTAAGTTATAGCCTTTCATAATAAACCATAAATCAATGTTCTAGTAAGTAAAATGATTATCTGAATTTTGAGAGCTGCTCTAGCAAATTAATCAAATCCAAGGTGGGGGCCATTGGAACCTCTGATCTATAATGGTCAGTGAGAGGCACAGATGACAGCCTGGGCTTGCGACTGGCATCTGAAGTGGGGGTGGGGCAGTTTAGAGAGACTGAGCCCTCAATCTGTGGAATCCGATGCTATTTCTGAGTCAATTGTGTCAGAACTGAGTTGCATTGTAGGAAAACCAGCCGGTGTCCACACAGTATCGCTCATTTATTGGTGTGGGGAAGTGCCTCCCAACCACGTGCACACATTGGAATTGGGTCCAAGGAGCACAAAAGACCATTCCTAGCAGTGGGGACGCCACATGCAAAAACCTTCAAAATAGGAAGAAGTCAGTGTAGCTGGAACAGAATCTCAAGTAGGAAAGTGAGGGGCATAAGACTAGAGGGTTCTGGAGGTTATTCTGGGGAGTTTGGATTCAAATCTATCCTGTCCTATTAATTCAAAGGATATTGATCTATTGCCTAAATTTATCAATACAAACAAGATTCCTGTAAACAGTAATGAAAAGTGTCTGACGTAGAAACCTAGAGATTTAGAAATTGAGGGTGAAAGTGAAAATGCTTTGGGAAAGCTAAAGTTTTAAACCAGTTTAGGGGCACCTGAGAAGCTCGGTTGGGTAAGCATCTGCCTATGGCTCAGCTCATGATCCCAGTGTCCTGGGATCAAGTCCTGTGTTGGGCTTCCTGCTCAGCGGGGGTCTTCTCCCTCTCCCTCTGTGCTCTCTCTCTCGCTCTCAAGTAAATAAATAAAATCCCCCCAAAAATAATAAAATAAAAAATTTTTAAAAAGCCAGTTTATTGTGAGTGTTTTTTGGGGGAGGAGGGGTGTGTGTTTTACTTTGTTTTGTTTTGCTTTTGCCCTTCTCTCTTTCATTGGAGGCAACACACAGACGGAGTGTATTGTGGTAAGGCACTTTATTCCAAGAAGAAGCCCTGAAGGTGCTGTGGAGCTCTCATGCCAGGCTCCTAAAACCTTCATTAATTCACCTGACAAAGTTTTATTAAATGTGTGGCAGTCGCTGACACCAACTGGCCTTGTGTTCCTTCCTCATGGTACCCTGTTATTTTGTGACATTGTATTCTCTGCCCCCAACAGTGCGCTCAATTACACAATTCCCCAGCTTCCTTCCCACATAAGGAAAACCGTATGACCCAGTTCTGGAGAGCAAGATGTAAATGGAAGGTTTCTGGAAAAAAGAGGGCTTACCTAATATTAAAGTGCCTTGCAGATCTCTCACTATAGGGGACATAACTGACTGAGGCCCCATTGGCTGCACTCTGAAATTTATCTCGATGTTTCCCAGGAGTCCATGCTATCCTTGGCTGCTTCCAGATCACACCCAGTGTGTCAGGGACATTCCTGGGAGACTGGAGACTCCTGATGGGTGACTCTGGCCAAGGGCTCCCTGACACTCTTGCCAGACTGGATTACAGTCTAGGACACACCCATCCAACTTTCCTTCTGTCTCTTTCACTCGGCATCAGACTTGTATCGTGATCTGACAACTCTCGTACACCCTTTCTCCCACATTCTCTTACAGGCGTTTCATGATGAAGACTGTCTTGGCGTCTACTTCTCACAAAACCCGGACTAACACAGAAAATATGTAATGTATGTTATGTTACAAGAAAATCTCCAGGATATATGGTTAAGTGAAAAAAAAAATCAAGGTTCAGAACAGTATGTAAAATGTGCCACCTCCTGTGTTAAAATGAAGGAGAAATAAGAATAATATGAATGTGTATTTGTTTTTGTATGCAAATACAGTGGTTATTGAAGATGGTGAGTTAGAGTAGGACCCGGAAAACAGATGGAAAATGGAGAGGAGAGGGAGAGGTTCTCTATTTTTGCATACATTTTTGGTTTTTAACTAAGTGAAGATATTATGTATACATTTTTTTAAAGATAAAAGAGTAGATGTCTTAAGAAACTAATACAGATTTTCTGGGTTCTGGCTGCTCTGGAACGTGTGACACATATTCTTAATAAGGCAATTTAAGAGCTGGAAAAGCTTTTTGTAAGCTATAAAGAGACATCAATTACTCAACGCAGTTGCATGCTAGAGCCCCAAAGCAGCAACACTACTTGAGAAGCTGAGAAAACTATTTAACACCCTTCTAACAGGATTCTGCCACCACTCACAGTACACACAGCTACATCAACGGAGTCTCTATTCAGGATCGGAAGTTAATGTCTTCTGAATCGATTCCTGCTTAAGTTTAAATATGTGGCCATATAACCTTCCATTCTAATCCACACATCCTAAGGATGGCAGGTCTCATTATGACCTGGATTAATTTCCACTTGAGGAGTTGGTTGCTTAACAAGAACCAATGCTGTTTCCCCTGCTGGGCACATCATCAGGAGCTGTAAGATGGGCTTTCTCATCTACTTCAAACCGGTTTGCAAGACTATGATACTTGTAAAAATGGATGTCAAATTATTAATAAAAATGCTTTATTAATAGGTCTGATAAAAGTTTTAGTAAGGCTTGATAAAATTCGGTGGTAGACAGTTTTGGAGAAAAAAAGTGTTTATGGTCTTCTGTGCATTTCACATTAGGATTGATGGGAAAATTATTTGGGGGAGAGAGGGTGGGCAACTTATATTGTCAAGCTTAAATCTTTCAAAATTTCAGGAATTCATCTAATATATTTTGGAAAAGAGACTGCAGATGGTTTGAGTAATGGTATAGAATATTTAGACTATACAATTACTCTTTTTTCCAACCCTCTAAAAATTATCTGTCATGTCTCCAAAGATGAATCCTATGTATTATAAAGTAGCTGTGTTCTGTAAAGAAAATTTTACCATCTGGAGCCCATTTCCCTATTAACTCTGTTAAGAACTTTAGAGGTTTTTTTGAGGATGGTATTGGGAATAAGGGTTGTTCTTTTTTTTTTTTAAGATTTTATTTATTTATTTGACACAGAGAGAGAGAGATCACGAGTAAGCAGAGAGGCAGGCAGAGAGAGAGGGGGAAGCAGTCTCCCTGCTGAGCAGAGAGCCCGATGTGGGGCTCGATCCCAGGACGCTGAAATCATGACCTGAGCCGAAGGCAAAGGTTTTAACCCACTGAGCCACCCAGGTGCCCCAAGGGTTAATCTTTATTGAGTTCCTACTATGTTCTAGGCCCTGTGTTAGAAACTTTACATATATTATACCCAAATTTCATAACTACACTATGAGGTAGGTATTATTTTTCCTTTTTTTGCAGATGAAGTTCTGAAATCAAGTAACCCAGATGGGGCAGAACAAGATTCAAACTTGGCAACGTGGCTGCAAAGCCCACACTCTTCCCCCTGTATGAACTGCCTTATAGCACAGACTAGGGGCATATACCCATCACGGTATCTGCACAAAAACAAATGACTGGTATTTGTGCTTTATTCTGTAGGCACTTCTATCCAGAAGTTGTCCTGACAATCGTATTTCTGTTTACCCCAGTTGGATTTGTGGTGGATCCAGGGAAGCCCAGCAGGTGAATGCCCTCTTCCATGTCATTTGGGTCATATTTTCTAGCCAGATTGGAACCAGTACCACTCAGTCTCACTCTTTGAGGTGAGGCCTCCACATTGTAGGAAAGACAGAGTCAGAAGTAGCCCTGCAGTAAGACTTTCTCTATCAACATCAGAAAACAAATGTTTCACGGACAAGGCTGTTCACTATACCTCAAGGGCATCACCATGCCCCAACTCTAGTTACCACCTGCCAGAGCTTCCAAGGAAACCTGAGTTCATAGGATGTTAATAAGAGCCTCAGGGAGTTAAAAACATGGGAATGAAATAACTCGGAATTCCTACATTGGGACACTGGGTACCATTATTTGGTATGTTATTTAAAATTTTATTTTACTACATAACACCTTGCTACATGGCAATTAAAAAAAAAATGAAAAACAGAATCCAAAAGGTGAGTTCCAAATGAAAAGTAAACACATTATTATTTTTTGCATATCCTTCTATCTTAAACTTCGTAATCATGTATAAAGACATAGCCTTCATACGATACCCAACATTCTGCATCTTGCCCCAGTCAAGGTTCCCGGTTGTAAGCAACGGAAATCTGTCTGATTGAAACAGATGACGTTTATACAAGGTAAAATGGACACTTGAAGAACTGAGAAGGCCTGAGCACCAGGCACAGAGCTCTCCCCACAGGGGGCATTCTGAAACTTCAGGGTGAAGCTGGTCTGCTCAAGGCACCACTGCTGGGTGCTTGGGGCCACTAGGACTTCCTCAGTTGCCATGTCTGAGACTGCCTGAGCCCTATGCCACCTCCTGAAACATTGCCTCTGTTGCCCCTGCAGGAACAATGAGCCGCCTCTATCACCACCCTCGTCAGAATGGACTCCTCAGGGGCGCCTGGGTGGCTCAGTGGGTTAAGCCTCTGCCTTCGGCTCGGGTCATGATCTCAGCGCCCTGGAATCAAGCCCCACATCAGGCTCTCTGCTCAGTAGGGAGCCTGTATCCCCCTCTCTCTCTGCCTGCCTCTCTGCCTACTTGTGATCTCTCTCTGTCAAATAAATAAAATCTTCAAAAAAAAAAGAATGGACTCCTCAGCCCTGCTTCTTTGCCTCACAAGCTGTCTGTGGTAATTCGTTCTGAATGGGAGAATCTAAGACCAGTGCCCACATCACAGTGAAGGGAAGCTCTCCAGAAACCACAAAAAGTCACAGCCCCTTACTGGTGAGGATCTTTCCTCCAAATTATTATTTTAAGTCAGTGTGAGTAAGGGACAGGTGGGGCTAGGTAGGGAGAGATAGATACGGAGCTATGTGATCAGGCTCACAGAAATCCCCAAAATCTGGAGGTGTGGGGAAACCAGGGATAAGGGAACAAACCAGACCGCCCTGCCCTAGGACCACACTGCCCTAGGCATGCAAAGTATAACCAGACCCTAAAAAGGAAGTAAGCCATTGAAGGTGTTATTACTAGTCCTTGCTCAATGGTTATCAATAGAGGTGTTAAAAGGATTTAAGTGCCCTGGTTAGCTTTCTATAAAAGACCAACCCTAAAGGCCCTCCTGGGCAACCTTGTCAGGACCACTTTCACTCCTGAGAGTGTTTTCTGTATCCTTGTTTAATAAACTTCAATCAGTTTACTCACTCTCTGTTGTCCACAAGATTCATTCTTCGACTCCATGAGACAAGAACCTAGCTCTCCCACATCAAGTGTCACCTGGAACATATTGATTTCAAGTCAGGAACCAGCTTTTCTGCTAAAGGCTGGGTTCCTGGAGAATACTTGGGGAAAGAAGGAAAAGGAGACTTCTTTTGCTGAGTTTAATATTTAGCCCGACGATGAGCATAATGCTGCATAAAAGTGTCTCCCTTCTAAAAGTTCTCCAATAATTATCACAATTTTATCTCCTTCCCACCTTCTAGAGTGGGGCAATGAGGAGACACAAGACCACACCAGCTCAACAGCACCATGTTTAACTTAGCATTTCTATCCCATGCTTTGACATCAACAAAACATGTAAAGTTGGGCAAATGGGAAGAGGTGACTTTGCTTGTTTAATGTGGCACTGTATTTGCAACATGCATGCAAGCATCCAGATTTGGGGCAGGCAGGTCATAGATCAGTGTGCTCAAAGTGGGGTCCCCGGGCCAGCAGTGTAAACATCACCTGGCAACTTCATAGAAATGCAAATTCTTTTTTTTTTTAAGATTTTTATTTATTTATTTGACACAGAGAGAGAGAGATCACAAGTAGGCAGAGAGGCAGGCAGAGAGAGAGGGGGAAGCAGGCTCCCTGCTGAGCAGAGAGCCCGATGTGGGGCTCGATCCCAGGACCCTGGGATCATGACCAGAGCTGAAGGCAGAGGCTTTAACCCACTGAGCCACCCAGATGCCCCAAAATGGAAATTCTTGAGGCCCACCCTAGACTTGCAGAATCAGAAGTTTACGGGGTGGGGAGCAGGTCCCAACAATCTTCTTTTTAATTAATTAATTAATTTTTAAATTTTAATTTTAATGAATAAATTCATTCATTCATTTATTTATTTGAGAGAGAGAGCACAAGCGAGGGAAGGGGCCGAGGGGAAGGGAGAGGGAGAGAATCTCAAGCACTCCCTGCTGAATACAGAGCCCAACTTGGGGCTCGATCCCACGTCCCTGAAATCATGACCTGAGCCAAAACCAAGAGTCCCACGCTCCACCGACTGAGTCACCCAGGTGCCCCCAGCAATCCACTCTAAAGAGACTTCCAGGTGCTTTTAATGCAGGTTAAAGAAGTGCGCTGTGTAGAGAAAAGCCACCACACTTCAGCGTTTATCCCTCCAATGGCAGTCTCTGTGTGCACCTGGCCTCGCAGAAGAATACAGAGGAGGACTCACTGCCCCCAAAAGCAGGCACAGGTAGTGCCTTGGAATAAGCTCGCCCCACCCAGGACTCATGGGAGACTGCCAAAGCAAATACCTGGAGCGAATTTGACTTTCACCCAAGTTCTTGCAAGTTTTACTGTGAATTTAACTCTGACATACCTATTTAAGAAAGGGGTGTTCAAGGCTTGTCTATTTACACATCCACATACATAACTGTGTCCATCAGTAAAACCACCTACAGCACATAGCTATCCAAGGGAAGTGAGAGATTTGCCTCCATTAAGTTTGCTCACTGTGTTGCAACTGTATTTTTGGACTTTCCTTATCACAGCGTGACGTCCATTTGCACAACCGCATTTTTCCAGTGACTGAAAAGTGATCGCCGCAGCTTGGCAGCCTACACTGCAGCACAATCATTTATTTCTCACAGCACTCCATCCTGGACGTTCCCATTGAGCACAGAACCTTTGAAGTCCATGGTGCATATAATTCAGCTGACAGTGGATTGGATTGGAGTCCATCTAAATAAAGCCCAAGCCTGAGCAGGCATCAAAATATCTCCCTCATAATTGGCAAGCACTATTATTCTACTGAACTATTTCTTTTTTAAAGAGAGACATTTTCTTGGCTACGTATTTTATCGACTTTTGCTATAATGAATTTCTCTACTTTTGAAGGTGTTTTGTTTTTTCTAAGTCAAAATCTTCTTCCACTCTAACAAGCTCTCAAACTTTGCCTCTGTTTATGTTTACCGATTTGCCCACTGGAAAAAACAAGGGAATATTTTAAATTTCTCAGGCTTTTTGACCTATGAAGATCGCTTTGGTGTCCCTTGAGCTTCTCCATCTAATTTGCTTAAATCCTTTTTAAATTGGGGTTCATTTACTTAATGTTCGGTGTCTGCATTGACTTCCTAAAGCTAATTTCAGAAGACAGGGGCGGTTCCAGGAGAGAGATTCTTCTCTGAACAGTCCTATAAAAATGAGAGAGGACGGGAGGGAAATTTGGAAACATGGAGACCAGGGATGCTAATTTATTGTATTGGTAATGTGGCGAACACTGAAATAGTCAAAACAATAACCCATAGTTTTCTACTTCTTCCCCTCATGGACCCTAAGTTAGGATATGAAACATTCTGCCTATGTTAGTATGTTTAACTCTGTGTTGCAATATAAGTAAACCTAGCCTAAGAAACACCTGGGGTAATTTAATAATAAAGCAGGACACAGAGGATGCTAACAGTTGGCACTAGGGCATAAAAACACAGAGAATATAAAATGTAATAGCAATTTCAAAATGTAATACAATTGCATGAAAATGCAATTAAATCAGGTTGGATAAATAGCTTCCAGGATATAATAGCAAGAAGAGAGAGTTCATTTCAATGAAGTGAAAATGGCAAAAAACTGAATAAATAATTTAAAGCTGGAAATGAAAAAAGTTCCGTGTGGAGTTTAGGAGACAATTGAGCTCATCTGACCTTGTGCAAGTCGGTTAACCTCCTGAGGCTTTACTTTCCTTATTAGGAAAAGGAGGGGACAGGCGGGAGGATTAGGCTACGTGATCTCAAAGGTCTATTCAAGTTCTAAATTCCCCTCCTGGGCATGGGAGGGAATGGAAATGTAGGGCATCAACACAACAACATTAGTGGCTCTGGAAAAAAAATGCACTTACACGAACTTTCAATTTGGGTTTCATATGAAGCATTGATTTTATCTGCTGGGATCTCTTATTATTCTTTATAAAAATAAAAGATAAGAACAAATGCCTGCAATGGCTGAATTTCTCTGTTTCCTTCTTAGTCTGGCTACAGTTTTCCCTTATCTGGGGTTACAGAAAAGACAGTCTGCATATAGATAAAACAGCCCATGTGGATAATGTTAAACAGAAGTTTTGGGCTCGATCACTCTCTTTCCTTTCTGTCCTTCTGCCACTTTTCATTCACCTGATCCTCCAAGGTAGGAAAGTTAGCTGGGTGCTAATCAGTGGATAGGGAAAGGGGAAGCTTGCATTACTGCAACCCGAATGGATCATGGATCAGGGGTCAAGCAAGCAAGGACTCCAGTGAGAGTTGTTAGAGATTTAATTCATTTAACTACGAAGACTTGGTGAGGGAAGGGAATGCCCTCATGCAACACTTATAGACAGCAGTCAATCACAGACCAAGGGGGGAAGTATTGCATTTATATGCTTATTTATAGAGGAGGATAGTCGGAAGAAAGGCAGACAGGGGCAAGCACCCCAGTCCCGCCCCCCGCCCCCCCCCCCCCCGTCCTAAGAGGAAACTACCCTTAAAAGGAAAAAAGACTCCATCCTGTTATTCTACACCACCCTGGAAGGAGCCCTTCACCCTTTTCCACATGAACAACTACCTGATAGGTAGATGAGCGCGTAGACAAAAACCTGATTGGGTAACAGGTGCACAGAGGGATAATCACATTTCAACACCCCGACAATATTCTTATAAAAACCCTTAGACTTAGAAACTCCCATGGCAACCCTCGGGGGTCCCCTCCCTATTCAGGAGCTTTGTACTGTCACTCAGTAAACTTTGCTTTGTTGGCCACCACTCTTTGGTCTACCTCTTCATTCTTCAAAATGGCGGGACCAAGAACCACAGGCACTAAAAGAAAAGAAATCCTAAAACATTTATAAATCCACGGGATCTTGAGAAAAAACAAAGAGGTGTCTTTTTGGCCCACATTATCATTTAATAGAAATAAAAAAGTAATCGGTACTCTGTTCTTCATTGTCGTTTGAGGATCTATTTTCTACCCTTCTTTACTCCCAAGTAGCTAATCAGCAAACATGAAATTTAAACCCAAACTCTGTAAATGAAAGGCTTTTGACTATGTCCAATGGCTTAATACTTCAATTCCTCATTGAAAATGCACCTATTTGCCAGTTATGTGATAATTCTAACTGTTGGAGATGATTTAATAGCATTATTAATTTTCCTTAGTTGAAGAAAGAGGGCGTACTGGAGATGTACATCACTGCAACGTGATGCCAAGAGACCAGGTGATGAATCCTGACATCAGACTACCTGGCTTTGAATCTGGGTCTGTCACCAGCTAGACCCTGAGACCTGACTTCTACTGCCCACATGTCTGTACTCATCCACCTTTGTCCCATATTTTTTCTTAAACTCTTCTTTCCAGATTATCTCTTAATTCAGGCAAGTGGAAAGTGAAGCCACCCCTTGAGCAGTAGTGGCTGCCCTCACAAGACCTCTAGCTGCCCCAGACCACCCAGACCAATTTGAACTTAACCCCTGACTCTCACCTGCACAGAGGGACCACGGAGTGACCTCTAGAATGACCAACAATTACATTTACCTCATTATAAGACTAAAATCTCTGCCCCAGAAGGAGCACAAGAATCATTTACATAACATAAAATGTGTGTAGGTGTGTTTCCTAAAGGCACGTGCATGACCTTATGCCTGCCTCTACATACGATGATAAGGCTTCCCTATCTAAATATTCATCCTAACCCTAAATAAAAGGATTCCATCCACTCTTGCTCTGGGATTCATGGCTTTGGAAGTTATTCCCTGTGATCTCCTTATTTTCTGCAAATAAAGTTTTCTTTGTGCAACAACTCAAGGAAGGAGAGAACTTTGGTTTGGATATAGGTTCCTTCCTAGCTATGTGATCCAGGCAACATGCCTAGGTATTAGTGTTCTCAAATGTAAAATCGGTAATATTAACAATAACACCTTTCTCATAAATGTATTATGGTGATTAAATGAGCTACTAGAGGGCAGATGTTTGGCACAGCACCTGGAACATAGTTAAGTACCCTGTGTGAGCAATTATCACATGAAAGAGGCTTTAGGAGAGCCAACAGTAGCAATAAGAATAGTCCCATATCTTAATTTTAGGACTCAAATAGTTCTGAATTATGTGCAAAAGTCACAATTATAGCATATCTGTCTAATATCTTGTCCTTCTAGATAAATATTCCCCATCCCCAGTTGTATTATAGATTATTTGCAAAGGAGTTTGAAAAGGAATCCTGTGAGCACATATTATGAGCTATTGTTGGTGTTTTGCTTAATGGGAGCGAGACTGGGGAAATTACAGTACGTTCCCAACAGAGACACTTGAGTTTGCCTGGTTCTCTTCAGGATGCAATAACATACTCCAGTTACCAAGGATAATAGGAGTTAATCTTACAGGAATACAAGGAAGAAATGTAACTCAAGAAGATGTCTAGCTTGAGAAAACAGAGTTTATGAAGAACTGAATCATCATTCAGAAGAGAACTGTGGTCCAGAAGTCTCCTTTTCTCATGACTCAGCTTCTCTACCTCCAATTTCTCTTTCTACTTTCCACTGCTATTTGAAAATCCCCACAAAATATGATTAGTTTAGTTAAGTTTTGTGTTTTATTTGTGTGCTTTGTTTTTGTACGAGAAAATGCATCCATTTGACAGGGTTTCTAATCCAAAGCCTCCATAAGATCCCCCTCTACCTTATTCATAGTCTTAAACTCAGGCACCGATCCCTGGTCTAATTGGTTGTGCTCAGTAAAAGAATCTTGCAGTATAAAGCACAGCAAGGAATATCAAGGAATGGTTCCTCTGTTGTATTGTTCGGAAGATGGAGGCTGTGGGTGTGGCCGATATTCATAATGTCATGAACATTTTTCTAGTGTGAGACACACAAGGTCTTTAAGAGGTTGGACTCAGATTAGATGCCGCATCTTGCTTTATTGATCATGATAGGCTAAAAGGTAAATGTAATTGGCCTATAAATTATCTCTAATTCCCCACTATTTTGTTGATTTCTCCAAGGCCACAACTAACTGAAGTAGGTGTCTTAGCACTAAAATTAACAATGAAAAAAAAGAAAAAATCCTAATAGCAGCAGCAGGAAAACTTTGATGCAGATGAGTTACACAGGATTTTACAAAAATGTATAAACCAAGATAAGCTAAGTTACTAAACCAAAAATACCTAAATTACTCCTAAGTACAAATAAATATTATTATGAAGAAGGTTCTTTTCAAAAGAAAGAAATCTGCCTCTTAAACTAGTTAAAAATTTGAAGTACAGAAAAGGCCAAAACAAACAGACAAACAAACAAACAGGTGTAGGAGGCTGTGGCCATATTACTAATAAGACTTTACCTTTCCAGGTTTCACTTGTTCTCATCTCAGAACCAAGTTTCATGGGGTTTCAAAATATGCAAAACACATGAGATTTGTCCCACTTGAAAAGCCAAAAATTTACACACATGAAGATACTGTATTACGACACTGAATTTGTAATTTGTAATTATATTATGAGTTGGTATCTATATCAATGACGTGGTTTGTGAATTCTCTAGGACAGTGGTTTTCAGTCCTGACTCTAGCTTAGACCCACCTGAAAAGCTTTTAAACCATGATAATAGCAAGAATATATGATTTAATTGATGTGAGGTAGTTCCATACATTGATATTTTTATTAAATGGGAACATTTATCAAAGTTCCCCAGGATTCTCATATGCAACCAGCACTCAGTGAAGTGGAGGGGATTCCTGTGAACCAGAAGAGTCTGAAAAGACTGTGAGAAAAGGTTTTAGAAAAGAACTTTAAAGGATTCTATGAATGTAAAAGAGGCAAAGTTTATTCTAAGACGAGGAAAGTTTGAGCAAACTTGAGAATCATGTTGTGATAAGTGATTTGTTTTGTGACTAGTGTGGTAGTTATGGTGGAGCAGGAGTATAGAGAAACACAAACAACAAATTGAGGATTTGGAGCTTAACAAACAAACCCGGGAGACTAAAGGAGAGACAGCAGAGGCCTTCAAAGGAAAAGCCAACAGGACTCTGGAACTGATTAGATATAGCTGCTGAAGGACTGAGACATCATCAATTCACAATTGCTTTGAAGATATGAAACACTTTTTCATTCTGAGGGATTCTCTGATTCCACTCAAAGCTCAAAAAAATATATCAATTTAATGTTTGTCTGTATGCCTAGAGTATCTAGTTTATGCTTGGTTACAATGTCAGCTTCCGCTGGGGGATTCTATTCTGAAACAGGGTATATCCCAGTCTATGAAGTCTTTAATATTGGGGAGTCAGGAAATAAAAAATAAATTATAGTTATTTCCTATCTTTCAAGTTCATCTAAAATGAGTAATATCTGTACTATACATCATGTACAAGGACATATTCTTTCTTGAAGCTTTCTGTGTCATTTATAATTGAACTTCTATTTGGGTGGCTTTTGGTCGAGGTGCAATATCAGAAGATAGCAATCTCATCTTTATGAAAACCTTGAAATTGTATGATAGAGGGGAAGTAGCAATGGATTTAAATCAAGTTCTCTCATCAAATAACTGTCTGGACTCCGAGCCAGTCAGTTAACCTTTTGGGACTTCAATTTCCTCATCTGTGAAATCAGGAAAGTGACCCGGATGATGTCTAGCATGCTTTCTAACTCTAAAATTCTATGATCCATTTGCTCCCCTAAATTCTCTTTCACTGGGTGGTTAAAGGTTTTGAAAATAAATATTCTTTGGCTTATCGACTTCTCTTAAGAACTTTTTTTTTATCTCCCAGAATTTCTGTTTTCTTTCTATTTAACATATGTAAAAGCAAATATTGTATGAGTTTATTCAATGTATACAATGGACAGGGTGAGATTGGGGTCGATCTCAAAACTTTCCAAGTAAATAGCCAATTGTGTTGCCACCACCATTGTTCCAATTCATCGATATCTCCTTTTCTGGTAGAGTCAGAAACTAGATATTCTAGATGCTCTAGAAATGCCATCTCCTCTAATTTTACCTAAAGGATTTCCCTATGTGCTCCTTCCATGACAAGTATTTTCAGGATTCCATGAAAAAAAAATATTGCCTTCATTCAAATAGAAGGAATTTTTGACACTCGTTGCCTGTATTGTGATAATGAAAAGGATAAAAGGCAGAGACTGGAGTTGACAGGACAGAGTGAAGAGATCATTCAGAAATGTTTACCATGACCATAATATAATACTGTTACAGCATTCTTACTGTATAACTGCCAAAGTGACTTGGACCAATGAAAGTGTAATAGTGCGATATTGTAATTTTTAATAAGAAATATATGTTTGACAGAGCTCTTAAAACCCCTAAAATTTCACAAGTGATGTGAGTGATAAAGTTGCTTTTTGTTATGTTAATGAGATGCATTTTGGCCTGCTGCCTGAGGATGGTTGGGGGGGTGGGGTGGGGAAGGAGGGCTTGTTGCCAGGAGAACCACCAGGTGATTAGAGAGTTGGAAGTTTCAGTCCCACCTCCCACCTTCACCTCCCCACCCCTAACCCATGGGAAAGGAGGGGAGAAGGACCAGAGACAGTTCAACCAGCAGTGGCCAATGATTTAATCAATCGTGCCTATGTAATGAAGCCTCCATAAAAACCCAAAGGACAGTGTTTGGACAGCTTCCAGGGTGGCAAATGCAGAGATTTGGGTAGAGCAGTGCCCTGGAGAGGGCGCGGAAGCTCCAAGCCCTATCTATGTACCTCAGCCTGTTTACATTTTCATCTGGCTGTTGATTCATATCCTTTGAAATAATCTAGTAAATCAAATGTTTATCTGAATTCCATGAGCCACTCTAGCAAATTAATTGAACTCGAAGGGGGGTGTCATGAGAACCTCCAATCTGTAGCCAGTTGGTTAGAATCACAAGTGATAACTTAGGCTTGCAATTGGCATCTGAATTGGAGGACAATTTTGTGGGATTGAGCCTTTAACTCACAGAATTTGTGAGTCTATCTCCTGATAGATAATGTCAGAATTGAGTTGAATTGTAGGACACCCAGCTGGTGTCTGGAGAATTGTTGGGTGTGTGGAAAACGTTACACACACACGCACACGTTGAAAAAGTGATCAGAATCAGTATAAGTAGTAATGACAAGTTAGATCATGCTGAGTTAAGCAACCCCATAATCAACAACAAAGGTTTCTTTCTTGTTCAATCTACATGGACTCTGCATATCATTCGCATCTCAACACCCAGGCCAACAAAGTAGCTCCAATACCAAATGGTTACCACAGAGTGCTAGAATCTACCAAGAGCCTCAGGTCTTGAGCAGCAAATAAATTCTCAGCTCCAAAGTGGCACACAGCGTTTCCCTTTACAATACATTGTCCAGAACTAGTCACGTGGCCCCTACATCCACAGGGACCCAGGAAGGGCAATCCTACCATGTGTTTAGGAGGCAGAGAGCTGGAAATAATCCGCGAGTGGCACCAGTGACTACTCTAGAATGTAACCTTAGAGATAATATTTACATACTAATCTCCTAGAGGAATCTGAAGGTTTGAATCCCTGGAAGTCCTACCCTGGTGCCTAGGAGAATTCCTATATGTCAAATAAATGAATTTTAATAGACTAAGATCTTAGGCTCTATCTTTAAGAATCATTTGTGTTTATCATTCTATGATCCTGCCCATGGATAAGAACCCTGGAATAAAACAGAGTGAGGTCAGATGGTGATGGATTGGCTTCAGCCAGTATCACAAAAAAAAAAAAAAATCCAAGTTCTTTAACCACCCTGCAAATGTATTATCCAGTTGGCATTTCTGCATACAATGAATAGCACATTTGAATTGCCTTGCTTTTAGAATAAATCCATGCAAAAACTCATTAGGAAAAAGAAAAAAGGTACTACCTTGGTAGGCATCATTACTTTGTTATTTCACACATCCTATGACCCAGAGTTTATATTTTGTAGAATGGTAAAGAAGTAAGATGTGAAACCTCACATTCTGAGCTGGTCTCAAATATGAGAAAATAGGAAAAACTGTCTGTCTTCTGCATTTAACCCACAACTCACAAGGACCCAGATATTTGTTGTCTCATTTAGTGTTGAAAGAGTAAAAGTTGAAGGGTAATCGTGAAAGTGATTCAATCAATATGATTAATATGGAGATTCATACTATTTCAAACTTTTAAAATTCATATTGTAATCGCAGTTTAGCTGGACTAATTTTCTTCATTGATTAACTGTAGATTAATTGCCCCTTCTTTTTCATTTTGCATGGTCTTAGAAGTATGATTCCGGTTAAAGAGCAAATTCCTTTTCCCTGTAAGGAAATGGCCCAGGCTAGAAGAAACTACAGGAATAGTTGTCTCCAGTGCTTTCTCTTTAGAACTCCCTATCTTCTATCTGGTCTGTTGCTCTTCTTGTCCTCTTTTTCCTTGAGTTCTGATGGGGCCCCAGGGATTCCAATTGGCTTCAGAGAAAGGTGATTTCTGACAAGGAGTACTGAGCTCCAGACACTCTCTATTCATCTTCAATTCAACATGCAGTCAAAGACAGAAGCCCAGGTTAACATTGGAATAATTCGCAAGCCTACACAGATTTCTAGATTTAAACAATCCTGGGTCAAATCATGACACCCTAGAGGCTACGATCCTTAGTCCCTTTTATAACCTGTCTCGTTTCCTTCTCTTCCTACCCACTTCCTTTCCCCCACTCACTTTAACCTTTCTCCTTGTAAAAATATTTTGTTACAATTGATACATGCACATAATATATGCAATGTAAATATATAATTAAGCAAAATAATGAAATAAATATTCATGAACCCAACACCATAATTTAAAGTAGAATGTTATCAGTCTCACTCTACTACCTGTGGGCTTCTCCTCCCACAATCCCATTTTCTGCCGTTCACCGCCATCATGTATTTTGTATTTATTGTTTTATTGCTTTTATTTATAGTTTCACGACATACATAAATATTCCTAAATCAATGGTTTTTCAACTGCAGGTTATGACTATGAAATCAAAATAATGGGTCGCTACCAGAATTTGGTTTTCTTGATATATAATACAGTGGAATGGAAATTACCACAGTACACGGGACATGGTAAGGATAAGTAATATGTGTGCTTGTGTGTATTTGTTTGTGTGTGCAATTATTTCCTACAGTGGTCCATGGATCATAGTGTAAAATGGATTTCTTCCTTTGGCCAGTCGTCAAATCATTTTAAAAATACTGCCCTAAATGCTACATTATCAATTCTGTTTGTTTTGAGCTTTATAAAAATTGAAAAATGCTGTATGTATATATTCTTTAGTGACTTGTTCTTTATGGTCTAGGTTTCATTTATGTTGATTTATTTTTACTGCCAAATAATATTCTATTGTAGGACTATAATGCAATCTATTTATACAGTCTTCTGTCACTCATCATTTGGGTTGTTGCCAATATTTCATTATAACAAAAAGTGCTGCTGTGAATATTCTTGTGATCTCCTGATGCACTTGTATAATTGTTTCTATAGAGAAAAGAATATATCTAGAAGTGGAGTTGTTAGATCTTAGGGTATGTGCATGATGTTACATATGATAATCAAAAATATCTTCTAAAATGATATCTTCCTTTGTGTACCTTTTCCTCTTCTACTCCCATAGGCACCCAGAAAATACCATCGGGTCTAGAATTCACAGCCCTGCACTTGAACTCTGAAGCTACACTGACCCTAAAAATGTTTTTCCTAATGCCTTATGTGCCGCACATGAAAGGCTTTTCCTGAGCTATGAAACACTTTCTTTGAAATGGATCCTTTTGTAATTCTGATAGAGGTCTAAGCAGCTCTGGGCCCCTGAAATGTCCCTCCCTTATCCATCATCTGTTTGACTCTCAGGAAGAGTATCACAGAACATGCTGCCATTTAGTCAAGCCCCATCCCCAAATTTAACTTGATTTTCCTCCTGTTTGTCAAGAACTGCAAAGGGTCTAAGATTTTACCTGACTTGCAAAATAATATGATACTCTGCCATAACTTCATGGATGCTGGCAGAAGACATGAGAATTTGGGGTCATAAACAAAGACGTTTATTACTCACAAAATAGCAGTCGCCTGAGTATCAGCACTTTCTTGCACAGGTTCCCAAGCCCCAATTCCCACAGGGCAATGTAAAGAGGGCCAGGTAACACCTGCACAGGCAGTGGGTTGTATTACAGAAGAGGAACTCTCAGGTTAGGGAACGTGAAACTCTTATACTGGATATAATATAGAGTTGTTGTCCATTGTTCCAGAGTGATATACCATTATCGATTATCTTCCAAGGCTGAAAGTAACCCTACCCTTTGCTCCAGAGAGAGACACTATTTCTATTTTCCAAGAATGTTTGCTGTACAACCCCAAAAAGAGAGTACAGAAAAAAAGCAATCAGTTCTTCTGATCATAAGACATGCAGACATATGGGAGATCCATGGAGGATTATCTCAGTAGTATTCTATAGGAGAATTCAGATCTAAATGTCCTTGGAGAAAGACATCAACTCACCTGCATTAAACCACTGTCCTCTAATTTTAAGGACATTTCCATTTCATTGGTTTTTTCCCCCCCAAATCCTCTCTATATTAGGATAATCTAGATTGTGTTGCAATAACAAACACCTCCCCAAATTTCAGAGATTTAATATATATCATTTTATTTCTCACATTAGTCTGCACAAGGCTCTGTCCCATACCGTCACCCAAACCGATTGAACACGACCTTCTTATAGATGCAACATGTTACAGTATCAGCTCTTCAATTGCCCTGACATCGGAAGAGAGAAAGACTCATGCGTAGGCTTTTCACTGCCTTATTCTGGAAGTGACACGTGTCACGTTTTATTAGTCCAGACTGTTGACATGGCCATATCTAATAGCAAGGGTGCTAGAAAATGCGGGAAAATTGATGGAATACTGAGTGAACACTCCTCTCTCAGCCACACTCTGTTTGGCCCTCCAAACATTTTCCTATTTTCTGTCTTATGGGCAATTCTAATCCACCTCTGAGCTTAGATTACCAGATCTGCTTTGTCCAGGTTCTACAGAAATCTTTTTGATGATATAGTCAGTCCTCCAGAACATGAAATCACAATCCTATCCCTATGCATTTTTATTAAATGGGCTTAATATTTGTCATTCTTCACCAATTCTTTACAAAAATATACTTTCCGTCAAAGAGAAAGGAAGGTTACACCCTCGGAATCTGAGTTTCTTCTTGGTTTGATCTCTTACTGTGTACCAGATATGGAACTAGGCTTCAAGAATAAAGAGATTAAAAAACAGAAGTGAAAACCAGCACTCTGAGAGTCCACGAGAACTGTGAGAGATGCATGTAAGCCAGTACGGTCAAACAACAGTGTGGGATAGTTGCTGTAACTGAGGTGTGCACAGGATCCTGTGGAAGCTCAAAGAAGGTATTAGCACTCAGATCAGGGAGTTTTGAAATCTTCTGATTCTCCAGGAAACAACTGAAGTGAATGTTGAAGGACAAGTAATAGCCAGTTATGCTTACAAAAAAAAAGTCGAGGACCAGGGAAGATGGCAGAAGAGTAGGAGGCAGAGATAGTGTCTGATCCCAGAAGTTCAGCTAGATAGTTATCA
>CM052896.1:65022509-65072634 GCA_028534135.1 Potos flavus
TATATATACAATGGAATACTATGCAGCCATCAAGAGAAATGAAATCTTGACATTTGCAACGACATGGATGGAACTAGAGGGTATTATGCTAAGTGAAATAAGTCAATCAAAGAAAGACAATTATCATATGATCTCTCTGATATGAAGAATTTGAGAGGCGGGGGGGGTCGTGGGGGGTGGGGGAGGGAAATGAAAAAAGATCAGATTGGGAAGGAGACAAATCATAAGAGACTCCTAAACTCATGAAACAAACCGAGGGTGGCTGGGGGGTAGGGGGGTAGGGATAGGATGGCTGGGTTATGGACATTGCGGAGGGTATGTGCTATGGTGAGTGCTGTGAAATGTGTAAGCCTGATGATTCACAGACATGTACCCTGGGGCAAATAATACATTATGTGTTAATAAAAAAAAAAAGCTGAGGTGGCTAGAAATTGAGTCTAGAGGTAGAGAATAATTGGCCCAAGGGCAGAGGGGTGAGAGAACATGTACATTTTTAAAATGCAAGTACTTCAGTAACACCTGGAGTAGGTGAGTATTAGGTGAGTATTAGGAGGTTATAAGAGATGCAAATGGACAGAAGAGGCTAAACATATTCTGTGTGAAAACAATGGGGAATTATTGAAGGATTTTAAGCGTGATGGGAATTTTGTATTAGAAAGATCACTCTGACAGTAAGCTGAGGGATTAGAATTAAGTGAGATTGAGTCAGTAGAGGATTTTACAATATCCCAGACATTAGTGGCAGTGTGGATAGAGAGGACAAAGTGGATATCTATGATGTTAAATAGACACAATATCAGAACATGGTAATTAAATGGAAGTTGGTGATGTGAACGAGAGAAGACTTAAGTGTAACTCCAAGATTTCCAAGATTAGAAGAAGAAATACAAATTCTAGTTTGAAAATAGAGTTTGCTCTTTGATCGGCGGCTATAGACCATCACGGAGCTCAGCTGAGGCCGTGGATGCTGACATCACCCCGGGCCAGGCAGACAAAGAGAGAAAAGACAGTGGCGATCAGGGACATGACAGCATCATAACTGAGGAAAACCACAGTAAAACTGTGTCTACCAATAGTATATACAAGCTCCTTGCACACTTACGAGTTAAACAATATAACATTTTTTTTAAAAGAATCACCAAAACACTTTTGAGATGTTTTGCCTTGCCAACTTTCACCTCCTAAGTGCATTCGGCATGAACGCCATGATGAAGAAAATCAGAAATTTAAAGGAAGTAGAAAATTGAAAGCACTGTTAGTCACCGCAAACACTAAATATATTTTATACTTCCAAAGCTCTTGTCTTCTCTGGTGCACTGCTGGCATAATCATGATAAACCTCACAAAAGTCCCAGGAGGTAGGAAGCGAGCGTGGCAGTACTCTGTAGCATTCTTGTAAATAAGAACAGATGCTCATCCATCCACAAACCCATTCTGTGCCAGACTGCCTTAGGTCATAGGGTGGTTGAACAAAGGAAATCCCAGTCTTCTACCTGTCCTAGCTCAAAGACATTGGCATTAGATGTAACTGCTGTTGAACCAACTGGAGTCAGGAAATCTTGCACAGAGTAACACCTTGGGATATTTGAACCCTGCCAAGGAGCTCAAAGCACATCTGAGTCATTGATTCACTAACACCAGGAAGTCCTTGTGGGATAGGAAAAGGTTTTGTATACAATTTTAAAAGATCTGAAGCCTTAAAGTCAGCAAGTTAGTGGCCAAGCCTAAATCCCAGTAAAGTCTTTTTTTTTACTAAACCCAAATACTTGGCACTATCAGAGAAGTACCTAGAGGGATCTTGGAAGGTGTGTGCTGTAGAAACTCCCCCGATGAGCTCCGTCGCATTCCCAAGTTGCTCGGTACAAAGCCATTTGACTCACCATCTAAAAGCTCTCAGAGAGGTGACCCCGTCAGCACTGCACTCCCCTTTCTTCTGTCCTCTCCTGAACTGCTGCTGCTCCTTTTAACCTGGTTCCAAGCCAGAGACCCTGCAGTTTTACTGGAGGCAGAAAATGAGTAAGGAAGCCTGATAATTCCCATCAACAAGTACCCGGGGACATTCACTTGTGGCTTTGGCTTGGTACCTCCTGACATCCTGTGCTTCCACTTCTCTACAGTGGGGATTATGATCACACTGTCCTGCCTCCGAGGTGTATTCTGTGGTTATTTAAAGACTAATCTACTAGCATTTAGGCTTAATGGCCTCATATAGTTTACAGCTTTTGATAGAACATTCTCAAAAATATGCCTTTTAAAAGAAAAAGAAAGAAAGAAAAAAAAAGAAAGAAAGAAAGAATGAAGAAAGAGAGAAAGAAAGAGAAAGAAAGAAAGAAAGAAAGAAAGAAAGAAAGAAAGAAAGAAAAAAGAAAGAAAGAAAGAAAGAAAAAGAAAGAAAGAAAGAAAGAAAGAAAAAGGAAGGAAGGAAGGAAGGAAGAAACAAACAAACAAACAAACAAACACATTGCTTCTTTAAAAACAGGAGAGTGGAAATTACATCAGTCATTATCCATTTCTACTTAGGGCTGAACTGTTCTTGCAAGAATCTTTTTCCGTGGTGCTTTTACATATTGTATTATGCGACATCAAATCCTATTTTAATGCAACATATTGATTCTCTTATAGGCCAGGGTATTATCGTCTTAAAGAGATCCAAAGTAAATGATGAAACATAGTTTATGCATTGCAGTCACCAACAATTTGGCATTCTCTTCTGACTGGCATGTTTAATGGCAGGCACCTTATACTCGTGGCTATGAAAGGAAACTAACAGACATCCCAAAGCCTCTTGCTATTCCCACTCCATACCTTTCCACAAAAAGCTAACTTACATTAATTTTAGAGATACCATAGGCTTAGTTCCTTCAGGATAGATTTATTTCACCACTATAGGTAGAGCTGAGAAAGCAAAGAGGAGAAAGTGAAAACACCCTCTCTTTCCTCGATGAACTTTTGTGGCAATGACGAGGCTTATGCCGATGTTCAGCAGCCTTCAACAGGCTTTCGGTCAAAGCACACTTGCTCTGTGGTTTTAGAAAGCACAGCTCTGAGGAAAAGCACCGTGGTCAGAATAGGATTTCCTTACTGGCAGCAACATATAAAATGCAGCCAGTGTTTGGATCACAGAAAAATGCTGACTGGAGAAGATTGGGAGGGCAGAAGAGATCAGAAGCACTCCTAACTGACTTATTTGGAAAGAGTGGTCTGAACAGGCCCTTACATGAATGGCACGGTCAACTGTTTTCTGAAGGATACAGAATCCAAAGGGAGGGGCTCCCTGTGGAAATGGTTGGAGACTTCCTGCCTAGGATGGGTGCTTGAGAGCAGCTATATCATTTAGTTGGATATGAGTTTTCTTCATCCCAGTCACTCCTGGGCCACCAGCATTTATTGGATTTGCCAGAAAGCGCCGTAACAGAGAAGGAAGTAAAATCAATAGCATAGAGGTTGTAAAAGTTGAAAATCAGAAGACATCACCGCATAGAAGACGAGGATGCTGGAAAGAAGCGTTTTATTTAGGGCGGGTGTGTGTATCTTTTTGACTCATTTGGAACTATCCCGAGAAGTTGGTATCCCAGGAAGGGACATTTTAGGGGTGCACCGTGTCCCTTCCAAGGATGATTCGTGGGAGGTCGTCTAACTCAGCTTCTCAGTTTATGTTGAGAAACATAAGGTTTTGATCGGTTGTGATTTGGCCAAACTCACTCCGTGGGTCCTCTGCAGAGCTGGGGCCAAGCCCCAAGCTGACCATCCAGCGAAGCTCCCCTTTCATACTGACATTTCTGTTTCAGCCCTGTGCCGTTTGGCTGAAGGCCAATCTCTGTTTTTCAAAATGCGCAGCCCATTTTAGGTGTTTTGAGGTAAACATAATCAGAAAATCAGAATGGGGAAGTGAAGGAGATAAAAGATAGTTCCAAAAGGATGGTTCCTAAATGAGCAGGGGATTTAAGAGTGTGGGGCAGGGAGGGTCAACCATTTCTAAGAAAGAGATATGCCCTTTGGTGGGCAGAGGGGGTCTGTGACAGAATGAGAACAGTAAAGACTAAGTTAGCTTGTGACAGCCCAACACAGCAAACGAGGCTTTTCTGCTGCAAGATGGGTGTGTGGTTCAATGGGCATTGGGATGAGAACTCTAAGGAAGAAGGAGAAGGTGATAATTCTTGAAGTAAGCATTCTGGAGAAGGCTGGCTAGCTTTAGAAAAGGGCTATCTAATTTTAAATGTAGGTTTTGTTATTAATCAGGCATGGTAAGGCCTACAGATCAGGGGATCAGGGTGCCTTCGAAAAGACAGTTTGTTACTTACGGTTCCCATGAGGAAGGCAGGCTGTACTGTGGACGGTCACACCAGGATGCACCAGGGTCAGTCAGCAGACAGAGTAAGCAAGGGGAAAGCATGGGCATGAGCCTTTATTGTGGTTTCTGAGGGAAGAAATGGGCAAGGCGGATAAGCATGTTGAGGATTGGGTAGTTTGATAAATTTTAGTGGGCTCTGGGGTGCAGAGTTTGTCTCTAGTTGTCTCGTCCATAGCCCTTGGGTGCCTGGAGTGGGGGATAGTGGCTTGGAGTGTAAAAACCTGGTTAAGAGGTAGGGGAGAGGGGTACCTGGGTGGCTCAGTGGGTTAAAGCCTCTGCCTTCGGCTCCGGTCATGGTCTCAGGGTCCTGGGATCGAGCCCCGCATCGGGCTCTCTGCTCAGCGGGGAGCCTGCTTCCCCCTCTCTCTCTAACTGCCTCTCTGCCTACTTGTGATCTCTCCCTCTCTGTTAAATAAATAAATAAAATCTTAAAAAAAATAAAATAAAAGAGGTAGGGGAGAAAGTCCCTCTAGCAGGTGAGTTGTTTACTATCTCTAGGAATAGGCTACAGGGTTAGCTAAGCCCCAGATGTCAAAGCATCAGAATCCAGAAAAAAAAATCTGAGGATGATGTCCCTAATTTAGAGAAGGAAAGAGATTTCTGGTGACATACTAATAAGTGGTGATCCTGTGGAAAGAAAGTGCTTGATCTAACTGGACATATTTTGAGGGGTGATAGTATCTGAGAGTGGGAAGGCAATCCTGAGAATGAAAGAGGTTGCCCCAGGTGGGGTAGGAGTGGTCATCTGTAGGAGAATTTCCCCCAAAAGTTGTGCATGGATATTCTGCTGAGTGTCGTGAGTGCAGAGGGATATGTGCTCATGGTAGGACATGACAAACTATATGAAATTGTCGATCAGACAGTAAGTGTCCACCCTCTACAAGCAGCACCCTTGAGTGCTGGCTTGGGATAGGTAGGATATCACCACCGCTCCCTTTTCCCTGTGTTAACAGCCAGAGAAGCAGAGCCTCCAAGGGCAACCTTGATGCTTGGGGAAGGTGGCATCTGCTCGAGCCACACAACAGGGCTGCTTACCATTCAGCTTGTACTCTTGGATTTACAGCAATATTCTCTGGGCCCTGTTCAAGGAACTTTACTTGTACAGTGTTGAGCTGTTAAGGAAAATGGACTTTTCTATTTATTATTTGAGAAAATCATGAGAAGAACCTCAGGGGGAGGGAGTACATGAAAAGAAATAAGGCTTACCCAAAAAAAAAAAAAAAAAAAACCCACCTCTCTGCTCCTCCCCTCCAATGGGCACACTTCCTGGGAGACTGTGGCAACAGGATTCCTCCAGATGCAAATCTAGATGTGAACACATGAGTGTTGTAGTTGGAAAAGTGGCTTTCAACCACCTGGTGAATGAGAAGTGGCAGCCAAGGAAACACAACCATGAGTCTACTCTCAAATCAGGAAAACTATTGACTTCTCATTTATTATTTTAGTGGCTTGGGGAAAGTATAACTACAAAGTGATTTGCAGTCAGATTTCCACTGTACCTCTAGAAGTTAAAAATGTAAGGGGGTGCAACATTTGATCTGGGTAGGCAGGTTCTAAGGCTCAATGGGGAGAGGCAGGCAGGGGTAGGCAGAGAGCCTGGGGATGGAGTGATGGATGGACTTTGAGCCCTGATCCATTCACCTCAGTCCCCACACCTGGAATGCCCCCCTCCTCCACTAGAAAAATCGTCCCCGGGAACCGGAGTATGGCTACACTCTACAGATAATGCAGCCACTGGATACTAAGAACCACTAGGTGGCATTTGTGATTTATTGCTTTCGAAGCTGAGATTTTAAAATGTCTCTGCTGCTCCTTTGCTTAGACCGAAAGAGACATTTAACATTCCAAAGCATTTCATTCAAGAAATGCATAGTTCATTCTCTTTATCGCACTCAGAAGGGACGGGGGCAGGGTGACTGGTTTGAGAAGCTGAATTTCAGATCATCTACATTCTTCTGCAGGTCCTTTCTGACCCCACACCATCAGCTTACATAAGTAATTACTTGTCTACAATTAAGCTGTAAATAATGCAATCACTCCATTCTTGTCCCGTCACTCCAGTCCCAACCACAACAAATAGTGCTAATCACATACTTATTCAAGTGTGTAATTATTCACAGTTAAACTTCTGTCACTTTCACCCTGTTTGGAAACAGCAGAACACAACCTGTAATTAGCAAATGTGGCTCCAGGCACTTTTGCTTGGGAGTACGCCAGGGATTCAGCACCTAGGCGCTCCTTTGATCTGAAAGCTGGCAAGGCGCCTCACCCTGGGGCCAGAGTGCCATCAGCACTCTGCAAGTCACCGAGATCAATGAATATGTCAAAGGCATCTATCCCAAATCACATATTACTTCCCTTTCTCACTGCGGTTTCTGCCTTTAGTATATATTTCATAGACTCTCCTTTTCTTTTTGAACCCTTTGACTTCAGTTTAAAGGGTTACCAATAAGGTCTACAAGTCCCCGTGTTTTCAACTCAGGTTAAAAATGAAAGTCCCAGAAGCCCTTCTTGGTGGTCCCTGTTCTTTCTTAACTTGGCAGTTTCCTTGAACACAAGCACAGTGGAGGAGGGATGACCTTTGCTGCCTCGCCTGGACCACAAGGAAGAGGAAACCAAAGACTTTTATCCAGTCCTTGCATGGACCAGTTTTCTCCAAACCTCAGCTAAACCATCCAGCCTACGAGTATCCTGGGTACAAGGGAGACCAGATGTTTCAGAGCAAACCCATTGTATTTTGTCAGAGGAACAACTCCACAGCACAGACCCTTCCCAGGAGAAGTTAATAGTGTCCTGCTAGGTAGAAAAGAGGACTTGGTAGCCAGCTTCTTTCTCTATAAGAAATTTAATATGACGTATGCCTTCAGATACCAGGTTGTGCTTTGCATAAAAAAATATTGGGCCCATAGAAAGGAGTAGTGGGGCATAAAGGTTCAGTATATACATCCATGAATTAGACTTTTGTTTTCATGTTATATTAAGAGTGATCATTTGCTTGTTTGAGGAAAGGTTATTTTACCTTCATTAAGACTCCAGCACCAATTACCTAATGAAAACAAGTTTGCATATCTAGCCTGGGGACATCTTCCTTTCCTGACATACCCAATTAGGACAGAGGTTTTTCACTTCAACCAAACATGAATACTCTTCACAGTAGAAGGGTAAACAGAATTGCTGTTCAGTACCTTGTATGTAAACACTAGTCAGCCTTTGGTTCGAACCGTGACAAAGACAATTTTATTTATTTGTATTTATTTGTTTGCTTATTTTTAAAGATTTTATTTATTTATTTGAGAGAGAGAGAGTGCACAAGCAGGGGAAGGGGAAGAGGGAGAAGGAGTGGGAGAGGGAGAAGGAGACTCCCGCTGAGCAGGGAACACGATGTGGGGCTTGATCCCAGGACCTGGGATGATGACCTGAGCCGAAGGCAGATGCTTAACCCACTGAGCCACCCAGGTGCCCTGTAAAGTCAGTTTTAAAAATACTATTTAGAGGTCTCAAAGGGAAGAACACCTATGTGAGTCTCTCCATCAGAGAAGATCGTCCTCACAACAGCTCCTGAGAGTAGAAGATGAAGTGTGAAAGATGTAGGGATGCCGCCTGGCCAGCTAACTTAACCAAATGAGCCAAATTAGCCCTGGCAAACAGTGTGGTGACAGATGTGTGAGCCAGATTGCCATGATGTTTTATTTTATAATTTTTTAAAGATGAAATACTATGACTGCTTCTGTGTGTGCGAAGTGGAACGCTCCTGAGTAGTTATCTGATGATTTTGATTAATCCAGACTGACAAGCAATCTGGAGGAATAGTTTAAACACAAGCCAAAAAGACTCCTATTTTCTCCTATGGCAGTGGTCTTTAGCAGAGCCTCACTGAAAATAATATCAAGCATTTTAGAAGCTCCTCTTAATTTAGTTCCACATAAACACAAACAAGGACTCTCATTGTTATTTTCAACTAATTTTTAAAAGATCTTAACATACAGTCCACTAACATAGTAACAGTATGACAAAAAAACACTAGCACTGTGGATTTGGAAAATGAGTGCAAGATGTCTCACCTGCACTTTTCTGTTCTGCTTCCTGCAAGGACTAAAAAACTTTCTACGAACTCATTTCCATCCTGACTTCAGGGCACAGTTATAGCATTTAGTTAAGACACTGCTTTCTGCTTTTATACAGGTATGTATGTATAACTCAGCAGAGAAGCAGAGGACGAAAATAGGCATGTTCAGCCCCCAACCGGAACACATTGCTAGTCAATCCACTTTCTTCCATTCCCACAGCCACCGTCTTAGCCTAGGCCACTGTCGTCTCTCAGCCAGTCTCTCCAACTGGTCTCCCCATCTGGACTCTAGCACTCTGTCTAGTGCTTACTCGCCATAACAGGGACAATGATTTTAAAACATAAATCTGATCACATCATACTCTGATTTAAAAATCTCCAGTGCCTTCCCATTGCATTGGAGTAAGACTCCTTTCAATGAGCTATGAGTCCCCGCTGATCCTGTTCCTGTCTGATTCTCCATCTCCCTTTTCTGTTCTACTCCCTAGTCTTTCAGCTGTTTGAGGATGGCCAGGGTCATGCACACCTCATGCCTTCCACTGGATTGCTCTTCTCCTACCTCTCCAAAGAGCCTCTGTGACCATCCTCTGTAAGATGGATTGTCCCCTTGGCCTCCTCAGTCTCAGCCCTGTGGTTGATTCTTTTCATGACAGATCACCATTTGTAATAGTCTATTTATCTGCTCATTAAATATTGGTATCTACTAGTATGTGAGCTCCATGGGCAGAGTCTACAACTATTCCATTCGCTACTGGATCTCCAGTGTCTAGTCTGGTGCCCGTGGTAGAGCAGAGCACCCCCCCTCAAATTCTTTGTCAAATAAATGATAAATAGAATTTAATCAAAGACCGAAGCATGTAATGTAGAAACTGCCTTTTGAGAGTTCTTTGAGCAACTGTGAGTGAACTGAAGCAGTAATACTTTTCTCCCTACATTTTATTTTGAAAAATTTCAAACATACACATGAAGGAATTTTATAGTGATCACCCTCCAGATTCTACCATTCACACTTCATTATGCTTACTTTATCACATAGGTATTGTTTTAGTCATTGTTCTCGCTATACTTATAACCACTGGATTTTTGCCACCTTTCAAAGCAAATTGCAGATAGCAATATACTTCCTCCAAACATTTCAGCATGTTTATTATTAACTAAAATTCTATATTTGTTTAAAGTTTTTCTTTTGGTGTAAAGTTCATTGCTCATGAAATGTATAACTTTTAAGAGACTTTCATGAATTTTTAATAAATGTACACATTACCCAAATTGCTATCCAGGTAAAAATAGTATCCGTGCCTCTTAGTAGTTAATCCCCAGCTCCAGTAACTATTATAGTATTTTCTTTTTTTTTTTTTTAAGATTTTACTTATTTATTTGAAAGAGAGAGTGAATGAGAGAGAGCACAAGTCGGTGGTGAGGGGTGGGGGGCAGAAGCACAGGGAAAGGAAGAAGCAGGCTCCCCGCTGAGCAGGAAGCCCTACAAGGGACTCAATCCCAAGACCCCGGGATCATGACCTGAGCCAAAGGAAGACACTTAACTGACTGAGACACCCAGGTATCCCTAATATAGTATTTTCTACCACAGATTAGTTTTACCTATTCCAGAATTTCATGTGAATGGAATCATACAGTATTTTTCTTTTGTGTATGGCTTCTTCCCCTCAAAATGATGTTTTTGAGATTCACTGATGTTGTTGCATATACCAGTTATTGTCTCTTCTTCCTGCTGAGTAGTATTCCATTGTATGAATACACCATAGTTTGTTTATCCATTCTCCTGTTGATAGATACCCAGGTTAGTCCCAGTTTGGGGCTATTATGAATAAAGCTTCCATGAACATTCTTGTACAGGTATTTTTGTGAACATAGTTTTCATTTCTCTTAGGGGAATATCCAGGCATGGAATCATGGATTATGGGTAAGGTTGGACATATATTCGGTGGTATGTGAAATTTACAGAACTTCTACCAAAGCGATTGCACAATTTTCCTACCAACAATATATGAGTTCATTTATAGCCTTGCCAACGCTTGCCGCCGTCGGTATTTTCAATTTTAGCCATTCTCATGGATGTTTACTAGTATCGCCTTGTGGCTTTAATTTTTATTTCCCTGATGTCTAATCATGTTGAGCACTTTTTAATGTGCTTATGGGCCACTTGTGTATCTCCTTTGGACAAGTTTTCAAATATTCTGTTTATTTTCTATTGAGTTGTTGGTGTTTTTATTATTGAGGCGTATAATTTCTCTATATACTCTGGGTAGTCCTTTGTCAGATATGTTTTGCAAACATTTTCTCCCTGTCTGTGCCTTACCTATTTATTTTCTTAAATGATTTTTTTAATAAGCAGATCAGAAGTTGTTAATTTTGATGTAGTCAAATTTACCCACTTTTTATTATTATTTTCTGTGACCTAAGAAACCTTTTTTTATCCCCAACTCATGAAGATATTCCCCTGTGTTTTCCTTTAAAAGCTCTTACTCTAGATATGTTCTATTTTGAATTAATCTTTGTGTATGGTTTAAGGTAGGATGGGGGTTCATGGTTTTTTGTTGGTTTTCCCATATGGATATCCAATTGTTCCAGCAATGCTTATTAAAAAGACTTTCCTTTTCGCATTGTCTTGCTTTGGCGTTTTTGTCAAAAGTCAAATGACTAAGTATGGGTTAATTCGTGGGTGCTCTATTCTATGCTATTGATCTACGTATTGATGCCAGTACTATTCTTGATTACTGTAGCTTTATAGTAGATCTTGAAATCAGACAATTTAAGTTTCACTTTGCTCTTTTTTTTTTTCCCTTGAGACTGCTTTATTCTAGGTCATTTGCATTTCCGTATCAGTTTTAGAGTCAGTTTATCAATTTCTACAAAAATTCTTCAGGGATTTTGATTGGAATTACATTGAGTTGTGAATAACACTTCTTTGATGTATTTGTAAGATCCATGAAAGACGTCTCCTTGGCTAGTCCTCTCTCGTACATGGGAAGGTGGGTCCAGTCAATTCTTCATTAGAATTTGTTTGGATTAAGATGTTGTATCATTGGATTTCCTCTGCTACGAATAATAACCAGTATTTTTAAGTGCACTTTAGAGTATTATATTCATAATCTTATTAAGTACACACATACCAAAAAGCCCCCTAAGTGAGAAATTATTTTCTCCAAATTACATGTGAGATGCCTGAGGCTCAAGGAGTTTAAATAATATGTCCAAGATCAGACAGCTGGTAAAGGAGGCTTTGAATTCAGATACCTCTTACTCTGAAGCCTAAATGTTTCAGGAAACTGGATTTTACTCTCTTTTCTTACCCATTATCCTATGAGTGTGCTGGGATCCAAATACTAGATGATAGTAAGGTGAGACAAGGTCATTTGGGGATAGTGCAAAAAGCAGAGATCTTGCAGGACAGAGCCCATGTGGCTTAGTCTTGGGATATCTAGGGTTGGAGGATACCATTAGAGGCTGGGATCCTGGAGTGAGCGGGACCTTGAGGAGACTGAAGGCAGACAGCCTCTCTCCCAGATTGGCCAACGGAAGCCCAGACTAGAGGTGACCATCTAAAAACAGCCTGTTCTAATGCCTTTAGCTGCCTGGGAATATTTCTATCTTGAGACACTCACATGTGATGCACTTGGCAATCGCTGCAGGGCACCGGTTCCTCCTCCTCCCCTCAGATGCTCTCAGGGCAGCAGAGAGAACATAGAGATTCACAAATGAGCTCTCTTTGTAGGGCACTGGCTGCTTTGAAATTCTTCATTAAATCTTTTTCACAAATAAATTGCCCAATGTCCATGGGGAATATTTCCATCTTTTAATCATATGCAGTTTGAATTGACTCTAGAGTTGCAGTGTGCAGGGGCTGGTAGGGAGGGCCTTGGCAAGGGGCAGGGGAGCGCAGGCCTTCAGAAGCCCTGCCCTGGTGATTTCTTTTGAATGTAAGTAACAAAAGGAGGGCCTCAAAGGGAGCAACTGGGGTGAGCTTATATTTCGTGATGTGTTTAGTACCTGTGGCAACTACGGATTTCTGAAACTGAAAGTTTATTATGCACCTTACCTATTGGTTTAGTATTGGTTCCAGAAGTGAACTCGTGGGTTTTGATTTTCCTCTCATAGGCTGGCGAGCCATTCTAGATTAATAGTTTAAATAAAATGTCAAGTATCTGATTGCCATGGAAACATTAATGCAAAGTGGACCCTGTAGCACTTCGCGCTGGAGAATTACAATGATATGAATTACCGCAGTCTTGAGACACCTTCTGCAATGGCCAGAGCTGCATCCTTGAAAAATGAGTCATTCATGCACAAAGCAAGAAATAGTGCGAAATGCTCCCACTCAGTCATGTCACCATGCGCATGGTTATGAGTTGGACAAATGTCAGTTTCTTTCAAGGGACAGAAACGGGTAATAGAGGCAGAACTTACTGTCGTGTGTTCTTTGCTTATAGTGGAGGCACCTGTGAGGACAGGATGCCAGCTCCAGGGGTCTTCAGTCCTGGAGAGGGGGAGTGTCTCAAGGTGGCAGTGCCCCGGGGTCATGCTCAGGAACGTGCAGCAAGGACTTTGGGGTCTGCTCCAGGACCTCTCCATGGAACACATGTTCTGACTACCTCCCCCTGCCCGATTATCAGAGCACTGCTGATTATGTTATGCAAATGATGGGAGATGGATTTCACATTTCCCCCAGCCAGGCTTCACACAGCTTTGCATTTATTATCCCCCTTTAAAAATACAGAGTCCTCAGAGAAGGGGAATGGCTCATTTTTATTTGTTCTCCAGCAGAGTTGGCACAGACCTGTCAAGCAATCATCCTGGGCTGTGATCTGCAAAGCTGCCCTTTGTTGTTCCATTCCCCCACCCCCTAGATTGTTTACAAGACACACACAGACATCTGCACGCCTCAAAACAAGTTATTCCTGATTCGGCAAAACTTGTCAGCCTGGGCAATGAAAATGTTACAGCATTTGCTGACAAGCCATCAGATAAACCTGGAGTTACGTCCCCAGCACCTTGTCCTCATTCACATCTCAGGATGGTAAACACTTAGCAGGTCCTGGTTCTAGGTGATTGTGCAATCAACCATCTGCCCCTAAGCACTTCTGATACTGCTTTACACTCATAGGTGCTGGTCCATCACCAGGAAAACAGTGACTGCATTTTCCCCCTTTTGGAAACGGAGGATTAAGCTTGTTTTTGCTATATTCCTAATAAGATCTAAAAACCAAGGTTGGGTTTCTTGATTTCTAGATGAAAGTCTAGCCTCCCCAGTGGAAATATTTCTGAACCATATATCCACGGTAAGATGTTTCCCTCTATTCCTACTGTAGCTGCAAAAACCAAGAAAACATAGTATAGCTTTCCATTAACCTCTCCTCCCTCCCACATTCTCCCTCATTCTGCCCTCAGCTCCCACCCCAGGGAGGAACTAATATAATCTGTATAAAATGAGCAACTGGAAATTAATGGGGCAGAGATCAGCTGACGTATCCAATTCCTCCAGAAGAATTTGTATGATGATTTCCCCTGATTTACAAGATACAGCCCAGCAATAGTATGAGCTCATCAAACTGGGGAAAAATAGCCTCTTGTCACAAGCTGGTAAGAGCTCCACAGATCCTCGTCGAGTGGGAATAAAACTCTGTGGCTCTAGAAAGGTTTATTAAATCAGAGATTTATAATCCGGCTTTGCAAATAACTACTCGCCACCTACCTCTGGTGAATCATGACTCATTCCAGACATGTGGTACAGAATAGTGATAGGTGCGTGTATACGTGCACACACACGTCATAGATGTACATGTACATATGTGTGTGTGTGTTTAACAATCATTGCTGTCCACTGCGTTGCCCGTAAATGTGTAAAACGCTAGGACTTGTAGATTAGTGTAAATTGATAGCTGATGATAATAGCAGCTAATATTGGTTGAACCCCTCATGAGCCAGGAGATTTATAGATATCTTATTGTTATATAAACCCTGCAAAACTGATGTTATCTCCATTTTTCAGATGGGAAAACCAGGACAGAGACTCTGAGTTTAACTGACTATTCAGGATATAATGGGATGCAGTCAGGATTCAAATACAAGTCTGTGCTGACTCACAGTCCATGCTGTACACATCAATAAGGAGCCTGTTTTCAGTGGCAGCAAACCCAATGCAAAATGGCTCAAACAATAAAGAGAATTTATTGTCTCATATACTGAAAAAGCCAGAGGTTGGCTTCAGTGGAAGCTTGCTCCTGCAGTTTAAATGATATCACCAAGAGCATAATTTCTTGCAGTCTGTCCACCCTTATCTTCCATTAATGGGGGTTCCATTGGGCACAACAGCTCTATCTCTTCCACAAAATACCAGAATGCCTCCCCAGTGGTTTTATTTATTCATTTATTTTAAACTTTTTTTTTTTAAAGATTTTATTTATTTATTTGACAGAGAGAGAGATCACAAGTAGGCAGAGAGGGGGCGGGGAAGCAGGCTTCCTGCTGAGCAGAGAGCCCGATTTGGGGCTCGATCCCAGGACCCTGAGATCATGACCTGAGCCGAAGGCAGAGGCTTTAACCCACTTTAACCCACCCAGGCGCCCCTCCCCAGTGGTTTTAGATGGCACGTCTTCACCACGTCAACCAGAAAAGAAAGACTGATTTTTAACTCTCAGAGAAGAGAGATGCTCCTTTTTCCTGAATCCCAAGAAATATATTCTATTAACTCCTTGAGTATGATAAGATTACATTCTCATCCTTGAGCCAATCCCTTGGCCAAGGGAAGTGGACCAATTAGAGCACACATCTGGAGTTGGGGGTGGGTCGATCTCACCCAAACCACCAGGACAAGAATGAGGAAGATAGATGTCTTGCCCCCAAAACTAGTTCAGAAGAACAATAGCAACAACAACAAATTTCTTGCTTGTATGTCAATTAAGGAATATGTAATAGGGATAAGGAAGCAAAAGATACACCAATGCAGTGGATTTAAGAACACACACAAGGCAGGGGCGCCTGGGTGGCTCAGTGGGTTAAGTGTCTGACTTTCCCACGGGTCCTGGGATGGAGCCCTGTGCATGTCCAGCCCCAACTCCAGCCCGGTACTCAGTGCAGAGTCTGCTTGTCCCTCTCCCTCTGTCCTTACGCCCGACCCATGTGCTGTCTCTCAAATATACGAATAAAATCTTAAAAAAAAAAAAAAGAGCACACAAGGCAGCATTCAAACAGGGATAGTAAGCAAAAATTATTTGTCAGATAAGAAACAATGGAAGAGTCCCAGAACAGAAAGTTTGAGCAATTTTCTCATTCCTCTTGTTGGTTTGTTATATTTTGTTTTCTTAGTAGGAAATAGCTCAGAATTGGAAGAGATAAGCTAAAGTGTAAAAGCAGAGAAATCAATCATCTGGGGATGGAATGAGGGAGAAGGAACCACGTGCGTATTCTTTTGGGTATAACAGTAAGGAGTTTTTTGGTGAGATTAAGTGATAGATAGCAAAAGACTGAGCAACTTAGGCTTTCTGATAATGTAAAATATCAAACTGCTGCAGCTTTCTGACAATATAAAATATCAAATTGCTGCAGATTTTTAGACTGAAAATTAACAGGGGAAAATGCTTTTGAGAAATCTTCCATTCTGTATACCATGGGTTGGGTGGGAAAAACGATCAATGTAAGGAGAAGACAAAGGGAAGGGAGTCAAACCAGTGCCGAGGATGTGAGGACATCACCTCAAAAAACATGTGTTGAGCACATACTAGATCATGTGTCAGGCTGTGTACTAGGCACAAAACTAGGAGAGGGGACACAATAATGAATTAGGTGTAGAACCTGTCCTCAAGGAGCTCACAGTCTTAAAATGTAGGTTAATCGGTAGGTATCAATTGCCATCCAAGCTGGCAGATACTATATGGAGATAAGAGAAAAATACCCAAGGGTGCACAAGAGCAACTGAATCAACCTAGAGAAATTTCAGGCGTCCACACTTGGGCTGGTTCTTATAGAGGTGACAATAGCCTAAATTAGCATGGTGGCCTCAGAATGAGAGCAGTATGTTCTAGTGAAGCTATGTTGCAGGGAAGGCAAGTTGATTTTTTGAAGAGGAAGAAGAAGAAGGAGGAGGAGGAGAAAGGAGGAAGGAAGGAAAAAATGGAGGGAGGAACGGAGGGAGGAGGAGAGGAAGAGAAGGAAATAGAATTTTTTCTTGCTTGACTGTACTCGTTTGTCCTGTGGTTTAACAGTCCAAACCTTTTCTCTTTCTGTTTTTAAACTTCTCAGTAGGCTCGGCCTTAAGATATCACCATTGGGAGCAGAAAATGGTAAGGAATAAAATAACATTTACAGTTAAATTTAGCAAAAGAATGTGGTTGATTCGGTGTATTGTAATAGAATTTAGTTTGTACCCATTTCATATTTTTCAACCCTCAATCTGCGCCATATGGCAATTCTTTTTTTAAATTTTATATTTAATTTCAATTTAGTTCACACGTAGTGTATTATTAGCTTCAGGGGTAGAATTTAGTGATTCATCAGTTGCATATAACACCCAGTGCTCATTACATTACCTGCCCTCCTTAATGCCCTTCACCCAGTTACCCCATCCCTCCATCTCCCTCCCCTCCAACAACTCTCAGTTTGTTTCCTACTCTTAAGAGTCTCTTATGGTTTGTCTCCCTCACTGTTTTTACTTTATTTTATTTTTGCCATATGGTAATTCTTGATATAATGTGTGATATCATCTAGAAAAAAGGGATGCTTTTTTAAAAGCTGAAACATTGATTTGGCACTAGGGAGGGAAGGCAAGATCAATTAATGATATTATTTTTCCACTAATTGATACTCTGCCAAGACACTAATGTATGCATATTAGAGAAAAGGAGGATGACAAATTGTTGTTTTGACCTTGTAAAAAGAAAAAACGGTATAGAGAAACAATTTCAGACATCAATAGTTTCAACTGAGAATTTTTCTCTGTTATGATTAAGAAATGTCTCTCTGTCAGAAATTCTGGAAAGTGGATCAGAGATGAGGACCAGCAACAATTTTGCCTGAACCTGAGATGCGTCATTCCCTAGCTCTGGAGTTCCTTGTATTCTTACAAAAATTCATTCAGTGTAAGGTATTACTAAGAGACACATATACTGTGTTTATATCCTACTGAACCCATCACTTATTAATATATCATTAAAACAGTGCCGATTATACTGTTTCATCCTGCATTTTGTGGTTGGCATTGCAAACTTTCTATTCCCTTTCTTCCACAATTCATTTTTGTTCAATTATTCATTGAAATAGGCTCCCCAGAAATTTGGGAGAAATCAAATGTTATATCCACATTCATACCAAATTAATTAATCATGATTAATGTTCCTACAATGAATACAAAAGGAATTAATCATGATTAGCAACATATTGAAGTGTGCAACTCAGAATTTGAAGTTTCCCCTGCTCAGTATGTACTGTAGAAACCTTGAAAGGGCATTCATAGGTTTCTGCTTCTTTGTCCTTTCTTCTGTTCTCGTAGCTGTTCTAAATCATTGACCAAGACTGAAGAAGAGTGTGTCAATAAATAAAAGTGGTTGATGAGTTTTTTTGCTCCTAGGATTCAGGAGTAACTAACTCTTTTATAAAAATGGCAATTGTAAGTCTTTAGACTAGGTATTGGCACACGATGGCCTGTGAGCCCAATCTGGTCCTCTGTCTGTCTTTGCCTTTCATTTATGTATTGTCTGTGGCTGCTTACGTGCTACTGTGGCAGAGAAGGATGGTCATAACAAAGAGACACCATAAATTCCACAAAGTTGAAAATATTTACTCTGGTTCTTTACAGAAAAAACCAACAACTTGTCAACCCCTGACTTAGATGGGCATCATGGAATAGATAGATTTCTCACTTATGGTTTTTTGATTATCTCAACTATTTGAGGGTAAGGACATTTAAGTGATTCTAACTGAGACTTCCTTGAATATAGTGACTCTGAATTTGCTTTCCATGCCAAGGGGTAGCATAGGGCTTGGCACATAACAGGCCCTCACTGTGTTGTGTTTGAGTGAATGAATGAATGAATGAATGAATGAATGCCTTACCCTATAGATTTTGAGCAAGGACTTCATTCCATGTTAATGCCTGACTTTCATACCTATGAAAAAAGGGAGAGATTTTTGTTTTTGTTGTAATTTATCGCATGTTTTGAGATTGGATACAATTATATAAGATGTCCTACAGTTCTGCAGCATTGACTTCTGCATTAGTTATTTAGTAACACATGTAGTGACAACCATGTGCTGATCATATGTGCTTTGCAAGTATTAAGTCCTGTAATCTTCATGCAACCCTTGGCTATAGAGTTTCAGATAAGAAAAGTGAAGTATAGAGATGGGAAGTGATGCTGTTAAAGTCATATACAGGTATTAAGTGCCAGAACCAAAATTTGCACACTAGTGGTCTAGCTTCAGAATCTGGCTTTTCTCCACTGTGCAAAGCTGTGTTGCATTTTATGTAAGAAGATGCAGGACTTTTTAATGACTGGGCCTTCTTCTTTGAGTAATGAAGCAAATTCTTTGATCTCATCTGGTTTCCTTTATCTCTTCTCATTTAAAAGGGCCCTGAGGCTGATATGTTAGTGCTTGGTGCCCCCAAATCTCCAAAAGTACTTATGGATGCAATGCCTCCTTTTCATAAGCTGGCCAATTCTGGTCAAAAGAAATCCTCCAGAAAACACTTAATCCTTCAGGAAACTCATTATATTCTATTAATTCCTGATGTGAAGATTTCAAAATTAGATAGGTAGAATTTCAGATGTTCATTCAACTTGTCCATTTGATTCACTTTTAAATCAGTTTAAAGGGTTGAATTAAATAAAGAAAACATAAAAACATGTGATTCCCTATATCAGCCAACGTTCAGTTGCAAGCATTAGGGAGTAACAAAATTAAGTAGAAAGGGAAATTCCTGAAAGGATAGTAGGTGGTTTATAGACTTGACTCCTGAGAAACCAGGCTTTGGTAATGAGTAGGAGTCTGAGCATCAGGACAGTCTAATTTCATAATATCATAGCTGTCCAGGAAGGAACACCATCTCAGGCTCTGCTATTCCCAGCCCCTTCCCATTGCCCTGATTGACGCATGGGAATATTACTGCCATTGTTGTAAATATTTTCTCAATTATCCATGTGTTTTTACATCATTCTCTCAAGATTTAAAAACCTAGGAGGTCTTATGGATATACTCATAGATATACTAGAAGTCTAATTCAAACTCTTAGTGAAGAATTAAAAACTGCTTTTCAAGCGTATCTTTGACTTGACTTTTTGTATTTATAATTGGACTGTACATCGCTATTTTTTCTTTCATTTATTCAACAAAAATTCATTGAGCTTCTGCTAAGTGCTGAGTATTGGGTAGACAGAGCACCTACTAGTGTTCATATTATGGGATCAGAAAGTGACACTTCCAAAAAACTTGCTTTATAGAATGCATTTTATTTTGTCACAAATATGTGATTCAGAAATGTTGTAGATTTTTAGAATAATGACCCCTAATTTTGATGGTTGTTGTTGCTTCTTCCATCAAGAGGGGAGGGAGGTAGGAGGAAGGACAAAATAGGTAAAGGGGGTTACGGGGTTAAAAAGAGGTAGGATCTATTTACCAACTCCTTAAATCAACCAAATATGTTATTTTCATCGACCAGAAAGTGGCAGAAATGATGAAGTGCAAATTCTGGACCTCAGATCTTGATGGGCCTTACTGCTTCTTCTTTCACCATCTTAGAACCCAAAGACTACTCTAGGCTGTGAAGAAGCCCAGGTTAGCCCACTTGGAGGCCAAATGACAGGCCCCAGCCAACAGCCAGCACCGACTGCCAGACTTGTGAGAGGCCATCTTGGCCCTTCCAGTCCCAGTGAAGCTGCCAAATGACTGCAGCCATGTGAGTGAGAGATAATTGCGAGAATTGTGAGAAATAATGAAATATTGTTATCTTTAGTCGCTAAGTATATGGATGGTTTGTTGAGCAGCAATAGATAACTGGAAGGGGAGGTATTTATTAGATACCCATTAGCACTAAATGTGCCATTCTTAGATTCAGATTCTCTGACTAGATCTGATTTCTTCGTTTTTTTGTTTTGTTTTGTTTTGTTTTAAGATTTTATTTATTTATTTGAGAGAGAGAGAGTGAGTCTGCACATGCACACAAGAGCAGGGAGGAGGGGAAAAGGGAGAGGGAGAAGCAGACTCCCAGCTGAGCAGAGAGCCCGATGACTGACAGTGATGACAAGAAGGGACTCCATCCCAGGGCCCTGACCTCATGACTTGAGCCAAAGGCAGACGCTTAACCGACTGAGCCACCCAGGTGCCCCAGATCTGATTTCTTCATACTCATCTATTGGCCATTTCCCAAAATTGGGTAGAATTCACTTACCTGATAAAATTAACTATTTCTGACTAAGATGATACTGGAAATTCCTGTTTTCTCTTTCTGTATTTACCTGTTTTTCTTGGAAAATAATTTTTACATAGTTTGTTACAGATAGAGAAAAAAATTGTATGTTCATTTTTCCTAATTATCTATAACTGTAACTCAAGGGAAGAAAGAATATAGACAGAGATGAAATTGGACAAAATCTTAGGAATGACATTATTATAATTTCAAATGTTACTTGGAAAGAATATTTGTGAGTCTCTGTGTCAGGTCTTGTTTCTAACAATGTGAAGGCTGCTTGTATATCCATGTTTTACCTTGCCCAACACAAGTCACGAATACCCATAAAAAACTAGGATTTTAATAAAAGCAGGTTTGTTTAACAAAGAAGGGTTTTTATGACCTGCTAAATGATTTGCGTGATAACCACACACAAATACAAAAGAAAAAAATTAAAAATACAAAAAAACCCACAAAAACAAAAACCACTTTTCTACGTATGTCCTTCAAAATATACATACATATGCTCAGGTCCAGGAAATCCCAGTAACTGTGTCCCTGTCTCCAAAGCAGGCAAACAAAACTGGCTTTTGGGACACCATCTCTAGCCCTTTCAACCTGAGTTTGTGCCAGAAATGAATCTGTACATTTTGGAGCACTTGGCAGAGTGGGTGTGAGCATGAGAAAGCATCAGAACTATCCCTTTCCATGCTGAAGCAAAAACTATTTTACCTGTAGTAAAACTATTTTACCTGTAGGTAAAATATTGGAGACTTCTTTCCTGTTTATGTCTTTTTTCATTTTGAAGCTGAATCATTGTTGCCTTCTGCTCTGCCTTGGAAAGAAGAGTAGAACATCTATAAGAACCTAAGCTTGTAGTCAGGTACATGTGAAGTGTGTTCCTTACTGTCATTGCATGGGGCAAGCCAAAAATAGCAATTTCCCGCCTTCACTTACGTCTGACAGGTAAAAGCCTATTAAACAGTGCCTCAAATTGTCTCATGGAAATTAGACTCATTTTTCTAAAATTGAAAAGATCCACCCAGTCTTGCCTTATTACATAGCAAATTGATAGGCATATTGAGATCACCCTTTTCCTTTTTCAGCTGTGAACACCTAAAGTTCATCACATTTTCAGTTAGTGGTTATTAGAAATCTGCAAGACAATCAAAAATAATTTGAAAAATTATATTATAAAGAGAGAACATCAATTTTAAGCATGATCTTTTAGAATTTGAATTGTTGACTTGAATTGCATCTCAGAATTTAATACATCCAGCCCCAAGGTAAATACTGTTAGGCAAGCTTGAACTAAGCTTAACAGAGTTTAACATGCTCAGTTATAATGTTTGCTTAAGAAGAATAATTTCTAGCTCTTCTTACAGATATGTATTTGCTACAACTCTTTAGAGCTTTGCTTTCCAGATGCAATCCCTATACTTGAATAAAATGTTCATTACTTTATCTGGGAGGGAGTATGTGTGCTTTTGCCTTTACTACCAGGCAAATATTTTGTCTCAATCTGTGTGAATCATATTTAATAGGATGAGTTCATATTTCAAAGTATAAGTATTTATGATAAGCCACAGCTCATTGGATCTATCCAAGCAACAGTAACTTATGGCCACCATATGTATCAAAATGGCCAGAAGGAAATTTTGAGTTATCTCGAAGTACATAATAGGTCATTCTATATGTAATATGGACCAGATGCTCTCCATCTTCTCTGAGGATGGAGTAGTATGCAATGGGCTTATACTCTTTTAAAGGAATTCAACTTAGACTTTCCTCCTGATGACTTGTTGAGTATTAGAATTAGTTGATGAGGGAAAGTAACTATATGGTCTTCATAATAGGATGTAAAATACTACTCCCTCTCTCTCTCTCACTCTCTTTCTGCCTATTTAATCTTATTGCTCAATGGTAATTAAAATTTCAGTTGAGGGAGACACTACTTAGGAAGGCTTGCCTACAGAATGTGAAGTTCATTATGAAGAAATTCCTCCAGATTATCCAGTTTCCTTGGGATCAACTAGGATTTAAAAGGAGCTAGGTACTTGAAGCATGGGCAGTTGCCACCACCCTCTGTCCCTGTAGAATTATTTTACTAAATTATGCTTTGGTGTGGTACTACCACACTTCATAAGAAATTGGTCTCACAGTAATGTCTATGGGAAGGATGCTGTCAAGATAATTGTGCTCTACTCTACACAGTCTACTCTTTATGTAGGTCCCTCAGAGAAATGACTCCCAAGTCTTAGTAACCAGGATGGTTCCACCTTCTGTAATGATTACTGTTTGTTGTATAAACACAGTGATTGTGTAAATCCCATTTTATTGTGGACAACTAGAAAACTTAGATGCAGTTTTGTGGTATACTCATGTGCAGATGCTATAAATACATTAAAGCAAATTTCCAAGCTTAGCTTTATATCTCCATCCATGTTATTCTTTATTTTTTTACCCCTGCTTTTAAATTATACCAATTTATAATAATAATAATAATAACAATATTTATAGTAATAACAACTTCCATTTATTGTGTGCTTACTATCTGTAAGGATATATGCTAAGAGCTCAATATGTAGCACTAATTTAATTCTTACAAAATACTAGTAATAATTGTCACCTTTTTTTTTTTAAGATTTTATTTATTTATTTGACAGAGAGAAAGAGATCACAAATAGGCAGAGAGGCAGGCAGAGAGAGAGGGGGAAGTAGGCTCCCCACAGAGCAGAGAGCCCAATGCGGGGCTCAATCCAAGGACCCTGAGATCATGACCTGAGCCGAAGGCAGAGACTTAACCCACTGAGCCACCCAGGTGCCCCTCACCGTTTTTTATATATAAGGGGAAAAAGGTCAGTACATATTAGTATTTCCTCTAGCTATTGGGGGGGAATTTACATTTCTTTAAAGATAGGCTTTTGATAGTAAAAACAAACATGTGGAGGGCAGAGTCTAAGTACCAATCACTGCACTAAGTGCCTTACATGCGTTATCCTAATTAAAATGAGGAAAGCCCTATGTCATAGCTGCTATAATAAGTACTAGCATCAGTATTACTTATTAATAATAAGGACTATTATTATCTTCATTATACTGATGAGGAAACTGATGTAGAGAGAGTAAGTCTCTAAGATCTGAGGTCAGGGTAGAGCTAGGATATGAACCCAGGTAGTTCAACTCCAGACTTTAACAGGATAACTGTGACATCATTGTGCTTATATTTTATATATCCTCGTAAACCACTTAAATTTATTCTGGAAGAGGTGAGGGGTATTCACATTTAAGTACTTGTGTATATGCATTTTCGCACACACACGTATGTGCCATTTTCATCTTTCCTCTGTAGAAGTGATCTTACTCAGTGCTGAGGTAAAAAAGGTTTCTTTGTATAATGGGATAAGTAGCTCTGCCTGTAGTCTGGGAAAAGGGCTAGGTAACTCTTAAAAATTCCTTTCTGCCCCAATTCAACTGGGTTAAATGCTCCTTGAGGGCAGAGACTATGCAAATGTGCTTTGAGCAGTAATAAGCCTAAACTGCTCTTTCCCTACTTGTTCGTGCCCCTTGGCTTTTCATGGGTCCCAAAGCTGGACAACTTTCATGTTCCTGATGTGCCTCTTCATTAAGCAAGAACAACTTCATTTCCTTTGTAATGAACTCTGCTCTGCTCTTAGGCCACACCCATCGGTATCTTCACTGTGTGAAGGCTGCCTCTGAACAGCTCTGTCTTCAGGTTCTGAATTTTTACCGTATGGATGAAGCTTTGGCCCAAGAATGCACTAGGGCACCTGGTTCTTGTTGACCTGAATGAGATACATCAGATTCTCTTCTTGCAAATCCAGGCCAGGTCAAGAGAGTGATGTCAGTAAGTCAAGCCTGAATTAATTAGTACTTTGAGTTGCAAGTAAATCCCAACCAGGTTAAGACAAAAATGGAATATATTATAAATCCACCAATATCATGGAACATCCAAAGTGAATGAATTAGGGTTTTCGGTGATTGCATTCCCAGGTGTTTCTGCCTTTCTTACAAACTTAACCAGATACTCAGCAAACCACAATGGACCAGCGTCGCTTATCAAAAGAGAGGGGGGATTTTGCTTTAGGTTTCCTTGTTTGTTTATTTTTTTGTATGAAAAATAAAATAAAAGTTAACCAATCAATTTAATAACAGTGCTTTTAGGATGGAAGTATTAGGCTAGAATAGAAATGGATTCCTTAGGGGTAAACTATTATGATTTGATCCTGGTTCCAGGGAATCTGCCACATCCCAAGTAAATAAAATGTTTAATTTGCCTTTGGTGGGTATTTCCTCTTTATCATCTGCAAGGGTGCAGTCAAGAAAAGTGTCTTGGAAGTGGTCAGTATTTCTCAACTCTGGAGAAGGAGCTGGCTCTTCTGGAAAATCGGCAATTCTCTGCAAACATTGGCTTCTCCATTAAATGAGGAAGTCAAGAAGTGGGTGTTCTACCAGCACCCAGGCTGCATTTCTCCAGGGGGACTGATACACTAACTGGGAGTCAGGGGCTTTACCGCTGTAAGGATAAAGGTTGTCCCTCAGCACTCAGCTTTCTGTGACATAATTGATAATGCCTACACATGTCCCCACATAAAGCTTATAAGATCACATGGGGGATGACTATTTACCAGGAAAGGCAGTAAAGTATACATGGTACAGGGACTGTGGACTCAGACTGCCTGGGTTCAGCTCGTAGCTCCATTGCTAACTACCTGTGTGATTGTGGCAGGTTTCTTAAGCCCTCTGTACCTCTCTTTCCTCCTAGCAGCATTCATCTCACAGAGATAAAAGAATTAAATCTGTGTAGTGTGCATGAAATACTTAAAAGTGTAGCAAGTGCCACATTTGTGTTAGCTGTTACTATCCTCGGTAAGTCTTCACGCAAACATCCTTTGAATGCTGACCTCATTTCCATTCTCACTGCTTTTACCCCCTGCAGAGCCTCATCACCTCACCTATCTGTCTGGGGTAATTGCTTCAAAACTGGTCTCTCTTTCCCTCCTCCTTCTGAAGCAATCTTCCATGCAGATTTCCTGTTAATCTTTTTAAAACGCCGCTTTCCACTTCTTTCAGTGAAAAATCACTTTCTCCAGGGTAGAGTTTACTTGTCTTTGCCTGATACTTAAGACCCTCTACAGTTTCCCCCTTGCCTCATTGTCAACTTCTATTTGCAATGATTTTATCCTTTTACTGCACCATAGAAGTGGCTGTGTCTTTTGTAGGGGAGGTAGGGACAGGGCTGATCCAGCTGAAAGGAAGAGACATGAAATGGATATTCCTCATTTCTGTTTAATAAATCAGTGCTTATGAGGCTGGTTCTAAAGAAGGCCTGGCTACATTAATATTAAAGCCTGAGGCTGGGCCATTCCTGTGCAACAGAAGAACTCTCTGTAGACAGCGGGGCCCCAGTCACCTTGTGACACATACAGGGCTCCTAAACCACCCTGGGTCATGAAACGCTGGGCTGAAAGGCATGTGGTGGGTCAGCAGCTTTTCTGAGTGCGTTCTTGCACAGTGAGAGGTAACCACATTAGCTGCAGTTATAACTTGGCCTGTGCGTTTCATTAATGTAATACAATTTTATAGCTTTAAGAAATATTAAACAGGAATGAAGGCAGGCACTGCATTCCTAATGGGTTTACAACATCTCTTTTTCTTATTCCTCCTTCTCTCTGCCCACCTGAAGTCAACATTATTTTTCTCTCTCTTTTGGTGAAGCAGAATGGATTCATTTCCAACTCGTATTCTGCTATAGTTTCTGATGGAATCTGTGCATTGGGAGAGGCAAAGATACTGATATTATATTGATCTCATTTCTCATCTGCAAATCGTGTGAGTGCTGTGTATTGCATCTCTGTGTGTGTTTCAGTTACGTTTTAGAAATTTTCATAGTTGGCAGGGACTCCTCGCTATGCTTCTTGCTTGTCTTATTCTGCTCCCCATGAAACTGATCAGGTTGCCAAGTTCTTACTGACATCAAAGCAGGCTCTGGGCTCAGATCATCTCTGTGGGATGCAGAGGAAGAGGAGAAACAGCTCTTGCTCAGAGAACACTTCTCTGACCAAATTCTTAGTAAATTCTGGAGCTTATCTGACAGTTTTTTCACTGGCCGGGCTCCTAGTGAGGTCAAATATTACAGCTGACGTCAATTGGCTTGTGGCCAGGTGCTGGACTATGCTGCGCAAAATTTCAGGGCAACAGATCCACCCCCTTGGATCTTGATTTTTATAGTTCCGTTTTGCATGATGTTCTTTGAAATAGCAATAAAAACAGTAAACAGATTACAAAACGCAAGCCACCCACGTGTACATTCCTTTCTCCTGAACCCAAATGAATACGACGCCAACCCTAACAAAGGTTAATTAATAGCACAACAGAGATTCTGGTAAAAAAAAAAAAAATCCGTCTTCCCACAGGCTGCAGAACTAGGTACTAGGTGCCTGACAGTCCTGTGCTCCTTAGCTGCATATTTCTTTGCACTTATTCTACACATCTGTGCAAAGACCCTTGATTACTTTCATCCCTTCCATTCAGAGATAGATGCAAATCTGAGGCTGGCAAAACTGAAGTGAGTGACCTTAATTTCTGTGTCCAGGATTTCCCCACATGTGGATACATTCCTATGCATTTTGGATTTCTCTCTTATTTTGCCCAGGAGCCCACTGGCACGTGCTATCCCCTGATTTTTCTAGGTCCACTACTGAGAAACAGCAAAGCCTTGTGCTGCTAAACATATCTTTCAAAATCACCAAAATCTGTATGATTTCTCATCCCTACAGATCCTTATCAACTGATGGGTCATTATTGGTGGTGATAAGTTTGTGTCTTAAGAAAAGCTACTGGGGAAAACATCCTCTATGTGAGACACTTTGTGGACTGGAGAAATATTTCCAGTTCCTAGTTTTAAGCAGAGGACACACTCAAACGGGAAGATCACCTTTGGGCCTAGTGCAACTCATGTATATTCAACCACACACAGTAGGCAAAATAATCTAGAACCTTGCCGGATTTGGATTTCCTGTGAGAGCAATCAGGCATTTATCTGAAGTTTACTCATGACCTGATGTACTTTTTTCCTTTTGGGTGGAAGTAGAGAGCTCACCACCCCTGGAAACTCTGCTTAGAGTTTTTCCTTCATGGATGTTCTCCTTGGCTATGTTGTAGAGATGGAAAAAATAGAAATTTTACCTTGTTTACTCGGCAGACCCTCTGGTGTCTGTTTTTGGTATAAACAGCCCATCAATAATGCTTTAAAATATTAGAAAACACCATTAAGTGATATCATCTCATGGTTTTAGATTTTTATAGTATCTCAGGGGCCACCTATTCAGCCTGTTTATTTTACAGCTTAGAGAAATATGAGCCAGTTAGTGAAAAAGCCAGTCCAGAACCAAAGTCTGTTCACTTCCTGTATCACACTCACTTTAGGAAAATTATGAATGCAAACTATTCTTGTGAAAATTTTCATAAGCACCCCAAGTTATTTTTAACCCTTTGAATAGAAAGGTCTGTGCAATTTAATGTTGTATAACTCACTAATTTATTTCTCTGAAATGTTTCTGAAACATTTTAGAAAATAGTGTGAGTAAAAAAGCAAAGCAATGGAGCCAGTTACTGTAGTTGACAACAGAAATGTAATCATGCCCTTTATGATTTCATTGTTAATGCTTTATCCTTTGTCTTTCAAATGTGCCACGGCTATTACATGCATAAAATTGAAAAACTGCCTTATTCTTTTCAACATGAACTGATATATTAAAAATTAACTAGATACTATGCAATGTGGCTCAACTTCAATGTGAGAAATAATGTACATAATTACAGCTGGTCCTAAATACTTTATTCTTATTAGCTAGCTTTCTGTTGTACCCCATCTCCAAACTAACTCTAATTAGGTTACTCCTCTCACTGTCCCAAATGCACTTCTGTAGCTAAGATCAAGGTTATTGGTCTCCTTTAAACTCTCTCTCTTTTCCTGACCCTAAGTGGTATATAACTTCAAGTTCAAGATCAAATTCTACCTCTCTCCCATTAATTCTTCTCTCTCGAAGTTATGCTTTTCTTTCCTTTAATTTAGACCCTTAAGAACATACAATTTATACCACAAAATTTCATGCTTAATTATATCCAATCTGATATAAATTGCTGATTTATGTTCATCTACCTAAAATTTGCACTTGGATTGTGAAAATTTTCATGCAAAGATTATACGTCTTCTCTATTACTGCAACGCCCAGTACGATAAAGCATAAATAGATGCCCAGTAAGTGTTTGTTTTTGATTAGCCTATGACTGAATAAGGGGTTATGTGACATGAAGCACAAACCTTGCTACTCAAAGTGCCGTCCACAGACCAATAGCATCGGTATCCCCTGGGAGCTTGTTAGAAATTCAGAGTCTTAGGCTCCATTCTGGACCTGCTGATTTAAAAAATTCAGTGATTCGTAAAGTTTGAGGAGCAACAGTTTAGGGAGAAAGGACTTCCCACTGTGTTCTGGCCAACATGATGCAGCTGCATCGCTCTTCTGACCCATTCCTGGTACGTGCTCACAGAGGGAAGCGATTCTTCAACGTCTGTGGTCATCAACTCCTTGGAGAATCTGGTGAAAGCTTCAGACCCTCTTTCAAGAAAGTGAATATAAATACACACACATACTATTTTACATGTAGTTTTGTGAGCTGAAGAATGCAGTAAGCTTATAAAAAGACTCTTTAGGTACAACTGATACTGCTATAAGTCCCCTTGAGGAGTAGAGTACACAAAGGATAAGGATCACCTATCCGTCTGCTGAGGTGCCTGGTTGTGTGTTGTATATTTGCTGTTGGAAAACAAGGAGGGTCTAACTGGCCTTCTTCTAAAGGGGACAGTCTATGCTATTTGCACTAAGTGTTTGGATAAACAATAATAATCACGTGTAATGTTGTTCCTGTAGGTGGCATGATCAATATTAGTGTGTAAAAGCTAATTTAACCATGAAAGAGGCCTTCATGTAACAGATTTCATTCATCTCAGTAACACAGTAAGCTTTGATTTAAGTAATCAAGATTGTCTTTCTACCTAATTGTGTACCTAATATTTTTTTTTTAATTTTCTCTTTTTGTCTTTCTTTTAATCCAGCCAAAGAGCCATATGCTTTTCATGTATTTTTTAAAAGTCCTTTGGGGTGATGATCTGAATTGCTTTTAATTATCAATTAAATTTTCTCCAAGTAGATTGTTAAAAGTTTAGGTGAGCCCAATTAGTGAGAACCTCACTCTATCAGCAAGAGTGAAGTTGGTTATATTAAGTCTTCTTTATTATGTAAAAAGAAAGGCTCAGACATCTCAGATCAATGTTAAGTGGGGATTATGGAAATGGATGCTAAAATTAAAAGACATAAATTAAAAAGGTATGAGCAGGAAAGTCAAAGAAGTGGACTCTCTTTTTGATCTTGAGTCTTGCCAGATTCTAATAATATTAGTTTGAAAATATGCCCCCATTTATGCTAAAGGGAGTGACAAATTTACAGCTATATTTATATTTAAAAACTATACTGTTCAATATTCCTTACTAGTGATTTTTTCTTGGAAGAAATAATATCTAAACCTGTATTAAAGGAAATTTATATTTGTCAGCCAATAACATATAAAATTGGGGCATGCTATTTTCTTTCTACAGGGCATCTGTGGGCACACTCAGAAGATATACAGCCTGATATTCTTCTATCAGTGAAATCCTAAAAGCAGTGTCCAAGAAAACTTGGTGAACTGTAAAGTACCCAGAGTTTCTCAGAATAGATTATGCCTCAGGGAAAACTAATAGTTGAATAAAGAAGAGAGTTCACACTAGCCATAGAAGAAATTTTGGAGTTAGTATCAAGGGTTGGCTAGCAATAACAAGGTGTGTATCAGATTACTTTTTTAATTATTCATCTCTGAAGCAAGTTTTAGACTATTTCACATTCCTTGTTATTGAGTTACTGGGTGAAAATCAGGGCTGAAAAGAAACAAAAACTGAATTCCACTTAATTGGATTCAATTGTATACATTTACAGAACGTCAGGTATATGTCAGGCACACTTCTTGGTTAGTCAAGGAAAAGAGAATTAGGAAAAGAAAGGGTGAGGGCTTGGTACAATTAATGAGACATGCTCTCTATCCTTAAGAATGTTGCTGTCTAGTTGGGCAACGTATATACACTAAGGATTAAATAACTGACAACTTCTAGAATTGTTAACCATTGGGAAACCAAGGAAAGTGAAGAAAGGAGGCTGAATTATTGCTCTTTTTCAATTCTTTACGCCTTTTATTTCATATTCTCTCCTTATTTCACTGTATTTTTATAAGGATAACACTCTTATTAAAGAAGCGAAACTCCAGGGACTGAGAGATCTCTGAGAGATCTCAGAAGGGACTGAGAGATCTTTTGAATGGCTGGTTTCCATGGAGTCCCTGAGATCGTGTGGCTCAGACAGTCACATCTCCAATAATAATCATGGAGGCCTTGGTAAAATGAATGAGACTGGAAGTCAGATCAACAGCTTGGGGTGTGGATTCTAAAGATGGCTTTGAAATGGTTTTGGAAAAACTGAACCAAGACTGGCCTTGGTGAATTTATAAATCAGATGAAGTCTAAGTTTGACGTGTTCCCAAAGGTAGTCCTGTTCCAAAATACAGTTAGTACAATTAGAAGGGAAAGGAGGAGTTAATAAACTTCTCTTTATTCTTTTTATTCTTTTCCTCAATTTGCCTAATGCTTTAAAATCAGGAAGCAGTTACATGAAACAGTATGCATCAATTCCAATCCCTGTTGCTCTTTCCTTAGTGGAAAGCGAGCAGTTGTATACTGTCATATTCAGACACTTAAGAAAATATCTGGGCTGTCTTACTGTGGGCACACTGTGTCTTACAAGTGGGATAATGTGACCTGACTTCTTTGAGACAAGATTACTTTTTTACATATTTATCATAGCGGATCAAGGACAGTCACATGCCAAAACCAAAGGCAAATGATTATTTGATTTCCCACTCATTTTTCAGAGGGCAGTTGGTTCCCAAAAAGGGAATGATGTTACAGGAAAAGAGCCCTGGCTTTTGCCTAAACTGCATAATATTTTCTCAGACATCACTGAAAACAAAGTGGGATTTGTAGAGAGTAATGACCACAGTAATGATGGTGATGATGATATCTATGAGGATGATAATGCTCACTAGTTTGAAGTTAATATCAATGAAACAGAATTATAACAGTATAGCCTCTGAAATATGAATTCTCAATTGTTTATATCTCTGGGACATGCTATTACTAAAAGCACCAATGGCCTTACAGGCAGAAGCCCTGATAAATATCAGGACCAAAGTAATAAAAATTTGCTAGTACGAATTCAATATATTCCAGCTTTTTTTTTTTTTTTTTTTTTTTTTTTACTTCCCCTTGAGAATCTAGGCTTGGAATCAAGGAAGGAGGAAATTTCAGGGTGAAGTAGATAAATGACAGACCACTTCATCTGGGAATGGAAAGCCCAAAAGAGAGATGTGAATGGCTCACTGGTAAATCTGGACTACAGATGAATTAGTGATAAATTTACGTGATGAAATCTAAAATGAAGAGAAAAGGCTAGTCATTTTTTGGTAACTCTACGTAAATCTGCAGGTAAGCATTATGGCCTTAAAGTTAATTTCTATAACTAAAACGTGAAATACTGTCTAGAGATGGAAGGCATCTTAGAAATCATTTAGACTCTCTCTTTTTATAGAGACCAGGCTTTGAAAGCTCGGAGAAGTTAAATAATTTGGTGGCTGTCCTGTGGTCACTGGCTGAGTTGGGGCAGGAATATATGCCTAATTTCCTTCTGACAGCTTTGAGAAGAAAGTGGGTTTTCACAGAGGCTTCCACTCTGTAAACAGCTTAAGCGGAATATGACAGATGGACTGTGTTTATTGCTGCTCCCATCAACATGTACAATTACTGAGATGTTACATGTGTAAGATTTAACATTTACTCGTCGACATTTCTTTTCTTTTCTTTTTTTTTCACTCCTTGTTTATTGTGTTGCTTGGAGAATGCTAAACATTTTGTAAACAATACTATTTATTTTCCTGAACGGTTACATAAGCAAGTAAAAGCACTAACAGAAGTTTAAAACTGCAGTTAAACTTTATTTTCAAAGCGAATCACTTTCTCTTTTTGAGTGACTTGCTTTTTATAAGCCACATGTAGGGGTGGAAAAAAAAATCTGTTGTCCCATTGTGGTTTTGTTTGGATTCCATTAGTCCAACATGAATTCTGAAACCTGGATCTATTTCCTCCCCCACACGGGAAGATTTTCATGTAGTTAGTGTGAATCGGAATATTTTAATTTCTCTTTTGAGATGACATAATTGGCTTAAATGCCTTTAAACTTGTGTTTTGTTTCTAGGATTTTGTCCCTTTTATTTCTAAACATACTCGTTCTTTTCGTTGTATCCTCCATGCTCTTGGCCATAGAACAAAATAACTGCCGTGGCTGTCAGACCAATTATCCATCTGGCTAGATTCTGTAAAATTCTTTTATTCTTCTTTAAAACCCCAGTAAATAAGTTTTATTTATTCATTCATTCATTCACTCATTTATTCATTCACTTGATTGTTTAATTTATTACTTTAAGCATTAGCTCCATGTTAGGATCACCGTTATTTCTGGGGCTAGGAAGATGAATGAGATAGGGTATCCTATCTGAGGGTGTTCAAAAGTTGGTGGCCGAAAGGTCATTTTAAGGGAGTGTGTAATTGCTTTTATATGATTTACCTCAGAAGGTCGGACATAGACTATAAGCACTCTTATCATCCCTTCATCATTAGGATTTATCAATCATATTTTTTGCTTCTTAACCTGTATTTTTTTCTAGACTGTAATCCTCAAAATAGAGGCTCTAACATGAGTTTACTACTTAGCCCAAGAAAAAGATACCTATACTTTCTCAAGAAAAGATCCCAAGGTCCACAGAGCATTGGTCCCAGGTCTTTCATGCATGAGAAGAAAATAGATGATACTAATTTGATTACACTATGAAGGTCTTATTTGGTGAAGCTTCCCTTAACTTCTTTTGATATGGTGTTGATACACGCATGATGTAGTCTGGATAAGAAATCCATTTTGCTGAGAAATGATATTAAAAATATATTTTTTTAAAATACAGTTTATTCTTTATAATCAATCTAAACCAGACAAAACTGAGGGGCTCAAGGGTAGGGAGAAGTACAAATTAACTCATAATAAGTGCTGCCGTTTTGTGAGGTTCTACGCCTTGTCTGAGATGTACAATCCTGACAATGTGTGTATAGAGAGAAGAAGGAGTTTTCCATTGATTGAAATACTATGGCAACTAAAGATTGCCAGAGAGACAACTAACCAGATAAACTAGTTGTTATTCACCATGAGGTTTGCATTTCTTTTCTTATTCATGAGAGGACAGAAAAAGGAATGATTCCTACAACACATGGTCAGTTTGTTATGTTTGTTCTTACAATGTTATTCTCCCAACATTTCTTAAAAATTAAATTCAGAATCTAATGGATTAAACTGATGAATAAAAAGAAAATCATTATGGGCACTTTAGTAAGGCTTAATAATGATTTATATTCTAAATAAGATTGAGGATATTCAGCAATTAAGGTTTTGAGGGAAGAAACTCGTTATCAAGGGACTTACAATTTTAAGGAGGCAGGGAGTAAAATGAGAGACATGTATTTCGTTATGTAAAATGTACTTCGGCTTGAAATTCAATGACTATAAAAGGAGTTTGAACATATAATTTTTGTATATGATTGATTCCCCAGCAAATAAGTATATTTTTAATATTTCATATATATGGTATATAAATGGCTAGGTATCCGTATATTTCATATATATATATATATATATATATATATATATATATATATGTATATATATAAAGTCTGCATCAAAACTTGGATCCTGCACTCTGTATCATGCATTCTAGACCAGACAGTATGATTGAAAAGGTAATGAACTCTAATACCAAGAAGTGGACTCTCTCTTGGGAAGCAAAAAATGCATCAGGAGACCTCTTAGTTTCATGCATTAGCAAAGTAGAGCCTATAAGAGGTCTTTGGCAGGAGTTTACATAAGCTAATGAATAAGGAAAATAAAAGCTTATACTTCATTAGGCTGACAAGAAATCAATCACATTTGATGAACCAGTAAGTTAGATTTAAATGCTAGGGAGTACCCAAATCCGATCCACTTTGGTGCATAGGTCAGACAGGTACCTGTAGTTACTACTCACAATGTCAGTGCCTTGGAGTTCATGGAAAAGCACATGCAGAAGCAGCCTATTCACTCTTTTGAAAATCTGTGTGTGTACATCTTGGCCATTCTTTGACTTGTTTATAGCAGCAGCTTAATTGCTGCCTGGCTTCTCAGGCTCTATTACTATCAGTTGCAAGAACATGTTATCCTCCTAAACACCAGGTAAAAAGAAATAACATGTTACAGGCAAATGCAACATTATACAAGGTTGGATTGGCTGTAGTTTTCTCTCCCTGACCTCTTCACAACTGGCACAGATAAAATATTTCTAATTCCACCTCCCTTATTTTGGTGATATCTTTGAAAGGCAGTTAATTGTATACATTATCTTTCATTTTAAGATAAATCAAAACTTAAAAAAAAAAAGATAAATCAAAACTTAGGTGACTTCTTTCAGTAACATATAAGAAGAGGCTGTCCTGAAGTTTTTTTTCTCAGTTCTATGAGCCAAGCTACATAATAGAAATTGGAAATCAAGTTTGGACAAAGTAGTATGGTAGGAAGAACCACCAGACTTTCTATCAAACTCTATTCTAAAGGTAATTTGCCTTTTTTCTACTTCTAGAACAAGCTGTGTCATCTTGGGCAAATTTTTTATCTCAAACTGTTATCAGTTTCCTCATCTGCAAAGTCATTCACTCCTTTGACATATGTTCTTTTAACAATATGTTTTAAAATGTTCTTCTCTAACTCTAAAATTTTGTGGCTCTATATCATTATGTTATTTTTCTAACTAGAGAAAGTTCTTTAATGAAAGAATGGTAATTTAAGGACCAGGAAAACCTTGATGGGACAGAGTAAGAATATACTGTTGTACTTATTAGCAATACTAGAATAAGCCTGAATTCTTCCATGGTGTTTGCCAAGAATTTTGTATTATATAATTAGAACACTAAAAAACCACAGTTTTTTTTTAAAAAAACACAGAATCAGGAATAATCCTGATTTCAGGATTATTTGTGCTTTAAGTAGAGGATTTGTTGTGAATATAAATGAATTATTATAATAAGAGGTATAAGCCAACAAGAAATGTCAACTGTAAAATATCCTCATGTGGATAAACTTAGTCCAAGATTATAAAACATACAATGGAGTCTAATCTGTCCTAGGATGAATATCCCTCTTTTCTTCTTTCTAGATACTTCTTCACACTTCTCAACACTTTACTCATTAAATATTAATAGAGTACTTATTATGTGCAAAACTCAGCAGAGACACAGATGCTGTCTTTAAGGAGAAATATTGCTTTACTTATGTGCTCACTAGATTTTGTTGGCTGATAGACTGATGGTTGGAAAAAATCCTCTAGAAGAAAACTTGTTTGGAAGTGACTTCTTGCAGATACTTTAATTTCTTAATTTTGTGTTAGATTCAATATGAGGAGATTTTGAAAAATTATCAGGGTGTCAGAAGGTCTTCTTGAGAATAAAATTTAGAAAGCCACTACAGCATTTTGCTGCCATGGAAAATCTGTCCTTATGATAACTCAGAAGAAAATATGACTGCTATATTCTTAAAATATTCCACAAGAAGTCATTTATGAAAAAATATCACAGTCCTACATACCTCTAAGTGAATCAGTTTCCTTGACCAGGTAACTTCTTTTTAAAATTTAGGACTATTCTAATTTGTTCCATTCTGAGAGAAATAGAACACAATTACTTAGGAACTCACCTGCCATGACCTTCTAAAGTTAGAGCTGGTTACCAAGATATTGCCAGCCATCCCTCCTCCAACTTAAGCCTCCTTACCTTTCCTTACAAGGACTTTAATTCTGGATTATTAGCTAATTTTGATGAAGAATATCTTCAGAAATTTCCTACATCACATTTCAATGCTGATGAGTTTTTTCAAAAGACATATGTTATTTTTTTAAAGATTTATTTATGTATTTTAGAGAGAAAGAAAGACAGTATGAGGGGGAGGGGCAGAGGGAGAGAGAGACCCTTGGGATCATGACCTGAGCCAAAGGCAGCCACTTAACCGACTGAGCCACCCAGGTGCCCTAAGAGTGGTTGTCTCTTTGTGAGTGTGATTCAAAGCTGACTCTTGGTAGCTATTGGGTAGTGTGACTTTATATTGTATGTTCCAGTTTGCTAGGAAACCCTGATTATGTGTTTTGTAACATTGTTAATTATTAATAGCTCACATTTGACTTGCGGCCTGGTGTGGAAAATAAATTGTATAGTCACTGATTAATACAGTTTCTTTCTTCCTCCCAACTGCAATGGCCTCTTGTGTGAGGCCAAATTTACTACTGAGAAATGAGGGGAAGATTCATTATAGGTGGTTTCATTATTTGAGTAGGTTCTGACTGGCAACCAGCATTGCCCTCTGCTTTACCAGTCATCAGGCTAAGCTGAGTTCTGATACAGGACACCAACTTGGGCTTGGATCTTTTCACTGGCAATTGTTCTTGATTGAAGAGAGTGGAAAGAGATAGATAAAGTAGGAACAGAAATATGGTAAACAGGAAGTAGGAGAGTGGGAGAGGAGCAGATGAGCGAAAGATTTGAAAGAAGGAAGTGAAGTAAGAATAGAGCACTCAAGAAACATATGAGAAAGCATCCTATGAAAAAGGTGAACAGTACTGTTGCTTCTCCAATATCATTCACTGCTATTTCTCTAATGGCATTCCATCCTCACATTTCCCCAATCAGATATAAGCAGATTATTGTCTGCCTCAACATTTTGTTGTTCCTTTGCAAGATCTTTGTTTTGGCAATACTATGCTTATTTATTTTTTGGCCATTTCTCTTGGTTTAAATTCTTCAGATTCTATTTATTCAAATCTCTGCCTTCATTAGGGTCAATAGAATAAATTAATTCCCACGATGATGAGAATGACTTAATGTGCCTTTTCTAATAAACTTGCATTGTTAATAGAGATGTTCAATGGCATTTTAACCTACCCAGAGTGTGTTGTGTGGGGGGGTCTGTGATAGAGAAAAAGGAGGAAAAGGTATTTTGGATCAGTAGACCATTGATTCTTTAATTCATACCCAAAGGCCTTTGTCTACTTCATATACTCATAAACGAAGCTCTTACTTAAGGTTCCTGCTAGCCCTAAGTCTGTGTTTAATTGTTCACAGTCTTACGGCTGATGCATCATAGTATTGTTGGCTTTTGAAAGCAGGACATTTCTTTCTCAAAACATAGATAATTTAAGTTGTTACTATCTGCTTAAATGTGTAAAAAAAAGCCACTCCCACTCCCCATTCCATCTAGCTTTAGAAAATGCAATTATTCTTCTCAGTGTGTACCTGGGTTTCATGAATATTAGAACAGAGTACAGATCAGTTTATACCACTGCAAGGCTGATTGTGGAAATATCTCAAATGCAGTAGTTTATATATTAATGTACAGGAAGTTTTTCTTTTTTAATTCTGGTCTCTTAACATAAGAACATTAAAATTTTATTTTCAGATTCTTTTTCAGTCATGTCTGGATTATAATATGCCTTAATAAATGTTAAAAAAGGGCTCCCTCTTATAGAGGCATTATATCAGCATGAACTTTTCCCCAATTAGATTTATGGATGTGGAATGGATTACTAAGAAACAAACTTCGCTGAGGAACAGAAAACCTGATTTCAAGTCACGACTCTATAGTGTTTGCCCATGTGATCACTAACTAATCTGCAATAAATGAAATGAAATAAAACATAATAAAATAAAATAAAATAAAAGTCTACTTTACCTGGTCACTTCACCTACTAGGGTCTTCCTTTTGTGTCTTCCCATGCATTTTGTAATGATCCTATCAGAAACTTCTATTATATCAAGTGGTATAGTGTACCAGAATCTTTGGTCTCCCTTTATGTTTTCTCCAAAGTCAGGGAAATATCTATTTCTTTTTCATCTTAATAAACCTAAGACCTATCTCAAGTCCAGGCATATTGCAGACACATAATGTTTATTGAATTAAAGAATGAAGATCGCAGATAAAATAAGCAGTCTCTACTATACATTTCTGTGCTCATCTAAAGATAGGGAATAATTTAACCTCCTCTGGCTCTTTCTAACTCACAAGACAGATTGAACGACTCCATAAAGGAGGTCTTGCCTTCTTCAACTGGCCTTCTCCAGATCCCTGTCTAAAGTTATCCCTCTCCACCTCTTTCCCATATGATTTTCTCTTCCTTTACCCTGTTTTGTTATCTTCATGGTTTATTTTTTTACTTCCCCACTGAAATGTTAGCTCTGTCAGGAGGGTACTATCTGTCTTGTTCCATCTAGAATCTGTTGTGCCTTATAGAGAGACACACAGTAGGTGCTCAATAAATACTTGTGAGAATTACGGAATTCCATATGTGACACTGGGGAGACTTACTCAACAAATGTAAATGCCCTATATTTTGATGTGGCAAAATTGTAACTAATATGCAAGCTGCTTTTATTATGATTAACCTACCCTGAGACTTCACCTTCTTTAAACAAGAGAATATATGCTAAAGGAAAAAAAATCTTATTTGGTGCTAATTTTTATCTTCCTTAGTTTTGTAGCTCTCTTTTTTTGGAAAGCATTGTAAATATATGAGCCTTTTAAAATGCAACTTCTTATTTTCTTGAAATTTCTGATTCCTTTTCAGGGAACTAAGGGATATTTCTTGAATCCTTAAAGTTGGAAGATAGTATTTAATATGAGAAAAAATGTAAGCCCTTGTTTCAGGAACTTAACATATGTTCATTTTTACTTGGTATGAGGAATTCAACTTGATAACTTAATTGTAATGTTGGATTGTGGTTTGAAGGTAGCTTCAGAAATGGCACATAGGTGAAGGTGACTTCATGTTTCCTTAGGGTTGGTTTTTTTAATTTGAATCTGAATGTGGATGCTTATATAATTTGTAGAATCAAAATTGTGTAGTCTGGTCCTAGAAGCAGATTCTTAGTATTGGGCTTTTGTGTCCTGGGTGTTTTAATAATGTTAGTGTAAAAACTTACCATCATAGATGTGCATTGGTTTGATGCTGCCATCAAGCAGTGTTTGACCCAGTCATTTCTCATTTTATTTTCACATCTAATCAATGACAATGTTGTTGAGAAATATATGAACATTAATATCATGATTATATTCACATAGTTTTATAAGAAAGTTGATCATCTTCACGCCTAGGAAAAGAACCACCATACCTGTTTGTGCATAATGTGGATTTTGAACTATGTCTATATGGGGCAGGAGTTTTCTATTTGTGGCATTGTTTAATTTGATATAGTCATTTTACAATCTACAAGCAATAAGCAACCTCCAGCATCTCCTTCCCTGGAAATAAGAGCTTTTAGAAAGCTTTTAAGTATAAATTTGATTAGCAGTTACTTGCTTTACATTCAGGCAGGAGATTTCATCCTACCGTGGTTCACCATATCATTCAGAAGGAAAAACATTTAAGACCAAAGTGGGGAAAAAAGGGTGGAGCTGGGCCTCAACCAGTCACACTTCTTGGAGTCAGCTGCCATGCCCCCAAATCTGGGCTTATTTAATACAAAAAGGAAAAAATCTTAAAAGAGATATAATAAAAGTTTGTATAGTGGGTGCTACACAGCCCATTTCTGACTTTCTATGTCTTACTTTACTTAATTGTGCTATATGAAATATATAACATCAAATGGCCATTTAAAATTTTATTATGTCAATGGTGGATAATTTACTCATTGCTGGGAAGTCAGACCTCTATAATGAACAATAGTTTAGGACATAAAGAGTATAATCCAAGCACACTTTAACTTACCTTCTCAGATTCTGGATTATTTTTGAGAGCTGCTGATCTAAGTAGGCACCAAACAGGTTAAAATTTTAATACATTACACATTTAAATATTGTTATGCCATTGTTCCTGAATAATGTGTCATATTCTTCATGCACACTGAAAGTTAATGGACCCTCAAAGATTTGGCCTTAATTGTCAGGTATTCAGCATATATGTTGTCATAACTTTAATATATATGTAAAGATTCATATTTAAGATTATATATTTTTTTGTCTTTGACAGAAATACAAGGAAAATTATTCTTGAGTAATACTATATACTACAATGTAAGGGTATATATAAGAATCAGTATATTTTAAATTAGTTGTTATTCACATTAAGAATTTACACAAAGTAGTTTTTGTTTTTGCTTTTTATTTCAAAGTCAATCAAACAAAATTTATGACATTTTATAAAAGATAAAGGTGGCAAAAGCAATTTTTTCTTAGTTTTTATTATTATCTTTCTTGGTTATGCTGAAAGCCAGGACACAAAAATTCCAAATATGTAGAACCTGAAATAACTTTACCAATTTAGAAATGAAATTTGTGAACAGGTCAAGAGAAATATTCTTTGTTCAAAAACCTGGAATGATAAAAGTAAAACAAGCTTACCCATTACTCCTTGAATTTCATCAATACACAACCCATTCTAGGCTTAAATGTTGGGGGGAAGAGTGTGCTATATGGGATTATTTGTGTTTATTTTTCAGGTATGTTCTTTAATCTTTATACTATGGGAAGAGGCTAGCCTGCATAAAGCAGTCCTATCTGTTAATTTAGTTCTTCTGATATTTTAACTTCAATAGTACTAAAGTCAAGGCATATTATAACAAAAGAAAATTTCATTCTTTTCTTATTGAAGGTTTTCCTGGAAAGGTTTCTTTAAAAACAGTGTAAAAGTAATAACAGTGCATAAATTTGAGAGAACCCAATTTACGGGCTAGATTTTGAAAGTGTAATTTTTTTGTTCGATGCTTTAAAAAATCTACGATGTGTGATATACACTTTAAATTTTCATATTGTTTAATTTAGGTGAATTTTGCTATTTAAAGGAGTGTTAGGAGAGATCAAAAGAGATAACTGCATTTCGTGGAGTAAAATGCAAATGTAAGGTGGTACTGTCATCTTCCTCATTGTTGTATGATCCTGAAGATCATCTTCAGTCTTCCCACTGCCCACGGTGTAGAACTACTGTTTCTCTCAATATGCCAGGCCAATATTTCATATTTTTCATGTATATGCAATTTTCCCTAGTGAATGTTCATACCACGTTCAGACAGAGAAGTCGGAAAAAGCTAACAGCAAGAAAAATAAATTTGGATAATTCTTTTCATGTACATTTCCATGCTATGGCTTTTCTGTTATAATAATAGAAGGTGTAATAAAAGGTGTTACCTTATATGTCCAACTTGACATATAACTTTAATATATTTGGTAAATGAAAATTTTTAAAAAACCTCTAATTAGATCAGTAAACATAGGTCTTTAGATTGAAATCTATTATCCTCTTATGCCTTTGAAGTAAAAAATATTTCTCATGACTCAAAGGAAGTGTCTCTAAGCTTTACATTGAGAATTTCCATTTGAAATACCCAAAGACTGAGATAGCAAAGGGTTCTGAGTCACAAATAAGGAAATTCCTTCAAATTCACCTCTCCCTTTTAAAACCATGGTTAAAATTTTACAGAGTTAAAAAATATATTTTACTTTCAAAGTTATCTCTTAATAATTGTTGGTATGGTAATCCTTTATTTGGGTCATTATCTGTAATTCATTTTTACTGCACTTATTATAGACTGTTTAGAATTCCATATTCTATTATATAAATCACTTTTGAAGATTTTATTTATTTGACAGAGAGAGAGATCACAAGTAGGCAGAGAGGCAGGCAGAGAGAGGGGGAAGCAGGCTCCCCGCTGAGCAGAGAGCCTGATGTGGGGCTCGATCCAAGGACCCTGAGATCATGACCTGAGCCGAAGGCAGAGGCTTAACCTACTGAGCCACCCAGGCGCCCCTATAAAGCACTTTTGAAACTACATTATGTTTTAGAACTGCCTTTGTTGGCAATGATAATAAGAATAGGTCACTGTATTACATTCATGCCATTAAGAAATAATTTTGAAGTGTTGATTCTTATATATCTAGGTTGTAGAATATTCATTTTCTTTTTCTATCTTCTTAATGAATATAATCACCTACCCAAAATGATTAAGATGATTACCATTGCTTCTTACACACCAAAAATAGTAATAAGCTTAAATAAGTTAGGCTTCATAGTTTAATTTGAGAATAATTCATTTCCTTTTTTTCTCCAATAACTGTATATTCATAGACTTGTTTTTATTCAAAGACCTTTTCTTATCATTTGAAAAACAGTGCATTTTGAACATTTATCACAATATTCAATTTAATGCTTTTAAGACCATAGCAAGCAAAATTCTCTGAGATTACTATGGCTCATATTTCAATTTAATGAGAATGAAAAACTGCTTAATTATTAAAATCTTATTGTTTTCAAATATCAAGAGTTATTGCTTATGTTTGGATATACATCTTGTCCTTTTCTCATGTTCTTAATGTTTGCTTCTTTCCCATTACCGTTGGTCTTAGGAAACATTTTAATGGCAGCAAATATACTTTACTTTTACCCAGGAGAACTAGGCTCTTATGTAATAAGTTATGCTGAATATCATTTTGGTTAACCTCTATATAGTGCTTGAGATATCATCATTTACAGTGAATAATTCTTGCCCAGAGTGGAAAAGCAATTCTGTGTCCTTGAGTTTCCATTTTGTATGCTTTTCAAAAACATCTTTACATCATGTAAATTTTGTAATCAGATTTCTAAAAAACTAGTAACATATTATGTCCATAATAAAATGGAACACATTTTAGCAGAAAAAAGGCACTGATCCATGTTTTAAATCTTTGCCTGTATGCCAAATCATATGCATAATGATTGCTTCTTACCCAAATATGGTAACTAAACTTAAGAGCCAATTTCAGCAAAGGTATTGATTGTTTAAATTAGATGGGGCAATGAGTGTTTTAAAAATATTTTTTTCATTAGAGTTTTAAATATTCCACAACCAGTAGCTGTCATTAAAATGATGGGTATTTTGAGGATTTATAAGGCCGCTTAATACTAATTGAAGTGCCAATTTTTCCTGTGGGACTGTCCAAATTACCTCTCACTTTGTTTTTATGCTGGTGAAGAAGCTGACCATAATTTTTAAATTCCAGTATGAGATTTTTAACTGCCCAAGAGCTACCTTTGAATACCTCAACATGTAAAGTGGTGTGTGTTAAAATTCCTGCAGTGAATAAACAGTTACGTCTGCTCTGCCTTTCTCCCCATTATTGAAATGGGGTAAATTATTATCATAGCTTAAGGAAAGAACATTAAACTTGATACCAGTTCTGCCATTTTCAAGGAGTTATTGTAAAGAAAAAATATTAAAATTGATTCAGTGTCAAAGCACTTTGTAAATTGTAGGGGATAGTTATTATCTTATTATAAAAGTGTGGGAATCTGCTGACTTAGTAAAACCCTAAATTATCTATGTAAGCAGTAAATATGCTCTGTGGAATGCAGTATGGATATAATTATTCCACAAAGACTGCCAAAAATTCCTCTCATTTTCCTTGTTGTGTGACTTACCTTTGACCATTTGCAATCTTTTAATGACTTGATTTTTATCTGCGATTTTACAATTCTTCCATTATGGAAGAGAGACATACCTCAGAATCCTTTCATTACCTTTCAAGAGTTCTTTCTTAGAAGTAGGTAATTATTATCTTAAAAATTTTCAGAGTCAAATTTCCTTTTACCTTTAGTAAGGCATGTGCACTAGACATTTTAAATTAAAGGTCTATGGTGTTTTTTTATTTTATTGTATGCTAAGTTCACTAAAGATAAAATAATAATAAATAAAAATAATTTATAGGGAAATTATTTATTTGAAATGTAAAACACTAAGTACTAAGCACACAAAAACTTTTGTTGGAATATTACTAGTCAGATTTTATTAACATTAAATATAGTACAATTATTGATGAATTTCTAGCTCTTCATTATTCATTCTTTTATTTACATGACATGATAAAGCAGTAGTGTATTTTTTTGGGGGGAAAAGGTTTATGAAAGATTTAAATTAAAATAAGACTATTAATAAACAATGTGATAAACTTGTCAGTTCACTGAACTCACTGTCTCAAATAAAGTGATTAATTGTCGGTGTTCATTTCATTTCAGCAGGTCTTTTTATCAAATGTGAGTTTTTTCTATAATAAGCTTTTAGGATATCACAAGAGTTCACTTTCTATCATTTACTCATTGAAGTCTATGCATGGGCAAAGAAAAATAAGTTAAAAAGTATTTTCCTTGAGTGTTCATAAACATTCCCTGTACCTGTAATTAGGATTTTAATTTTATTGAATAATCCAGGATCAAAAATCTACATCTTTATATAATCATTTTTTCTACTCTTTGATTAATTTAGGATATTGGACCTTTTTTAGTCAATATGAACATTACTATTAGTGATTTAATAAAAATCTGTTTTAATATGTGTATGGGATCATCCAGATGGAAGTGTAACAAATAAATGGATATGAGCAAATATTTAATGACTCTTTTGTGTTTGTATTGTATGTAGGCATTTTCTATGCGATCTAAGTTTTCAAATTTAGGTCTTCGTTTAAGGTTCCTTCATGCTCATATATTTTGTAAAGTGTATTCACAAATTCTACCAAGCTCTGATTCAAATTTTACTACCTTATAAATTTGTTCCTCTTTAGTTTTAGAAGCAACTGGTATTTGTCAATTGTCTTGTCTCCTTGAGGTTGAATTTAGGCACTGAGAATTAGGTTTAAAACAAATATCTCATTTAATTTTTATATCCTGAGGTAATTGTGATCTCCATGTTCTATACATAATATTGACATTTACAAAATGTTCAGTAACAGGACTGAAACTAAGATTCAAATCCCTATTTGTCTACTCTAAGACCTTTTTCCTCTATATCAAGTTCTGTTGGATTTATATTCTCTAGCTGATGTTCTTTAGTTAAAACTTCTGATAGTAAAAAATTAACTTTTTAAGGAGTCACAAAACATTTTCCTAATTATGAAAATAAGCACACTGACATTTGCTGCTTTTATTTTAAATTATAGATACCATATCTATAACTTTTAAATTCTTAACCATGTTTCATTTTGGATATCATTTATTCTAGAGAATTAATTTCAATTCATACTAGAATAGAAAACTATACTTCTTGCTTAGGACAGCACAGATTCTGCTTTAGAGTAGACTAAAAATTGGAAGATCTAATAAAATGATTTATCTCACTTTTCATTTGGAGAACAAGGTTCAGGAAATAATTGTTTTGAGATTTAAATAATTGTAATTTTCCTAGTAGGACATGCTATTGATTAATAATTATTATTTTAGAGAAAAGAATAATTATCCATTTACAGAATGGCCACACTAATCCTAAAGTTTTGCTCTAAAGTGTAAGGCAAAGAGAATGTTTTATAAGGAGCATTTTCAGTGAGTATATACTTTTGATTTTTCTAAAGACCTATGAAAATGAACATAAATATATTTTTAATAGTGAATATACAAAGGTTGCTTCCTAACTGGAAAAAAGCATCATCATTCAATGAAAAAGTTAGGAAATATCTTTATATTCCTTTAATATTAATTCTTCTCCTTTAATTCTAAGTTTTAGAAATTAAAAAAAAGCTTGGTATAAGGAATGTGTGACTAAAATAATCCTTTTAAAACAATTCAGCCACTTCTAGGACTTGAAATTTTAAGTGTTGTACCTATTCAACAAAGAAATAAGTATCTCTAGATATGTTGACAGTGATGATAAAATTGTCTATGACAGAGTTAATTTGATTCTCACTATTTTGATAATCAAATAAATAAGGAAAGATGAAATATATAAAGGATGCATTTGACCATTAAGGATACTAGAAAAAAATAATGAACTGTTAATGATCGGTTTACACCAGCTACAGAGATTGCCACATATTTTTAACCTGCCTCTCAGAAAGAGAAAGGACAATAAATAATATACCACGAATTATTCTAAAATTTTAAAAATTTTTCTTTAGGTTTTACTCATATTTTAAAACTAGTCTCTCATAAAATGTCATTTCTGAACTTTTTTAGAACACTTAACTTTATTTATAAGAACACATTAATAATATATTTTCATACAATAATCTTTATAATTTAGTACACTAGAATTTAATAAGCTAAAAAAATGACAAAATGCTTCTTATAAATGAGTACTTGAAAATATAGATTCCTGACAGAATATTCAAGAAACTAGTACCCTCATGTATCTTGAAAGAAACTGAGATATAACTTCCATATGAAGTCATTTATTTTTCCAATTATGTGCTACTTATTCAATATTAATGTAGATTACCATATTAAGTAGTTAATATTAATTCCTTTGGCTTTAAAATGTGTACTTCCTAAATAAATTAAAATAGTTTCTGGATATATTTTTATTCACTCACTTTCCTCCCCACAGGTTTAGAAGATAAACTATCCATGTAAATGTTATTAATTTTTCCATCATTTGATTCTTCTATATCATGTGTATTCTTTGATAGTTTGAAATAATTTATATTTCTTAATTGAAAAAATACACTGAGAAACTTTTTAAAAAAACTTCCAAGAACAAAGTTGACCAACAATAGTACTTAGAAATATTTTTGAAATTCTGTAGTAAATTGCGTTTTGTGAGCACTCAAAATGAAATAATATAAATTTTCTCTAGGGCCAAAAATGTAATCCTGCATTGGATAGATGAAGAGATACACATTTATCCCAAGTAATTCCATATATCCCTACAATGTTATTCCAATTGCTTAAATGTGTTATTCCCATAAAATGCTTTAGTTCTCATAAAGCTTATAGCTTTTTTTCTCCACTTTTAAGGTATCCCAAAGAGGCAACATATACTGTGACAGCCCTAAAGGTACAATTTAAATGGAAACACACTTATTATTTTGCTTTATGTGAAAGCTATGGTTCTGAAAGTTTCAGACTACTGAAACTTTTTGGAAACAAAAACACAACTTGTGTTAAAGTTATTATTTTTTAATTTAAATTCAATTAGCCAACATATAGTACATCATTAGTTTTTGATATGGTGTTCAATGATTTTCTAATACATTTTCTTTATAATTTTAATTTATAAATTTGAAATCTATGTTCTCAGTAAAATGGGATAAATCCTCAATTTATTAATTTTATCTTAGTGGCTTGAGACTTAGCAGTTTATATTATTCCATTTTCTAAGATATAGGGATGAGATTAATATCTATACCTTAAAATATTGTGATAATGAAAAATAAAAGTATGTTATGTATATAAAAGAAGACAATATAAACATCAATTATAATCTCACTATATTGGGCAATCATTTTGTAAATACGTGTCCCAATAATACTTGGGAGAAAAATTCTTGTCTCCTTTTTATTTAATTTTAGTTCAACCTTTTAAATATACTTAAGGGTTAATGGCAATAGAGTTTGTGCTAATAAGGAATATATCATAACTAATATAATACTTGAACTGCAACTTTGTCTTAAACACTTGAAATGATATAAAAAGGCATGATAAGCTTAATTATACCACTCTTACTATTTTACCACAGACAAATGATGGCATTCTTATTGTTAGTGAAAATAATGTACTCTCAGTTCAAAATCGGAATGAGTATATACAGAGTATACGATCACAATTGTTATAACTTACTATTCAGAAAAACAGGAATTTTATATCTGCACTTGTTATTGTCAATTTTGTGTTCTTAAATATAACACTGCTTAAGACTTAAAAATTGGTGTAAGTCTCTCTTCTCCATGATTTCCTCATGTCAGGATAAAAAGTGATGCAGGTATGAAGGAAGAAAGAAAATAATCAGAAAGTGTGTGTAAATCTGTAAATATTTGATATAATGAAGATACCTGGGCAGTACTACCAATATAATGTAATAACATGTTTTTTTTAGTATCATTATATTCCATGTCATTTCATTGGTAATTTAATTAGTGTTTATCTTTACTTTTCACTGTAGCAATGATTTGAAAATAATACTCGAGATATAACAAACCCACGAAAAATGAAAATGAGTAACAGAGATAACTTCACATTGTCATCAACCTCTGTATGCCTAAGCAATTGCAAGGTCTCAGAATGAGGTATCCTTGGTTGGCTCCGGTCTCTGATTTGATTATTCTACCACTCTTCAAAAGACTGGTTCTCCAATGCTTTGCCTTCTTACACCACTTCCCCCCATTTTTGTCTGAGCTAGGTATTTAGAATACTTGACTTCGTTCACAGTGAAAAAATCCACATGAAAACTAACACCTAACAGATTCAATGTTTGTTAGCATACTGATGGTGACTAGATCCATCAGTATCTATTTTTCTTTCCAGAAAGTTAAAAAAAAAGCACACCATTATAATCATCTATCCAACCTTCAGATACCTTTAATAGCTAGAGAAAACTATTCTAAATAATAAGTTAATGCATAAACTAAAAACAAATTGAGATGCCAGTGAAAGAAATGTGATTTTTTAGAAGCTATTCAAATTTTCTTAAACGAAGTAGTTTCTAAATAAGACAGATTACAAGAAAAAATTTTAAAAAGTCCTAAAAAACGATTTTAAAATTTCACTGAATTTTTATATTCAAAAATAACTACATCGGTGATTATTTAAAGCTTTGAAATTATAATCATGTTAAGGCAATGAACAATGGTTACATTTAGCTCTCTGCTAGAATATGTAAAATGTTTCATGAGTCTGAATATAAAAAATGAATTATAAAGTTCTCTAATTTAGATTAAGCCTTTGTAGTGTATACAGAAGTAACATTTTCTGGAATTCATGAAGTCAAACTTCAGAGGAAGTTCAGCCTCAAAGGTTTTCTCTTTATTGGCAAAGCAATGGGGAAATCTCACTGAAACTAGCTAATTGAATAAGGAAAAACATGGAGGACATTGTGAGAGGGAGGGGAGGGATGAATTGGAGGAAATTGGAGGGGTGAAGAACCATGAGAGACTGTGAACTCAGAACAAGGGACTGAGAGTTTTGGAGGGGAGGGGGTGGGGGGATGGGCGAGCCTGGTGGTGGGTATTGAGGAGGGCACGTATTGCATGGAGCACTGGGTGTGGTACATAAACAATGAATCTTGTAACACTGAAAAAATAAA
>CM052896.1:65073134-65192195 GCA_028534135.1 Potos flavus
AAAAAAAAAAGAAACTAGCTAATTGAGAATTTGGCCTTCCAAATAATTTTTTATAAAACAAGTAGTTTGAATGCAAACAGTTCTGATAATTGCTATCCTCGATCTGCCTATGTATAAATATTCCCCCTCTCCCGAGAAAAGAAACCCCACGGAAAATCTTGATGTAAGATAGAAATGTTAAAAACTTCTAAGACTTGTGTCACTTAAGTGGTGAATTTATTAACAAATACCTTTTACTGAGGATGGGAACCCCACAAAATACATCCTGTACAGAACTGACTAGGGAGAGTTTTTACTTTTTATTCTAAGATATTTTGGAAAACGTGGTGGTTAGGCTTTGTTTTATTGAACTCAAAATTTTTTGTTTGGTTTTCTTTTTATTTTTTAAAATGAGATAGATTAATTTGTACCCTGCTAATATTTTTAAAAATTACAATTAGATTCTTGTCTCTGCCTTAAACCCTAAAAGTAACGGTTTATTTTACAATAAACAATTTCAGCATGGATTGGTCTCACTACCAGTATACGGGTTTCCTGTAATCAGAACCTTTTTCAGCATTTATATTGTAAAATAGGCAATGTAAAATATATAAATAACATAAAATGATAAAAATCTATCCAAGATGTTTTGGTAAATATATTGAAATATCATTAATACATTACTTTATTAAAGACTTGATATGTATTAATATTTTTCAAAATGACATAACATTAAAAGTGTGGAAATTGTTAGAAGTGAGAAATTTTGAAATTTACAATAATTTATTACAAGAAAAAAAAGATATAATTACCCACCATCTTAAATATTGGCAGAAACACTATTTTTGTTATTGATCTAAAGCTATAAAATTGGATAAGCTAATGAATGACAATCTTAGAAAATGCCTTAAGTTTTCATAAGCCAGATCTCCTCAAACATTTTATTACTAATAAAATTAATTTGGTAAAGTCATTATAATTTGAATGCTCTTTGTAGTTTAAGCAGAATTGGAATACTCAATTGAGTCCTTAATCAAAAGCTTAACATTCTGCTCAAGCAGAATAACAATTAAAAATATATATATATATATCTAGTATATTTATCATCTACAAGACAGTTTTTAAAAAATGGGGACTCTACATGATTTAAAACAGAAATAGAGACTGTATTTTACCCTAAAACATTTTCAACATAAATTACTATAAGGTCACAATTCAAGGGAAATATATGTGATTTATATAACAATTTTAATCATAATATGTAAATCACATTAAAGAAGATTGAGGCATACAGTTCAGAAGAGTTCAAATTTCTTCATTGCTATATGTAAAGAAGTCAATTATCTATATCAAATAATCTTTTTTATTATCAACCATTTGAACATGTGATTTCACTTATTTTTTGCTGTTTTCTTTGGTATTGAATTAAAGCTGATACAAATTGGCCTTTTAATTTTTGGGAGTGGCCAAACTAATGTGATTGGGGAGGGGCTGAGAAGTGTTGTTTTTTATAAAAATTCTTTAATCATTTCATAGAGGTAAACATACTTGAATGCTAAATACCTGACCTTTTCAAATAAATGAAGACCTACCTTGTTTTTCACAATAAGTCTCTATTAATTTCCATGAGACAATGTTTTCACAAATGTAAGGCAAAACAGATGTTAAATTACTTGAGAACTCATAATTTAAATAATTAAAACTAATTTGTGTTTAAAGCTATTTGCAGATTTATTAGAGAAACAAATACAAATATGCATTTCTACAGAACTGTTTTTTTTTTCCAAAATGAGCTTAAAACTTGTTCCACAGTTTTTACTTGCTTATATATCTATGGTAACCCAAGTATTGGCTTCTGTACCACTTGTAATGAGACAATTGCCCTTCCATTGCAATTATAAAAAACTATTTAAAAAAAAATTCGGCACATACACGTTAAATATTTTTCCTTAAAAAAATAATCTAATCAAAATATTGAATACTTTAGATTTAAACAATATTTTATTTACAAATCTGATTTGATTACTTTATTAATTACACAAGGTAATGCTTCAATTTTCAAGAACAGTTTTTTTTTAATATATAGACCAGTGGAATGACATCCTATCTAGTAATATGTACTACACTTCATTTTTTTTCAAAATTAACATGACAAGTTTTCTAATACTTTCAGTTTTTTGGAAAAAATGTTATTTTATTGGGGCACATATCTGATGAAACAAAAAATAACATGCAGAATTCCAAAAATAATCCGTTAAAGTAATATGATACTTACCCTTTATGTAATAAGACATCTATGAACAACAGTGCATAACAATATTATGTATTCATGTTTATGAGAAACCAAGCAGGAGGCAAAATGAGTTCATTCTGCTTTCTAATCATGTGCAGTTTTATATGGCTGTTTGCATCATTTAAATAAAATGTGTACATTAAATTTCTAAGACTGCATTGCACCCAAAATTATTATGGATAGCCATGCTTGCCCTGTATTTAATGAGTGATGAATTTCTCCTACTAACAGAGTAACTGGTCTCAAATCGTGTCTGTGATGTAAAGAGTATTAAATTATATTTTCATCTCTTTTCAATTGCTGCCTTGGAAAGCAAGAATTCCCTTCTTGGAGAAGACTTACAGTAAGTAAAATTTACTTAAGGACTCAGTGAGGAATCAGCACATGAATCAAGAATGTAATATAAGAATGGATTAAAAAAATGTGATTATCAGTACCTTTGTTGAAATCTATTACCACCATTAAAATTTCCAAGGAAAGATAGGGCCTGTAACATAGGGGTTCCATTCATTGTTAAATTACTAAAATCTACCAATTTAATGCTTTCATACTGTTTATTTTTTTCCAATAGAAAAATAAATCTCATACATTAGAAGTGGTACACAAAAAACTGGGATAAAATTTATCAGATTCTTGATAGCACCATTTACACATTCTTAAAGTAAACATTAATATGCACTTTCTTAGAAAGCGATATAAATATATAATACAGGACTTGCTAACCTCTGTTAACCATCTGAATACGATGGAATAATCTATCTCTACTGTGCAGGTAGGCTGTGCATGGTGGTGTGGCAATATAATTTTAAAAGTTTGTTACAGATGTGATGGGAAGCTGGAAGGAGTCGAATAAGCAGAAAAAAGAGCTTAGATCTATTGTAAGCAATGAGTCGAAATGAGCCGTTACAGGTTAGAATTTATCTTTGTTTCTGATCATTCAATGAGAAAATGACTTCCACAGAAATAGATACATTTAACTGTTTCAGGAGTGGGGTGGGTGAGGTGAAGTAGGATTGAAAGTCCTACAGGTAATAGCAATAACTGGAAGTGCAGACGAAATTGGTCTTCAGTGCAAAGAGGAAGGCAGCCGTTTAAAAAGTCTAGGTGCAATGTTGTGGTGCTGAAAGAAAAGCTCCCAGTGATAAAGGAAAAAAAAAATTGCAATGCAACTTCAAGCAGTAATTTTGTGGTGCTGAAAGGACAGCTCCCAGTGTTGAGGAAAAGATCTTGGATCTAGAATGAGGTGTCCAATCTGTATGATAAACAGCACACTGTGTCTCAGAGCGCCCATTCAATCTCAGTAAGTAAATGAAATATTGATTGAAAGTGACCCTGAAACAGAATGCATTAAAAAGACATAGAAAGCTGCAGAACTGAGGTAATTCGTATTCAGCATGTTCACCAGCCTCCCTATAGCAAAACAAGTCTATAAATAGTTGCATTTCATAAGATGTTTGGCCCTTGTATCATCAGTTTTCTCCATTTTGGATCAGTATAGCTGAACAGCCATTGTTACATGCCTACCTGTGGCAGTTTGAAGCCATACTAATTTTCTTCCAGTAAATTAAAGCATCACATCACAAATCAATTCTACATGGTCTATAAATTTCAGAGAATAAGTTTTTAGACAGCATGAAGCTGATTTACACATAATGCACACAAACCCTTATCTGTTACCATAAATTAAAATGTAAATATCTTCAATTTAGCTTTCAGATTTAACTAACATATAACCATGCCAACTAGCAAAAGTTTAAAAGTCCCATTTACAATTAAAATTGAACTGAGTGCATTTTCAGCAATACTAGCTAATAAAATACACATAATTGTTTAAATGGTTTGGCTTCAAAGTAACATTAAATTCCAGATGAAATGCATGGGCTCCACAGTGGACTACTGGAATTTCGAAATAAAAGGTTGAAGATTTGCTAAGACTGAACAAAACATTTTAAAGACCCAACATTTGAAATGCTTCTAATACACATCCTAGATCACTTCCTTTCTATTTTTCAACTAAGTGGGGCCCCAATCTTTGCCTTTGTTCACTGCTGACTCTGAGACAGCATGGTGAAAGAAATTTACATAGATATTATTTACTGTTAATGTATTATAAATGATCTGAGACTTGTGACATGCAAGGAAAAAATGAGACGGGAGACAAGTGATGCTACATGATGAACTAAGCACATTTATAATGATAAAATGAGTAAATATAATAGCGGCAATGCTAACCACTGATTCCACGAGATACACTATTTGTCAAAACTTACACAGCTACAGAGTATCGACGATAAATAGTCATTACCAATTAACACAGTTTACTACAGCTTTTCTCTTTCATTTAAACAAGCATATCATTCCCTTTTAAAATCATTCTCTAAATAAATATTTAGAGATAGAGAACTCTAAATGAAATAACAGTCCAATGTTAAAAACTAAAAAAAAAATGAATCTACTCTTACAGTTTGACAGAAATGAATTATTAATAGTGGAAGGGGAAGGGATCAGGAAATAATTTCAAGTTCTCAATGTCCAAAAGTAAATTGCACAGTAAATCAATATGAAATGAAGAGTCCATATAGTTCAATGAACAAAAGGGAAAGTTCATGAGGACAAAGATCACAGTTCAGAGAGAGGCTGGACGAAATTCAGACATGGAGCATCACACTCATTGTTCTTTAATTGGTTGCACAGAAAGGAGCAGCTGGGATGCCATTTAGCTTGCTAGGATGGACGTAATCAATGGGTTGAAGTTGAGATGGAAGTAATTCTCTTTTGTAATTCAGTTGCTCAGCCAGATGATCCAGAGGTAGCCAGCATTTTATTTTTGTCCATTGAATTTAAGACTGCATGCACAGCATGAGGAGGTGCTTGGGGATGGATGCCCCTATGAGTGGCCTTGAGTGGGCAAACTCAGAGGTTAACAGATGGTGTGTCAAATGGCCTGGACAGTTGGCACTCAGGAGAGGTACAGAAGAGGGTGACAGTTGTTGGGTCTTGGGAACAAAGGCTTACTTTGAAATGACCTGTCAAAAAGCCTGACAAAGGTAGATCACACTACCTCTCAAGATAAACTGCCTCTTCTAAATAAGCATGCAGGAAATACTGTCTGGTTGGTGACATAAAAATGCTCCACAAAACATGCAAATTACCGAGTATTAGAAACTGCATTGGCTGCTAGCGCCATGCTGCAAAGACTCCATCATGGGAGCAAACAGCTAAATCACAGATAGCTTCACAGTAAAATCTACATTCACAATACTAATAGGTTTCTAGTGTTAACAAATTATACACAATTATAAGCTCTTAAAATGCAACATACTTATCAAGCAGTTGCAGATAATGAAACATTATCAGCTATCAATAATTTGTTGGCACTTTCACTTTTGTTTATAAAATTTCCAATACACTGTACCACAGTTATGTGTCTAAACAGTGAGGATGTTAATGGAGTAATGACTGTTCTACTGGCCAGGCGATGGGATCAGTAGTGAATTCAGTGCTTAAAAACAAATGTACAAACCTCTGAAGAGGTGGGACTCCATGTGAGAACTTTTGTTGAACTTACAAATGATGAAGAATGGGCCATGGCCAGCATGCAGCATTATTTCCATTGTCTAGTTCAGATGGAGAACAGGTGCTTTTATTGATCTGTAAACTTACCAATATAATTTTCCACAGTTTTAACCTTTTAAATATTTTACAGTGCTTTTATGCAACTATATTGCTTTTTGATCATTTTAAATTTAAAACTTATTTTCAAAATATTGTTTCCTACTTCACTGTGCCCTAAGCAGGAAGTAAGACTTACATGACAGTGCTTTGGCCTCACTCCATTTTAGGTCACTGACCCCACCATACTCAACCTAACAGTAGTTAATTTAGTGTTATCTAGAACTAATACTGAAAACTATACGCATATCCCTGTCTACATTCAATCATTAAACTACAATAATGCTGGTAAAATGGCAGGCTTAAATCTTACACTAGAAACACCTCTGACAAATATACACAAGCAAAGTATAGAGAACAAAACAGATCAAGAAAAAATTCTTTCTATGAAACATCTGGTAAAACACATATTATTTACATATACACATTGTCAACATAGTCGCATTCATTTGCATAATTATATATTAATAACAGAAAAACTTCACTTCTGCAAAGTACAGTACATCCTTCTTGAAAATGGGGTAAAGGAGGGGTTAAAACAATCTGATGTATAATTGGGGCACTCAACCCACTTTCTGAGGATTGGCAGCCCGCACTCCTTGCTCATATGTGATCCTTTGTGTAATTAAATACTGAGCAGCCTGTGTTGCAGCTGGTGTTCCAGTAATGGTTACCTTCCGATTCCTTGTGCCAGGTACGAATTCTCCTTTTTTGGAGATCTGTATCCTTGCACCAGTCAACTCCTGGTATTCCACTAATGTTTTCCCTCCTTTGCCAAGTATTGCACCAACTAAGTTTTCTGGCACTGCTATTTCAACTACATCCTTTGATCCATCTGTGGATTTTTCTGTTCCTAGAATGGCACTGGCAGCTAGGGGAGAAGCAGCTCCAAAATATCCATTGGTTGCAGCAGTAGCAGCAGCCAGGCTACCTAATGCAAATGTCCCCGCCGTACCACCAGCTGTGCTGCCACTGGCTGAGGCTTCACTGGCATAGGTGGCCAACAAATTGGCTGCTGCTGCTGCTGGGTTGGCACTGGCAGCTGCTGCAGCCAAGGCCCCTGTTGCTGCTGCTTGACTGAGACCTAAACCTAATGTGTTGAGATTATATCCGTAGCTGGCTAAAGTATTAAGTGCAGAGGTGATGGCCACCAGGTCATTGCCTGTGAAGCCAGATAAGACTGCTGGGAAGGCTGCAACGCCAGCAAGGTTAGCATGTCCTAAGAGCCCTGCGGCTGCGGCAGCAGTTGGTAACACTTCAGCAGTGTTTGCATAAGGAGATCCGGTTGGATTGGAATTTGCCACTGGACCTGTAACATTGGCATAACTGATATTGAGACAGCTGCCACTCTGTGGATCCTCTTGTATCTTCTGGATGATAAGTTCAACAGCTTTTCGGTTTTGTTCAGGTTCTCCACTCACAGTGACAACCCTCTCTTGCAAGTTGATCCCATCAGGTTTCTGGGAAAGCTGCACCCAAGCCCCTGACTGCTCCATTATAGCCTTCACAGTAGCACCTCCCTTCCCTATTATCAGACCTGCTGTGCTGTTGGGAACTATAATCTTTACCTGTAATTAAAAAAAATACGTATAAATAATACTTCTGTTTTGCGCATACACATTATATTACTTTGCTATCCTAGAAAAAGTAAAAGAATAAATTGAAAATTAGCTTAAACATAATTTATGAAAGATAGAAATATCACAACTTCTAAAGTGACTTTTATCTCATTTTAATACAATTATCTTGTAAAATCAGAATTTCCAAAAGCAAAAGCAATTTTCAGTTTAAAATAATCAAAATTTTTCCTGGAGTCCTTGTGCATTGCAGTAGAAGTTTTAAGAAATTAGTATGTTCTAAAAAAAAGGGTATCATAACTATACATCAATGGTAACATTTTTATATAGCTCCAAAATAAAAATACTGTTGATATTCTTCACCTATTGTAGCTTTAAGAATACCTTTGGTCTGAAACATATAGAAACAAACAGTGCAGGATTATGATGCAAAGTCAGTAAAGATACAAGTGGTAAAGTTCTAGCTTGAGTCCCTTTGGAAAATTAATTTCATGTTCCTTATCACCTAGCAATTTTTGTGTTATTCAAACCTTACTTGTTTCATGACTAATATTTTCAGAGAGCAACAAAATTATTACTAGTGGAATTTTGATTTTTCGATTAAACTGACACACAACATACAACTTTACCAAAATAACAGCTATTTCTAATAATACAAAAAATGTCAATCACTTTAGGGAGGTGAACAATGATATTTGAGTATGATATTGCCTGGATGTTCTACTTAAATTTGTAAAATGACTAATCAGATAGATAATTCTCTTTTTTGGCAGTCGTAGCTACATTTTAAAAGATAGGGCTTACAACCATATTATCAAAGGTTACTGGAATCACAGGAATAGCTATGATACAATGTGACCATATGAATAGAGGCATTTTAGCTAATTTGTATTGAAACATTCATCCACAAAATCTAGACTATTTGGATTTATTTAATTACGATCAAATACTATCGTAAACAGGATAAAATCAGTAAGGTATTTTCCATAACCCCTGAAATTAAAATATAATTATTAAAAATTTTATTTTGGTAGCACAAAGATATGCATGGCGCTGTGTTATGACTCACTGAGTAGATAAAAAACTGAGTGTTGTGTTCACTGACAAAGAACTAAAGTAATTGCTTTCCTTTTTCTGAATATTAAAATAGGCAGGTTGAAGTAATTTGTTGAAATTTGAGCAGGAATTTAGTTGAGATATTCTATGAAATATTTCATTAGCTAGTTTTTAGCAAGTATTGTCGTGCTATCTTTAAAACAGAAATTTAGGTAAAAATATTAAAAAAAATACAGCCATGCATTTCTGGCAATTTTGCTCTTCAAGGTAGCAAGCAGTGAAAGTATAAATTCGAATTCTAGACTGTGTCACCTCATAAATAGTTTACATGTATTAACACACATGTACACACACACACACACAACTTTTCTTTCCACATATATAATTTAAAGGAATGGGATTTTGTTTCATTCCAATTTGTCTATAAAATAATTTCGTTTTATTGAAAACAATCTAAATTTTCTAGAAACATTTTTTAGGAATGTCAAATACGTCCTTCATATTCCTCCCGATTAAGTGCATTCAGTTTTAAGAAGCAGGGTGAGAAATAATTTTTTAAAACATGTTAATTTGTTAATTTTGTTCACAGATTTTTATGTAGAAAATTATTTGTCTAAAATGCTGCAGTGTGTTAAAGTATTATAATTAGAAAGTTAAACCATGATTACTTCTTACACTAATTATAAAGATGAATTAGAATCATCCTTACATTTCATCCTGTGCACATGACTATTGAGAAAATTTACTTTTAAGGATTTAAATATCTGAATGCTAAATATGATTATATTTTATAAATAAGTACTTCTTTTCAAAATCAGAACATTTTTTATATAGTTGAAAACATTTATATACTAGCAAGCTATGGTTTTTAACATAATTTTTATGTTTTAACATAATTTTTATGAAAAAAATATATTAACCAAAACTTTCATGAGAGCTGTTCTTAAATTATTTTAAATTCTAATATCACTATTGTTTTGCCCAATGTAATGATTACCTGCATGATTATAACCCAAGAAGAGAAGAGCACATGAAAGGTCAACTATGGGAACTGTCCTATAGACTGTCAATAAAAAGCAATGAAATATATAAATTTATAACATCCATTCTAAAGTCACCTTAAGCTTCTATGAGATGTGTGAAGATGACATTAATTTATACTACGCTGCACACCAGTCTCATACTATATTTACTGCATCCACAGCTTTTTTGTAAAAACCCGAGTACTAGTTCTATTCTTCCAAAAGAACTTGCTGACGTGTACACAGCATTGCTATTACCGCACATTAGTTTTTCCTTTCTTTTCTTGTTTTCCCCTTTCCTCATTTTTCTTTCTTTTCAACATTCCAAAAAAAAATTCTGAAACAACATATAGTTCAGAAATGTTGTGTGAACTTCTCATAACTGTAAGCATCTTCCAAAAACTCTGTCACTTCGGAAATTGAAAAACTGCACCATGCCATCTCTCTTTATATTAAAGATGTTCTTCTAATTTGAATTACCATCAGACCATACACACACACACAAAAGATACCTTCATGTAATAAGTACTATTCCCTGGATTTTATTTTTAACTATTTGAAATAATCTTATATAAATTACTGTCAGCCATAATTGCTATTTATCAAATACTGATGTGGTTCCCAACTTTAACTGGTAGAATTTACATTTGTCCACATATAACTACATAAAGGTGGGTTATGATTTAAGAGAAAACATTAATGATTGCATATTAAGATTTACAGAGCACTTCTTAACTTTAGATAGTAATAATTCTGCACAAGGTTACTGATCTCAGATATTAAATTAAAAATTAAATATAAATATAAAAAGTTATTAAATTACAAATTAAAAAATGTAAATACTTAATAGCCTAGCCAAGGGAACATGTCACCTAACTTTTACTTTTGACCCAAGGAAATGAAAAACCTCTCATATTTATACTTTTTTCCTTGAAGACTTAAAAAGAATATGTATGTATTTGCACACTTAATCTATTATGGACACAAAACAGGAAACAAACTCTCTGAAAAGAAGAAGTTGAGACAAAAAGAAAAACTGATCCATATGCATAGTATCTTAGAAAAAGTAGTGTTCTATTTCCATCTTATGTGTCAGGTCAGAGCCAAGAAGTGAGGCACCAGTGTATCTCCACTTGGAGATAGTGGGGTGGGGTAGGGGAGAGAAAGGGAGGGTAGAAAATTATGTAAGATGGCTACTTGTTTACTTCTTAGACATAGGAATACAGCATTTACTAAAGAAAAATTCTGTGCACTGACAGAATTTGCTTCCCCAATGAGATGATAAGTAGCAAATTTTAATTATATGTATGGCTTCATTTTCATTGGTGAAGTCTGTTCACATACTGACTCACATAAGTGTATGTATACTTATTTCTAAAGAATTGAGAGGAATTAAAAAAAACCTGGATCCTAAATACATAAATTATTTGGTGTAACACACACCAACTGAATCAGATATGCTGTTGACAGCTACAAATCAGTTTTTAGAACTATGCTCTATAGTTGCTACCATCAATTCAATCATTAATAGAATGCTTACTGAGTGGTCCAGGCCCTGTGTTGGGAATTAGAGATAAAGGATATATATGACACTGCTCCTGACTATAAGGAACTTTTAGATTAGTTGTAGAAAAAGATGTGTAAATTTAACATCGCAGTGAAGTCTCAAAAGTGCTGGTATATAAGTAGATGAAGAGTACAAAGTAGACACAAAGCCTAACTGGAAGGAGAAAGAATAAGTAAGAAAATCTTTGAGAGACAATGATTATTATGTGTCTAAATGTCTTCCACATCTTTGTTCTATAAGTATCCTGTTCTATATTTATCAAACATTCCTATAAGGTTGACCTGTTATCTCTATGTTGGATAGTTTCCACTCACACCTAAACCGATTTTAATAGTGATCATGTGCTTCAGTAGTTTTTAAAGAAAAAAATGTTTACTTAAATTTTCCCTATATAATTTCCCTATATATTTATTTCCCTATATATATATATATATATATATATATATATATATATATATATTTCCATATATATTTCCCAAATAATTTATAATTATGGACTACCAAATAAAAATGAGATAAGGTTAACAATATAATTATGCTAATTTTACTAGTATCAACTGCTTTTCAGAAAAAAAGTAATAAAATGACTATTTCTCTACGTGCAGCCAAAGAAGAACCTCTATGGGAATCCTATGAAAAGTATTAAAAATACCAAATAGGTAGGCTTAATGTTGGTATGCTTCTGATTAAAAATAAATATTAAGCAAAACAAATTTACTTCTTTGCCAAATAAGAACGAAAACTCATTATGGTCTTATAAAGCAATGAAAGTGTCTGTAATCATAATTCTTCATCATCATGGCAGGAAAATTATTTAATTATTTCATAAAGCCATATTTTCATATAAATTCAAAACAAGTTCCATTATAATTTAAGATATCTCAATTAATAGTATGGACTATTTAAGGGCTGCCATATTATATACCACATATGCATGGACTTATTTATAAAGCAATGCCTATCAATAGTGGATACCTTTCATTTATTCTTTCATTTATTCAGCCATGCTGATCTTCCTTCTTCTAGCAACAGACCCTAATTTTCCTTTGGGAAACACCTTCTCTCGCTCTAGTACATGTGCTTCATGTAAGGCTGACAACCTTCCAATGCTCTAGGAGTGGAAACATAACAGAGCCTGACACATCACAATTTCCACACCTCTGGCAGTTACTGATTTGGGATTGAGGATGTGGCCCAGGATGGTCCAATGAGTTAACCTGAGAATTTGGTAAAACCATTGGGACAGAGATACCTGTGTTTCTAATCTAGTAGAGCACAACCCTGACATTACTAGTGACTATCTTGCCACCCTATGGAAAGAGGAAGAACCTGCCTGAAAATAAAGTTAGTCTAGATAAAAGGAGTCTACAGAAATGGAAAAAATTTTGACAGCATATTGGCATCTGAATCTAACCATGTCTAAAGCTAGCACAGATCAATATAATTTCATTTTTAAGCCACTTTGCATTGGATTTCTATAATTTATAATCAGGCAAGTAGTATATTAGAAAAGTTTTTACATTCTTGTTATATCATACATTATTTGCTTATCCAAAAGAAATACTGACATTTTGTTGTATCTCTTGATGATCTAAAAGTCAAAACATTACAGCTCCAGTAAAGAAACACAAGTGGAATCCTTAACTTACCTTTTAACAAGATATACCCAACATGTCTTACAGAATAAAGCTCTCATCATTTCCCTAATGTATTACACCTTAGGCTACTGAGGCACCATTTTGTAGTGTCCAGTGAAGATGCATATGTAATTTTGGGGATCTATATTGAACTGCGGACCAAAGTAAATTGAAAACCTCATGTCTTTTCTTTTGATTATAGATTTTATACACATAAATATCTGCCTTCCTGAAAAGTACTGATTTGACAAAATGTGTACAGGACTGCTACATGAATACAAGTATCCAAATAGAACAAAAAAACAACTCCTCTTTCTACTAGTCTGTTTAATCTACTCACTTTTGATAATCAAATCAAAGGCAACACAGTTTTCATAAGCATGCATAATATTATTGTAAAATACCATGCTGTTTTTTTCTTATATATCTTCACCAGTCCTTCCCTCACCACTGCCAACACCAGGTTTCAAACCTGGGAGCCATCTGTGCCTTTTCTTGCTCCCTAGATCTCTACATCCTGTTACGTACTATTTTATCTTTTTCTCCCTGAAATGTTTTTTGCCCAGACCTACTGCTTTATCCTATCTAAAGAAATACATGGTATTATAAAAATAATCTAGAATAGGCAGTTTGAAGATATAGGCTCTCACCCTGGCTCTGCTGTGTGACCTTTGTCAAATCATTTCAGTTTCATCATCTATAAAATTAGAAAACTTGATAAGATTACGGATGAAGAGTTTTTATTTTAGCATTATAAGAAACCCTACTCAACAGCTGTCAGTGATGACTCCACCATTCAGTTACCCACTGGATTATCTAGAATCCTATGTAGACATTCCAAATTCTCTGTATCTTGTGCCTGACTTGTCTTCCCAGCTTCATCTTTTAAGACTGGTATACCGTGCTGAATCCAAACTCTACCTTCTAGTTCTTGGATATACTCTATATTAGTCATTTTTCCATTTCTTTGCTTTGTTATCTATTCATTTGGTCCAATTGACTGAAATGTTATCTACCTATATTCCCACACTGTTCTTTCCCTGAAAATACATACGTTTTTGCCTCCTGAAATCTTACATGTCCTGCAAGAACAGTTCAAATGCAATATAGTTTGTAAACTCAATCCTGGTTCCTGAAAACCAAAGTGTCAAAATACTTTTCTGTATTTCTTATTATGTTACTTATCCAATGCTGGCTTGTGTTAGCATAGAACAGATATTTACCTCTCTTACAGAATTTTATCTTCCTGATGGCCATTATCTTATTTAATTTTGTATCTATTATTTGCACTTAGTTGATGTTATCAATTGGGTAACTGTTTAAAAAATAAATCCAAAAATATAGATTAATAAGAACTAAATAAACTATTTAAAAGATTCCATTATGGCCATACAGTCGTGTGTAGTGTATGTGTGCACGTGTGTGTTTGTGTGTGTGTGTAAAATATGACATTGGGTTCTTAAAACAAGAATAGCTTAAAACAGGAATAACATTATCATCTCTAAAATCTAAATTCAGACTATCCTTTAGGCTAGAGCCACTGTCTTTCAGTAATTTGCCAAAATGACCAACACAAAGGGAAGGAGGAGAGGTACCCACGGAGAGAAACCATATGTTCTTTAGGCCTTTTGAGAAAACAAGGAGTTGATCCTTTGGCCTCATATATGTGAATCTACAAGAAAGGTGATATTGTGGACATCAAGGGAATGGGCATTGTTCAAAAAGGAATGCCCCACAAAAGTTACCATGGCAAAACTGGAAGAGTCTACAGTGTTATTATCCAGCATGCTGTTGGCAATGTTGTAAACAATTAAGGACAAGACTCTTGCCAAGAGTATTAATGTATGTATTGAGCATAGTAAACACTCAAAGAGTCGAGATAGCTTCTTCAAGCATGTAAAGGAAAATGATCAGAAAAAGAGGGAAGACAAAGAGAAAGGCACTTGGGTTCAGTGGAAGTGCCAGCCTGCCCCACCCAGAGAAGCACATTTCGTGAGAACCAGTCGAAAGGACCATGAGCTGCTGGATCCCATTCCCTGTGAATTCATGGCAGGGTAAGTGTAAAAAAAAAAAAAAAGACCTCAAGACTGTAAAAAAAAAAATAACTCAAAGATTATATTGCAACCATGCCAATGGGTAAGTGGCAGGGTAAGTGTAAAAAAAAAAAAGACCTCAAGACAGTAAAAATAATAACTCAAAGATTATATTGCAACCATACTGAAATATACAAAAGATAAATGTATACATAATTTAATCTTATCATAAAATTACTGAAATCAGTAACACTCATAGATTTATGGTCATTTAAAAAACCACTAACATTACGAATGGATATTGTACTTTGTCAAATGCTTTTTCTGCATCTATTGAAAATGATATGGTTCTTATCCTTTCTTTTATTAATGTGGTATATCGCATTGATTGATTTGTGAATATTGAACCACCCTTGCAACCCAGGAATAAATCCCATTTGATCATGGTGATTTTTTTTAATGTATTGTTGGATTTGGTTTCTAGTATTTTGTTGAGGATTTCTGCATCTATGTTCATCAGAAATATTGGCCTGCAGTTCTCTTTTTTAGTGGAGTCTTTATCTAGTTTTGGTACAAGGGTGATACTGGCCTCATAGAATGAATTTGGATATCTTTCTTCCTTTTCTATTTTTTTGAATAGTTTGAGAAGACCAGGTACTAACTCTTCTTTAAATGCTTGGTAGAATTCACCCGTGAAGCCATCTGGCCCTGGGCTTTTGTTTGTTGGGAATTTTTTGACCACTGATTAAATTTCTTTGTTGGTTATTGGTCTGTTCAAGTTTTCTATTTCTTCCTGTTCTGGTAGTTTATAAAAATGGTGTTGGGAAAACTGGACAGCAACATGAAAAGAATGAAACTAATCCACTTTCTTACACCATATACAAAAATAAATTAAAAATGGATTAAAGACCTAAATGTGAGACATGAAACCATAAAAATCCTAAAGGAGAACACTAGCAGTAACCTCTTTGACATTGGCCACAGCAACTTCTTTCTAGATATATCTCTCCAGGCAAGGGGAAAAATAAAATAAACTATTGGGACCTCATCAAAATAAAAAACTTCTGCATAGCAAAGGAGACAACAAAACTAAAAGACAACCTATGGGAGAAGATCTTTGCAAATGAAATATCCAAGGGTTAGTATCCAAAAATCTATAAAGAACTTACCAAATTCAAAACCTTAAAAGCGAATAACCAAATTATAAAATGGGCAGAAGACATGAACAGATAATTTTTCGAAGAAGACACACAGATGAACAGACACATGAAAAGATGCTCAACATCACTAATCATGAGAGAATCACAAATCAAAACTATAACGAGATATCACTTCACACCTGTTAGAATGGCTAAAATCAACAACACAAGAAAAAACAGGTGTTGGCAAGGATGCAGAGAAAGGGGAAAAATCCTATACCATTGGTGGGAATGCTGGTGCAGCCACTGTGGAAAACAGTACGGAGGTTCCTCAAAGAGTTAAAAATAGAACTACCCTACAATCCAGCAATTGCACTACTAGGTATTTATGCAAAGAATACAAAAACACTAATTCAAAAGGACTCATGCACCCTGATGTTTATAACAGCATTATCTAAAATGGCTAAATTATGGAACCAGCCCACGTGTCCATTGACTGATGAACAGATAAAGAAGATGTCGCATAGATATACAATGGAATATTACTCAGGCATAAAAAAGAATGAAATTTTGCCATTTGTAATGATGTGAATGGAGCTAGAGTGAAGCGAAATAAAATCAGTCAGAGAAAGATAAATCTGATCTTACTCATATATGGAATTTAAGAAACAAAACAAAGAAGCAAAGGGGAAAAAAAGAGAGAGAGAGAGAGGCAGGCAAACCAATTAGCAGACTCTTAACTAGAAAGAATAAACTGGTGGTTACCAGAGGGGAAGTGGCTCGGTGCAGGGGGGATGAGTAAAATAGGAGATGGGGATTAAGGAGTGCACTTGCTGTGATAAGCAAGTTGTATGGGAAGTATTGAATCACTATATTGTACACCTGAAACTAATATTGTAGTATATGTTAATTAATTGGAATTTAAATCTTGAAACATTAAAAAAATAAATACAAGAAAAAAGATATGCCTTGAAAATAGTAAAAAAAATGAGAAAAAATAACTACATTATAATAGTTAAATATTAAATATGCACTATATGCCTTTTTCTTAAATTTTCATTGGTGTATTATGTTTTTCCTATGATATTTTGTAGTTTCTTACTCACTAAGATTTTGTGACTAGGCTTCTTAGCCATAAAAAATGTAGCCAAACAGGTTGTAAAAGTCCAGAATACAAATATATCTGTTTATTTGATTAAGTTATGAACTCGATCAATAATATGACTCAAATGATAGTTTCTACTGAGTCACAATCACAATTTATAATTGATGCAATTACCTCCTATCCTTTGCTTTGCTTCAAATAATTACATTTTTACTTCAGAATAATTAAGTCAAAGTTTTGTGGAGATTGTACTTCATTTTATATCTTCTTTCAAAGGGCCTTACTTTACTTGCCCCTTTGGCTCCTAGATATGAGAGAGAATGAGACAGTACACCTCTTTTTTGGTGTCTCTTTGGAAGAAGACAGAAAATGAACAATAATCCCCATGAAATTTCTAAAGGCAAATAGAGTTTAACTTAACTTTTTTACTTAATACATTATTTCATGTTGCCCCTTGAAGCATTAATATTAAAAGCTTTTTTTTTCTTTTGGTGACTGCTGCATATTTTAAAGATACATCACATCACATTCCAGAGAGTGATAACACTTAAGTATAAGAAAAATAGGAAAAATCAGTGTCTTATTGGTAAGAACAAGGAAAAGAAAAGCACTTTAAACTAGTGTCTTATTGGTAAGAACAAGGAAAAGAAAAGCACTTTAAACTATTTCTGTTATGTCGAGATGCTAAGTACTTTAGACATAATTATGTCAAAAAGGAAAAAAATACTAGAAATTAAATAACTATAAAGAAAACACAAGGGTTGTAAATGATAAACATTTTAGGGCAGCCTATTATTTACAAATGAAAATAATTTAGAGCACTATCATCTTAATGCTTACTATACTATATTTTACTAAAACGAGGTTAAATTTCTGGAAGCCTATTGGTCAACATTGTCCATGTGTGAAATTATCAAAAGTCTCTTAGAAATTATTATTATTATTACTGCTATTATTTTAAACCATCTCTTCTTAGACCAGCTCTTTCAGAGTATATATAATAAGATAAATGTTTAGTGTTCTTAATTCTGATTAGTGAAAAAATATATTTGAAATATTTGGGGTTTTAATATGAAAACTAATGTTTTTAATTTAATATTTTAAAGTTTGTAATGTCAATCTAAAAAGTGAAAAATAGCTATGAACATTAAAGTAGGGGCTGTGTTCATGGAAGTGGATGATGAAAAGGGATGAGAGATAAGGATAGAGGGAATCAAGATTCCTATTTTGGATATTTTAAGTTTGAAATCCCCGTCAGACATCTAAGTGTTGATATCGAGTAGGTGATTGGCTATGGATCTGGAGATCAGAGGAAATTTGAGAATTAACATAGAGATAGTTATTTAAAGCAACAGGAATAGATAAGGTAGTCTAGGAGATCATAAAAGTGAATAAATAATTCATTAAATAGTGACAGTAAAGAACTGTGTTTGACAAGAAAATATTAAACTGCTAAAATCAATCAAAGATATTCAAGGTAGATCAGCAAAATTAATCACTAAAAATAAAAGTGAACCAAGAATGGTCTATTAATCTCTTTCTTTTAAAAAATGTGTGGCAGTATGCATTGCCTTTTGGAAATCACATTGCAGTATACATTAAGTTATAAAATAAGCATAATCTTTAGTTTCTCTCCTTTTGTGATCCTTCTGGGAAATAACCCAAAACACAGAAAATATACACACAGGGCAGTGCACAGGCACTACATGCAATTATAAAATAATGTGGAAAATAACACAAAATTCTAAAATATATATAAATGTGTATGTAGATTTTGGATTAAATAGTGTAAAATTATATGCAGGTAAAACTGAAATGAAGGTAATAATAGGAATCGAATTTCAGGTGAGCTTTTTTTTCTCTTACCATATAAACTTTGTCTTATTTTGACATTTTAAAAGCAGTGTAACAAAAGGAAATAAAAAAATTACTCCCAAACTAGGCTGCTGAATAAATAAATCCTGCAAGAGCAGAATAAATAATTTGTTTAAAATAGTTTTAGTACATTTCTAGTATTCACTACATAATTTTTTATTTAGTGCCTATTGTGTGCCAAGTACTGTTCCAGATGTTGGTGATTTTATAGAAGTAAGTAAAAATGATAAGATCTCACTTTATTGAAGCTTACAGTCAAATGGTATCATAAAGACTACCAAGTATTTAAATTAATATTATAATATTAGTTGAGAGATGACAGGAGATTTAGAATATACTTTTAAATTTTAAAATAAGGAAACTTAAAATTATAGTTTTAAATAAGAATCATGTAATTAAAATAAATGCTTATTTATGAAAACTACAAAGGTAATTTTGGAATTTAAAGCTTTTTAAAATGGGTTGATTTGACACTCTATGATGTAACCAAACTAATTAAATATTTTTAGAAGTAAATGTCTCAACTATGTTTGGAAATCAATCTTTACTTAAACTTATGTAACGAGATAATTAAAAAGGAACCTTTCACAATTTGGGTTTTAAATTTTGTTTTCACAAATTTTTGATTAAGCCATTTTTACCACTGAAATTATTACTTAGTTGAAAAGATTGATGTGCCATATTTTTACATGACTTATTATTGAAGTCAAATATAGGTGCTTATAGGTATTTTAGATTTACTAATCATGCTAATACAACATTTCTTATATTTAATTTTACCAACAATTTTTCTGAAGCCAATACTTATTTTTTAAAAAAAGTACGTTTGCATTTCAGTATCTTACTAGTAAAGTTTGATAATTTCTTATCATAAATGACTATCGTTAAGAAAATGAAAATTTCATAAATTATTTTCATTTAATTAACACTTGGGATAAACAAACAATTATTAACTAAATAAAAGGCTACAGAAGAATGTCTGTAATTTAATAAACTGTATTATTAGTGACAAAGCTAAGCTTTTTCCCTATATATGGACTGGAGTAGTTTACTTCTATTTAATGAATCATAAATAAAAATAAATTTTATAACTTCTATTATTTGGCGAGAAACAATTTGCAGTTAGTTAATGAAATAGAACATTTATTTTTCCAAAAATATTTTTAAAGAGTGACTTAAAAACTGTATCATCTAATCGAAGAAAAAAAACAATAGCTAAACAAACGCTTAATAAAATGAATTATAAAGGTAGTAGCTTCAGAATAAAAGATGTAAAAGATCAACTTATTATTTCCTAGAATGTTCCCGAATCAAAGACAAAAAAAATTAGAAAAGTCAACAATGAGAAAAAAATTTTTATTCTATAGTGATCAGGAGTCAAATTCTCTGATCTGGCAAAACTGTTCTTTGAAAGAAAACACAAAGACATTCATTCTTATTTCTAAGCATTTTAAAAAGAAAATTAAAATGTTGAAAATAAACTTGATAACTACCCCTTTTATATGGCTTTATTTGAAAGACTAGAAAAAACTCTATTGAATTGTACACACATACACATACACACACACAGCAAAGGACTAATACGCATCTGGAGTAAAGAGCATTCAGAGTTTTGGTTATATAAACACATGTATAATGTTCTATCTTGAGAACATAATGTGGTATAAGAACTACAGCCAAGACTGCAAGGAAAATGTTGATGAAATACACAAATACACAAATCACCTTTACCTAGTAGGTAGTCCAGAAAGAGTATTGCAAGCCTGCCTACTTAGGAGCCAATGCCCAATTTATCTATAGTATGCAAAATAAGCAACGTTACAGAGTGACTATTCATTCTCTTCCCCTGAAGAGTACCACTTTCTTCAATCAAAATAGCTGAAAAGCCCTAGACTTTCCATAAACATGAATATATCTTCATACGAAATCATACCTTCAAAAAGGACTTTGGAAGGTCATGTAATCTGGTATTTACCACATGATGTGTTATAAAAATATAAATTATGTGCTTTCAGCAGCCATCCTTGTCCTCAGGCAGATCCTCTGATTCTCATCACTTGGTGTGAAGAACACACTATCTATAGCATAGCAAACTAACAAACTTAGAAGTTTGCAATGGAATGAATATGGTCAGGAAGCACTCATTTAACCCTTTTCTATAATTTTTGACAAGAATATTGCTAAACAATCTTAAAAAAATACCACTATAATCTGTATATAAAGATCTCCAAAGTAAGAGAACTCCTGACCATACCTGGGAATCGTCAAAGACTACTAAAAAAAGATACCTGAAAAGTACCTGAAAAGATAATCATCCTTTATATAATAACCTTTCTCAGATTTAAATTGTACTAGTTAGTAAACTCTACTGTTCTCAATGCTAAACCTAACACCTACCCTTCAACTTCTGCACAAATCAAATATTTTTCTTTAATATTTTTCAAATAAAGTGTGTTATTTCATGAAAAAAGTTTTGATAAAGTTTGAGAGAAGAAACAGTGTTAATATTGTACACAATCATAATCATTTTAGTCAACTAATATGTTTTCATATAATAAACAGCTTCAGAAAACATTTCTCTAATTCTTTAAACATACATGTCCAATCTTGTGCTAGACCTATTAAATAAATACCTCCGTAAGTAGTTTTGATGTGAAGAGAGGGATGAGAACCTTTGATAGATTAATTAAGAAAGAAGGAAGAAAAATATTACAAATATTACACAATTTAATTTGCCATAACTTTCAAATATGAAACAGTTGTCATTCCTTTGCTAGTTAATAAGTGCGTTCTCTAGGCCTGAATCCTCTCTCGTGATTCTTCTTGAATCTCCTCAATAAAGCATTCCACGACTATAAAAAGAAGGAGCCAAGTAGCTCAAACAAATATATAATGTCTAAGACGGTCCAGTCTTCTTGGGAAATTCCCACTTTCTATTCTTTAAAACAGTATAAATCACAAGTGAAGCCATTATTTTCTCCATCTTGTTTTACATTCTCCTAGCTAACATTTAAAAAAAAAAGTAGAGAGATAAACAGAAAAAGTTAATAATGTTCATATTCCTTGTCATCACCCTGATGATACATGAACACAAGATGTTTTTTGACTATTAAACATAGGGCCATATGTTTCTTGGCAGCTTAATATTCTTTAGATAATATATCATGAACACTATTCTAGGCCAATGTATTAGGTTCTAACTCATTATTTTTAATAGCTTCACCACATAATATTCTGCAATACCATAATTTGTTCAGTCACTCTCCTGTTAAAGAGGTCAGGCTGCTTCCTAACTTTTACCACTGCAAATAATATTGTGATATACATCCTTTGTCTCTATATTCCTGTGTATTGGTGCATTAAGTTTTACTGGATAAATTCTCAAAAGCTGTAATTTTGTAGTATTTCTTTTTTTTTTTTTTTTTAGATTTTATTTATTCATTTGTCAGAGAGAGAGAGAGAGAGAGAACAAGCAGGCCAAGGCAGAGGGAGAAGCAGGCTCCCCGCCGAGCAAGGAACCCGATGCGGGACTCGATCCCAGGACCCTGGGATCATGACCTGAGCCAAAGGCAGCCGCTTAACCAACTGAGCCACCCAGGCATCCCTTTTATAGCATTTCTTACATCAACATTGTATAAGAATAATTATTTCCCTTATCTGTGTCAGCACTTTTAATTTATAAATACACATGCACACACAAACACATATTTTTGTGTTCCCAAAATATGTGTATTATTAACACATAGAATTTTATCTATTTGTTAAAAAAAGTATAATGTTGTGATGTTGATTCATATTTCCCTGATGCCTACCTAGTGAGGTTAAACATGTTTTCATATGTTCATTGGCTATTTCTATTTCTTTTTCCATAAACTGCTTTTTTCATAATCTTGGCCTATTTTTCTCCTTTGTTTTCCCCCTATATAGGAGTTCCCTATATAGTTACTAATTCATTGTCATATGTGTGCAAAGTATATTTTTCCAAGAATACTGTCATTTTTGCTATTAATGGTGTATTCTGCTATACCAAAAATATAAAGTATTTATATCCCAAATCTTAACCTATTCCTTTTTTTCTTCTTGCTTAAGGAAGTCATCCTCAACTTAATTTCAAACACTATAATTTACAGTTTCAATCTTCAATTCATTGAGATTTATTTTTGCATATTGTACAGGGTGGAGGTCTAAATTTATTTTCTTTCAGGTGAGTAGTCAAGTATACCAGCACCATTTATTAAATAAAACATCCTTTTCTAAAATGAATTAAAATGACACTTAAATATTACTCTGGACCAGATAGAGTTCTAAACGCTTTTCATGTATTCATTTCAATTTAGGAATCATGACAACCCTATGAGCACTGCTGTTACCCACATTTTACAATGAGAAACTCACGTGGCAAAGTTAAGAATGTTTCCTCAAATCAGAAAATTAGGAAGTGGCAAAGATTTGATTTGAAGCCAGGAATTACGACTCTAGATCACAGTTCTCTTAATGCCTAAATGATACTACCTTTCTTAACATATAATAAAATACAGTAAATTTTCATATGTACTTAGATTTCCGAAATCTCTATTATGTTTCACTAACTATATCTGTTTGTGTTAATACCACATTCCTTTTATCATGATAGCTTTATAGTAAATTTTAATACTGAGTGAAGTATGTCATCTCACAAAATATTATTTTTCTTGATAATTCTTTTATTAATAATAGCCTTATGGTAATTCTTAGGCAGTTATTTTTCATATGGATATTAAAATCACTTGCCTTTGTTTCTCTCTCCCACAAAACTAAAAAATTTGGAAGAAAATGAAAATTACAATAATTTGGATTTTAATTTAAAAGTACTGATATTTCTATATTAAATCATCTCTTCCAAAATTATTTTATGTCTATTCATTAAGGAAGTGTTTTATGTACTTATCTGAAAATTGTACATTCTCTTAATAGGGATTCTATGCCTTTTTGGTTCAGTTTATTCTTCGGAAATTTTGAAGATTTAGATATGTATATGATATACACCAAGAAACTGCACTCAAATATTAGTGATTTTTTAAAATATTAGCATTTCATAAAGCTCTTCCTAGTAGTAAGCAAAGTACTTACTGATGTATATAATAAAATCAATAAGTTCACTTAAAAAGAACATTTGGATTTCACTATTTTTCTAGAACTTTCTCAAACACACTTCTAAAGAACACTACCTTGACATCTCACAGGCACACACACGTGGAATGAAAATTAATTTTGATATTTTGGTGGAGAATTATGACAATTCTTGAGACAAGAGATAAGAGCTTGACTGGCTTTCAAACTGTGTTCTGAGTAAAACAGAAGTCTAATGAAGAAGGCTATGTCCCTTTAACTTAACCTCCTTATTCAATACAGAAACACACAAATACAAAGAACAAACTGGTGTTGCCAGAAAGGAGGGGAGGAAAGTTAGGTGAAATACGTGAAGAGGATTAAGAGTTACAGACCCCCAGTTATAAAATAAATAAGTCACAGAGATGAAAAGTACAGCATAGGGAATAGGGTCAACTGTATTGTAATAATGTGGTGACAGATAGTAACTTCACTTTTCATGGAATTGTTGAATCACCATGTTGCACACCTGAAACTAATTTAACATTGTATGTCAACCAAACTTAAATAATAAAAATTTTAAAAACACCCTTTATCCAGTTGGTTTATATTTTTAGAGAACTTATATTCAAAATTTCATTTGAAGAGATTTTCAAAAATCAAGTTTTAAGCATACAGGCTGTAAGCCTGCTCTCCTCCTAATACTAGTCATTCAACAAATATTTATTGAGAACCTATTATATACCAGATTACTGCTTCTGATACATGAGAGAGTAAAACAAAGATCCCTGTTCTCATGCAACTTACTTTCTAGGAAAGTGAGAGAGATGACACACAACAAATATGACAATACACAAAGTATATGGTATTCTATGAGGTGAGGGAAAAAAACACAGGAGTACCGGGAGAAGAGGGAGGCCAGTTTGCAGTACTATACGGGGTCAGATAGGCCTTATTGAGAAGGTTTATTCTGAACTAAGACTTGAGGGCAATTAAGGTGTTAGTCAAGTAGATCTCTAAGATAAAAGAACTTCATGCAGAGAAAAGCAAGAGCTAACTACTGAAGCGAGAGCATGCCTAATGCCTGCAATGAAAAGCAAGCAGGTCAATTTGGCTGGGGTGGAGTGAGTAGGGCGGTGAGGTAGGAAATGAAGTGAAAGAGGTAATGTGGCGAGGGCCAGATCTTACAAGTTAATGGGTGTCATTTGTGGATTTTGGCTTTTACTGAGTGAAATGGGAAACTATTTACAGGTATAGGCAAAGAAAAAAAAAATCTGTCACATTTTAGAAGGAATACAGACTTTATGGAGAACAGACTTATGGAGAGCAAAGGTAGAAAGGCAGGAAACCCTATATGGAAGCTGTTGCAATAATTCAGGCTTGAATTAGGGTAACAGCAGATGTAATGAGAAGTGATTAAGATTCTACACCCTTTTTGAAAGGTAGAGTCACTATTATTTTTTATAGGAACTGGACTTGGAGTACAAAAGAAAAGAGACGAGGGTGAATCCAAGATTTCTGTTCTGAGCAAGTGGATGTATGGCACTGTCTTCTACTAAGATGGTAAATGCTGATATAGATGGAACAGGTTTGGGGTAGTTTTTGGATTGCTGAATTTAAGAAGCCTATTAGATAAGTGGAAACTGCCGCATTGGAAACTGAATACAATCTATAGCTTCACTGTGAGATCTAGATTAGAGATAAGTATGAACCCAAGTTATGTGGAACGTGAATCATACAATTTTAAGGGACATCTTTAAGAAATACGTTCAAAATTATGAACACAAAATTAGGTATAGTGCCCTGTAATAAGCTTGAGGAGGTGAGAAATCTTAAGGCTTAAGCTTCATTGGTTCATAATAAACCCATCTCACACTAAAGACATAAATTTTACAGATTGTCAGCATATGAAAGCTATGGTATTAGACAAGGAGAAAGAAAAGTATAAATCCAGACGTCATTTCAAATATTAAGACGTGGAGCACTCCCAACATTAAGTGGGATGAGGGGAGGAGCTAGCAAAGGATTCTGAGACAATGCACATGATATAATGCAGGAGATAAATCATGAGTGTGGGGTATCCTGGAAGCCAAGTAAATAAGGCATACCAAGGAAACAGAAGTGATAAATTATCAGAAATACTGTTGATAGGCCAAGTAACATATGAACTGAGAAGAGACAATTGGAATTAGCAGTGCGGTCATCACTGATGTCGTTGGCAAACACAGTGTTGGTGGAATGATGGAGGAAAAAATCTTGCTGGAGTGGATTTAAAAAAGAATGGGAAGAGAGATATTGAAAAACAGTAGAGAAAATAATTTGTGAATTTTACTACAAAGGAGTATAGGATAGGGGCATTAGTTGGTGGGGGGAGTGGGATTGAAAGAAGTTTTGTTTTGTCTTTTAAGATGGGAGAAAAAAAAAAGATGGGAGAAAAAAACATATGTATGCTGATGGGAATGATTCCACAGAGACAAAAAACCTAAAAGATAAAGGAGAAAGATGGAAGAACTGCTGAAGGGATGTACTTGAGTAAAGGAAGAAAGATGAGATTTAACGTGCAACTGAAATTACTGGCTTTCGGTAGGAGAAGGGAAGATAATAGCAGAGAATGTAGAATATGTGGATATAAATACTGGCTGAGTGAAGTAGGAAGGAAGGTCATCAGTTCGGAATGAGGATGGAGTAAGAGATATTGGAAGGTTTGATATGGGAATTCTTAGATGGCCCCATGATCTCTGCCTCCTTGGTGCTACTTTTTGTGCAATTCTCTCCATTTGATGTGGGTGAAAATTGTGACTTGATTCTAATCAACAGAATGTGTCAGAAAGATGGAATGTCAGTACTGTGATTAAGTTACGTTGTATGGCAAAGGAGGTGAGAAGTCACTCCTGTGATTAGGTTCAATATATAAGACTCCATCTGACTAGTATACACTGGAGAAAGATTCTCCTGCTGGCTTTGCAAGATGCAAACAGCCATGGTCAAAGTGCCTACTGGAGACAGGGTCATATCTTAGGGAACTTGGGCAGCCTCTAGAATCTGAGGGTTGCCTCCTGCCAATAGACAGTAAGAAGTCAGCAAGAAACTGAATGCTGCCATCAACCTGGATCGACTTAAAAGGGAATTAGGTTAGGCTCCGGTCAAGCTTCAGATGAGAATGCTTTGATTACACTTTTGTGAGACCACGAACAGAGAACTCGGTGAAGAAGTGCCTGGACTCTTGACCTGTGGAAACTATAAGATAATAAATGGGTGCTGTTTGAACAACTGTGTAATTTGTTACACATCAAAAGAAAACTAATACAGGGGTTGAAAGAAGAGAACTTAGGAAATAGCCATCTAGAAAGTAAAAAAGTGAATGGGCTTACGACTGTTTGAAAGAGTTAAGGGTCCATTTGAGATCTACAGTCATGAATTTAAAGAAAGACCAGCTGAGTTTTATCTGTGTTTTCCTGTAACCACAGCTAGGGTGCTAAATACGAGTTACCTATTTTCATATTTTATTATATCTTGGTAAATAATTTCAAATTCATCAGTAAATAAGCAAATGTCTATAAATCACATATTTCTGCAATCATTATTTTTCCTTTTTCTCTTCATGAAATTTGAGAAGACCCCCAGGAGAGCTAACAACTAGGAACCTAAAATTAAAGCTGGGATTTAATTTTTGGCACCACTGACTGATTAACAAAACCATTTTGTTGAATTTTGAAGTAACCAAAAATTTTAGTATCAATAACTTAGAACTGATGATCAAATAATGTTTTTTATTTTGTTTTTAAGGTTTTTGAAAACACATTGCTTAAAGAATCTAATTATGTTCATTATATCTTTATATTTGCTTCATAATTAAAATTCCACATGTAAGAAATTTCAAGGTTGTACCTTGCAATATGCGACACATGCAAAAAAAAAAAAAAAGTCCAAGTTGTGAAACTATTAGCACTACTAACTTTTCCTTATAGCAATTTGCTTTGTCATTAGACAACATACAACTTAGTACTCTCACTAGTGAAGAAAATAACTGTAAAGCAGTTTAAACTATCTAGAAAAAGAATACAGAGACTTTGCTTACAGAAATATTTTAGAGCTAAAAAAGCAGCAACACTAGTATCCTAGAATTCTTTAGAGGTGAAACTCAGTTTTCAAAAGCTCTATGCTATGCTATTTACCATCTTAAAGAATACTCTTTCATCTTCATATCACTTGAAAGATACTTTAGAAAAAAATAAAATAAACATAACCTAACATTTATGGTTAACATTACATTCTAGATACTATACTGTTCAAGGACAATAAATTTATTTCGTTCTTCAACCCTATGAGATGCTAGTATTTGAATTTCACAAAAGGAGAAACTGAAACCCAATTTACTCAGCAAGTAAGTGCCAGAACAAGGATTTGATCATAGGCAATTTGGCACCGTCTTGACTTACAACCACGATTCTGTAGGACTTCTCTTATGACAGTCCTTCAGTTTTAGGGGGAAATTATTATAGACCCACAACACTGTAGTTACAGTCTACCACTCTGACCACTATGCGGAAATAGTCTGATCTGTAGAAACATGAGTGTAGAAAAAGTAAAATTTTGTATGTACTGAAACATGGAATCATTTTTAAAAGAATAGAAAAGGTTTTTAATGTTGAAATGGCAATAAAACTTACTCTTGGTGTATTTTCTGTGCTTCTTATTTTTGGGTTTTCTGAATATTAATAGTCCCTTAGATCTTTTTATCACGCTATTGGGATAATGTGATATCACTGTAACATAGACAAACTATTTATTCTGGAAATGGAACTCAATCATAACTCATTTAGCTATTATTAATGAAAATAACACAAACAGTTGTCTGGATGTATTTTATGTTAGTTTATAAAAATTCACAAGGAAAAGTTTATAGTTTTAACAGCAGAGGGTATCATATTAGCTGTAACACATAAAAATAATTTTCTTATAGGTTTAAAAGTTCATTTTAATTGTGGAGACTTTAAAATGATCATATTAGAACCCATTTTTCTATCTTGGTTACTTTTACAGATCTAAGCTAATATAGTGTGAATCTGAATCCATTGGGAAATACTGAGGGAATAAAATGATCACAAACTACTAATAAAAGGATGGCCAATGACTACAATTCCTTTAATAAATATAGGAATCTTGTTTTGTTCTTCTTGTATATCTTGCCTCATGTTATCCAGGAGATATTATGCTTGTTTGTATATAAATACAGAATACAAATAAAATATATTTAACAACTATAACTGAGTATAGTGGACAAAGTACAAAACCACAATGAATTATTATTTCAAATATTAGAAAAAGAATTGGCAGAGGTGGACACAGTAACATATCTAGAGGGTAAAAATATTAGTAGACTTCAATGTATAAACCAGCCTTTTTAAGAAATCACTTAACAAAAATTCACATGCTCATATAAAGTAAATAAAAGAAAATACAAATCTAACTTCAAAGACAAAATTACTGAGATAGTTTTTCTTTCCAGATCCAGAATTTTTTATGTTGTTCATTGAGAAAAATCATTAGTTTTGTTTTTATTGCTGCTGTGCTCATTTGTCTTGTTTTTGTTTGGAAAGTAAAGAACGATAAAATACAAGAGAAATAATTAAAAAATAAAGTTAGTTGTTGTCCCAATAGTTTTCTATATCATGTAATTAAAGTTCACTTAAGAGATAAGGTATATAGAGCGAAAATGTATTAACACGTTTTAATCTCATGCATTAATATACAAGCTTTGTTCTCACTCTACATTGTACCATTTCCTTCAATGAGAAGTGCTGGGATTCATCACTAGAGATAATGTAGTATTTTAACCAAGTTATTGGGACTAAAATGTGAGTGTTACACTTTTGTCTAAAGAGAATGCTATTGCATAAAATGAAAATCAAGCTCCTACCATAGAATAACATAGTACCCTATGTTAGTTTTGCTTTTAGTTACTATTTTAACATTTTTCCTGAAGTTGTAAAATATTAGACTCAAAAATAAGCAAAATAATTCTGACAGCCTTGTATTAGATTACATGCAAAAGGCAAATTTAATATAGTTAGCAAATATAGTTCAAAGTTAATAATTTATTGGTCAACTATATGAAAAATATATAAGAGATAAGCTTTTGTTTAATAATTGAATAATCCCATAAGGCCTTGTATTAGTGAAAAAGTAGAAATATTAAATAACATCTCTCACCTAAATGAATCTCAACTCAGACAAAATGAAAATGTGTTTAATCATTTTAATGAATATATTTTCAACATTTGTCAAGTACAGTATGGCTCTGAATTACATAAAATATTTTAGATGATTTACTCAAATGTGCCAAAAATAACTACATATTTGAAAAATGACCTACAAATATTCAGTACCAAAACAATCATCAAATCAAACTAATATATTTCTAATCGCAAAGTCTGCCACTCCACCAAAGAAAATGGTCATACTAAATTAGAAGAATATACCATATCCTAATTTGTAAAACAGAAGTAAAATGATCACAAACACCAATTTTCAGTTGCTTTTAGATTGCTAGAAATGTTTTTCATTGAAAGTTGAAAATTATTTACATAGTAAGTCATGTCTGAAATAAAAATCAAATAAAAATGCATTCACTTTTAAAGATATACCTTTGCTCAATAAGTCATATTTATACATTTTTTTTACATATATGATATTCTTAACTTATATACCAATAATCCTAGGAAGAACCAATAATGGAGATTATAAACAGTGTCTCAATAAATAACCCACAGAGCTCCATAAAGTCATAATTTTAAGGGAAAAATCCCAAATTCGAGTAGTCTACCTTCTGAATATATTTTTGTTATCTAAAGTTAAAAAATGCATAGAAATTTTCAGGAATAATTGATATTTCTCTCTCAGGTTATTTGGAATCTGATTATGGTGCACATATGTGAATGAACAAATACATCCTTAACCCACCATTATCTTTTTCTCCACTGTGCAGGCAATCACCCGTGAAAAGTATGGTGTAGATGACAGGATGATACTGTACCTGATTAGCTCTGGAGGTGGTCATGGGATCAGATGGAGAGGACTTGGTGGTAGTTGGGGAAGATGGCAATGTCTGGGAACAAAGCAGTTCAGGAGCAAATCAACCTTTAAAAGCCTTAAACTGATTATTTAAATAAAACAAAATAAAATAAAATGTAATATAACGAGAACAAAATCCTATGAACAAATTTTTCTCCTACTCATTCAAATTTAATGGAATTTAAGATCAATTAAGTAACTAATGCATGTAAATATGCATGCATAAGCATGTAAAAATAAATTCATGACTTGAAATCATGATGGTGACTGATAAAAATTCACATGAGTATTAAAGGTATCCTGACCATATTCATGAATAGTAGTCTCTTTTCTTTCCCTCTTGTTTGTTTGGGGGAAAAGAGATGTCAAACAAAAATTCAAGAAATTCAATGAATAAAACTGAAAGAGTCATATTCCTATCAATGAATACAGTCGGGGATTGGAAGAAGTGGTGAAATGAAGTTTACTTTGGCATAAAAGCATCCACCTACTTAATATGTTGAACATCACCAACAAGTTGATTCCACATGAATTTAGGGATCCATACTTAAAAGCAACTAAATTTGCAGTTCTGAGTTCTTAAATCACATTATCTCCTAAAATATTAATTTTTAACAAATTTAGAGCCCGTCTGAAAATGTAAACATTAACCTCATATTAATAAACAAGTAACTAATAGTACTTTAACAAATTGACATAATACTTTTATCATTTATGTTGAAGACTAAAAATTTAATATAGATGTATTGTAGCATTATCAGCCTGTGTTGAAAATAAGCACAAAAATATTAGGAATCATATTTATTGCTCACTTCATTCTGAAATGCTTCTACATATTATATATAAAATATGTTGTATGAGACCATAATCTACTTGTTGAACAATTAATTATTATATTTTTAAACCTTCTCAAGTCTAACAGATAACCTTGAAGTATAAGATGTTAAACTTTTTTTCTTTTTAAAAAAATATATTTTCACTTAGCAAATAGCATTGTTTAAGTAGTACCCTCAATAGATAATATTTCCTAATAGGTGAAATGGGGTAGTTTTATAGTATTGACACAATTCTATGTGGACATTTTGTTTTATATTAATAAATATGCATCAAAATTACTCAGATATGAGCAAAAGCATAACTTTAAAGGTTCAGCAATGTGAGGAAAAGCAGATAAAATTACTTAATAAAATCACATTTCTTCATTTGAGATTTCAAAAGTTCTGACTTGAGTAAAATAAAGCAGTTAAGCATAAAAGAAAGGATAGAATTCACAGGCTTCTACTTAACTTACTGTTCTCCAATAACAAAGTAAGATTGGTTCTAACATCAAATCATGTTATAAATAGTCCACTCCTCAAGTGACTCCTGGTTCTTCTAAGTTAAAACCTAAAATACTAGACGACTTAATGTTGAGTTATACCAAGTTTTTATTAAATCGTATTTAAAAAGGGGACAGGAGCTACATTCAGAAGTAAAACCTCATAAAAGAAGAAACAAAATCTTCAAATCCTTTGTTTTCTATTTTCACTCTTTATAATAAATTCCCGTCATTTCTTCAGAGAGACTTTCATTTTCGGTTATTAAAAATTGCTCTAATATTTTCTTTTCATGCAATTCTATGCTGGAACATATATTATTGACTTCATGCTACTATATGATGAGTAATAAAGATATTATTTTCCCACCTCTGGTTACGACTGTTATTACAGAGAATTCTTGGGAGTAGTTAACATACATTTAAAAATCTGTTCTGTACTTATCTCAGATTATGAGGTTGCTGGTGAAATAGACATGAAATAACCCTGGAGGTCATTTCTCCTCAAGTAGGTTAGAATTTAAGTTCATTAACCTACAGAAGCACTAAGTATGTGTTGGGTTCTTGTATTCCCATCAGGGTAAAATCAACCTGAAGAACCATAGGTTCACCAGGACATCCACCTTGCCCTGGATATGAATTCTCAATAAGGCACTAAAACACTGCAATGAATGATGTGGAAAAAGTAGCAATATCAAGTGGCTCAGAATTTGTAGTCACTTAGATTAATATTATCTTCTGTCAATTTATTCAATCCCTTTCTTTTTGCTTGGCATATATATGAAATATGGACATATATTATTAGTAACTGATACAACTCATAGTCATCAACATTGCCCTTAATAATTCTTCCTCACAGAAACAAAAAAACTGTAACTTTAAACTTCAGGGAAAATAGTAAGTGTTTAAATCATTAAAAATTTGCTTATTAAACATGATAACCTGATAAGAAATTAAAGCTTAATATTTCAAATAAACTGGTGAAAATTATATAAATTTGAGCTTCAAGGGATAATATTTTCAAAATATCACCCAATAAATTGTCTCTAAACATATTTTCTTCATTTATATTCCTAAAATAATGAACACATAATGAAATAAACACAGCTATTATTCATATAGATACTTAACACAAAATGTCTTCTCCCTTTACTAACTTATAACAATTAAAGGATTCCAGAAAGTTTTCATTTTGGTTGATTTTTTAAAGTGTTAGCTACAAAAAATTGTTCTAACAAACAGATAAATGTAAATATATTAAAATAGTGCCCTTAATTTAAAATGTTTATTAATTAGATTAATGAAATAGCTTTGATAGTTTCATTAACAACAGAAATAGAACCAAAGAATTCATAAGAAATAGTTCAATGTACAATATAAGTGTATGATATATTTGTTTCCATATATCTTATAAACAAAGCATTTACTCCTTACTACACAGATTAAAAATTTAGTGGTTTCAAGTTAAAACTCATTTAGTAAAATTCTGTTACACATCATGAAGATGTAACTGAATATCCGTATAAGCAACAGTTTTTTAAAATATTTATTATAAGAAAACATGAACAAAGGACATCTTCCTCTAAAAATGCTTTCTTTACATTTATGAAATAGTGATTGTGAAGGACAGTAATTTTTTAGCACAATTTTATCTTTGAAATGGAGAAGTATAATATGTTTTTATTAACATGAATTGACTAGCTGTTTAAGAATTCTGCTTTAAAGATTGAAGGCTTACTTACTTATTGCAGAAAAATTTAAAGTATTTTACAATTTCAAAATAGTGGATCCTTTGAAATAGTTTAAAAATATTAATGATTTAATAATAGACATTTAGTTAAATGTGGATATAACAGGGCTTCTGGGAATAAGAACTAGAAAGTAATTACAAATTGTAAAATGCATTCTTGTTTACAAGTGACAGTTTTGCTGGACCAGAAAATATTACTATAAATAAACTCTGTAATATATGCAGCTTACCTCCAAGCAAATCTACAGTAACAGACTGTCAAGAAGCTCTGATATTTATAGGTGTAGTGAGACCAGCAATAAACAACAACTCTCAATTGTAATTCAAAATCTATTACTACCTGAGGAATATTAGTGAAATAATCACCTTCCAAAACCTGGTGTTTCAAGTTCTGTTAAATAAATCTGCATAGTGCTTTATTTAAAAAAAAGGATAAAATATGTGAATACGTAATTGTCATCTTATGTTTTTCATTGTGACAAGTATCCTCCCCTACTTCCAATGTCTGAACTATCTGGAACCCCTCAGCACTAATATAAACTCTTGTTGTCCAATCCAGGTCTTTCAGAATTTATTCTTATTCCATAGCTTATTTTCCTCATAATTGCTATTCTGTACCTTTATCCTTTTCATCAACTGTTTAATCCCATGTATTTTATCTACCTTTCAACTGATAGTCTTTATTACCTGAGAGAAATCATGATTTTTCAGAATGAACTTCCTTACTTACTACAATTGACTACATTTGAACTTTTTCCATTTTCCATACCCACTTTTTTTCTCCATCTTTCTTTTCTTTTCATTATAGGCAAAATTGTATACTCAGACCTCCCACCCTTCGTAGATTAGGACCTTAATACCCTATATATTAACTTTCCACCACTCCTGAGACATCTTGTCCCCTCACAGTAATCTCATCTCTAATTTCTCTGCCTTTTCAAGTTCCTTTTTATTCTTTAACACAAGCCATTTCCTATTGAGTAGCAGGGCTTATGGGAGCCTCCCTTATCTAACTTGTATTTTACTCCTTTGTATATCCAAAATTCCAAATCAGCATTTTACCCTTCATACCATTTTTTCTCTTTACCTAACTGGACTGTTTACTTTAGGAAATAATATTAGTAGGAAATAATGACTTTGCTCTCACCATGTGATTAACAATGGCTTTTAATCTCCAATAACTTCCTACTTAAAAAAAAAACTATTCTCGTATTTTTCTCTGGGTATTTGATCCTTTTTAGCATCTTTCCTTATTTTATCACAAGGAGTATTACCGATTTCCCTTTTATCTTTATGATTAATAAAGAGCACTTAGTAAGAACCAGGTATAGTTCTACTCAATACAATATCCCTATGAAATAGATTATTATTACTAGTCCCATGTTATAGGTAAAGAAGTTGAGGTACAGAGAAGCAAAACAACTCACTCAAAGGTACATAGCTGGTCAATTAAAGAGCCAGGAATTGAACCTGAGCAGTCCTGCTCCAGATCCCATGCACTGAATTACTATACTATAATGCCTCTGACTTACTTTTTCTGATAACTGCTTCTTTATCTCATTCTTTGCTTCTTTTTTCCCCTCTCCTACTATGAAGATGGTAAGTGAAATTATTGCCTTGAATGTAACTAAGGATCTATATTTTCAGTTTTACATTCTCACCTGTACTTCTATAAAAGACTACTTCAAGAGAAAAGCATAATACTTATGACTTACTCAATCTGTCGGCAACACATAAAAATACTATCTCAAACAGAGCCTAACTAAAATTCACTTACTGCTTTCTAAGCTTCACCATTCTGCTTGGCTCAAATCCTATATATATATAATCATTTATCATTCTTTTCTCACCATTTTGGAACTACAATAAATTGGTCTCAAGGCCTTACAGATTTTACTTCGAAATATCTTTCAGCTTCAGGTATTTGTCTCAACTTCACTACCAAAAGAGATTAGGTGTTCGTCATCTTCTTAAAATATTGCCTAGTCTCTTAACTTTACCCTGACCCAGGACAGTCTATTTTAAATGAGGTTCTCCTGGATAAACTTATTCCAGATATTGAAAAGTCCCCAAAGAGAGAAATCTATTGGATTTCGTATTATCAGCATTGCTCAAAATTGGAGGCCATATAGCCCAGTGTTAAGATCAATTACCAGTTACATTTCCTTGGGTAAGTTACTCAATTCCTTTAAACATCAGCTTCCATAAGTATAACATGGATTCTGTACTCTTTCCCTGCTTCACAGGTTTTTGTGAAGATGGAGAAAATGTGATAATACATGTAAAGTGCATAGCACAATGGCTGGCACAGAAACAGAGTAAACACCATAGATAGCACTATTATATTACTCATCCTTTATTCTTGACCACCAAACCTTTATTTATTTAGCCTGACAAAGCTTAACATTCCTTAGATTTGTGAGTGTTATATGAAAGTTTAGAAACTATTATCTTACAAACCTTCAGACCTAAAAATTTGCATAGTAGATACTCAGCTAATTGTCATAGTTCTCTTCACCTACCAACAGTTGAACCTAAGAGTCAGTCTGGATTTTTAGCACAGAAGGGAACAAAACGCAGAGATGCCTCCTTTTGTTCTAACTTTTCAGAGAAATTAAAAGAGCTCTTTTGGCAAATATTAGGAAGTATCTATAGTCTATAGAATGCCCCTTAGTCAGACACCCAAGCCTCTCTATTATCTGGTCCCATCCTATCTATCTAACATTAATTTCCTCTAAATTCCAACTCCAATGTTTCATTTCAGTCACGAGAGTCTCCTTACTATTCAACCATTATATCTTTCTCCTCAAATCCATATTGTTTCACATGCTTAAAATAAGCTTTTTTCTTTCTTCTCCTCTAATTAGGAAATTCCTATATAATCTTCAAGGCCCAGTTCAGATCTTCTCCTATTTTATGAGACCAAATGTCACTCCAGCCTACATTTCTTTCACACGCTTCTGAACTTTTATAGTACATTGTTTATATTGTAGTTTTGGTATATAATACAGTTTGACATTTTTATAAATTATTTGAATCATTTATGATCTCTCCCAAACTAGTTTTAGAGAGCAAGGGCTACAATTTAATATATCTTGCAATTCAGTAAGAAGGAATTTAATAAATTCATGACAGAATAGATGAATAATGAACACATTATGTGCTATTTTTGCCAATTTTTCATGACAAGTAAAATTCTTTGACAGAAAGTTACGATTTCTGATATCTTCATTTGATTTTTTAGAGAATGCTCTAAATGCCTATAATCACTTCGCTCTTACTGTGTCTTTTCTTAAAATTACATTTGAGCCAAAAGGGGGAAAAAAAACTGCTGAAAATCTGTAACAGACAAAAGAAGTTAACAAATGCTAACTTACTATATAACTGATTTGTGGTTTCTATCTTGTTTTAGAGTTTATTGTATTGACTCATTATGTACAGACAACCATATTTAGAGGAGGATTTGAGGGACTTAAAAGAAGAAAAGTTTCAGTAACCCCAGGCAGGGGAAAAAAGTATCATGCTCAAAATATAAAAAGGTAGAAATGGATAAATGTGTACTAAATAATCTCGGCTAAAGACGTGCTCCAGGAATGAGTTCAGAACTTCTACAAACAGGGTTTAAATCATATGAAGATCACTGAGTGTCTCTGCTATTAGTGTGTCCTGAAAATAAGAAATAGTATGTTCTATGTTGTAATTAATATGTTTAACTTTGGTTTACTGGCTTTTGTTGCATATCAGTGTCTTAGTATACTGACTTGTAAAATAAGCACAATGGTAAAGGTACTTAATAATAACAACCTTAATCCTAATTAGGGTTATAGAACAGAGACTACAATATTATGATTATTCAATACTTGTTAATTATTATTACTATTATCATTTGAATATATAAAGTATTAGAATCCCTCTATTAGCAAATAAATATTTTTAAAATAAAAAAATAACAAAAAAACACTTGAGAGGGAACACATCTAATATCTGAAGTAGGATGTAAGGCTGTCATGCTACATTTCATCATTCTACTATATGAAAGACCTGCAAGACAAGTTTGCACTATTTTCCTAAGAAACTATTTGTTTGAGCACTCATTCAGTCAGTAAGGGTAGGTTTCATTTGGGCAAAATGTTCTGGTTCATGCAATTTATTCAGTTACCAATGGTATCTAGATTACATAATTCAGAATATAACATTCTGTTAGAAGTTCATAATATATGGTTTGAAATTATAACTTTTAAAGCAACTTTTATTTGTTTAGGACTAACTTTGATTTCCTATTTTAAGTCCAAGTTACATATAAATTACATGCTTTTAGGAAGCAAGAATTTAAAATTATCAATAATAAAAAACAATAGACATATAGTAATAAACATTAATAAAATATATAATTTCATATTCAGCATGAATTCATTTCTATGAAGAAGTTATATTTTTTAGCACCCTCATTTTTTAAAATCCTAATTTTATTCTTTGCACAATTTAACTGAAAGAAAATTCTAAAAAGATGTTTTAAAGAAATTGGTTTTAAAATTAATTTCAGGACTAAATAAAGCCCAAAGCAGAATAAACGTTATCAGTTAAAGGAAAGACCACCATTTAAAAGAAATCTTACTGCGATTCCATGTAGTATAGTCTACACCATATATAAATATCATATGAAATGTTTTTATATATTCTAGAGCAATTTATTTTGGACATATTTGATAATGGATAACCAGCATTTTCAGAAATAAAACTGTGGTCTTTTAAATTTATATGCTTGACTTACTATTTGGAGAATAACCCTACAAAAAAATCTTACATTGTTAAAATAGAAATCTTAGAACATAAAAAACTCTGTTGATCTATAATATCTTGAAATATTTTCAATCTTTTTTCCAGATTTTTCAAGTAAATTTTTCATTTTTTACTTTTATAAATAAAAGGCTTAAGGGTTAAATATATTACCCTATTAAATTTAGTGTCCTTGTTTGATAATTTTAAATGATACTCTAATTGCATACATTATTGATTACATGAAAATATTAAAATTAACAATAATTTTAATTCCATCAATATCTACAAGGCTTACAAAAGAATGCAAACACACAAAAGTCAATCAATCACTATTATTTTTTAACACTTATCTTAAATTTAAATAACATAATCTGAACAAGGCAAGAAAAAATAAACCAAACATTTTTAAACTCTGGTTTTCATTAATCTATACTGGTACTAGATATATAGTAGCCTTCAAATTTCATATTGCACAGAAAAAATCAGAACTTTAACAATTATTCATATTCTATTATTTGATAGTACTACCTATTATTATAATAATTCATATCATTGTCCTAAATATACTACCAGTGATATCATACTACTCAAACTACATTGTATATTTTACTTTTTAAAAAATCAAGATGCTCGCTCTTATCTTTAAATGTTTGAAGTTTTCTCACAGAAGTTAGAAAAGAGAGAAGTAATAGGCTGGAGTAAGGCAGAAAGTCAATATAAATCCTACACTTTAGTGCCAATTCTATAAATTCTCAGCCCCAAGTGATTTTAACCCAGAGGTCTTTAACTAAACTCATAGTTTTAGAATCTGACAACCTCCAGAGTCCTGGGGTCAGTATGAAAATATTCCTTGTATTCAGTTAGCATAGATAAACTAAATATTTCAAAACTATAAATGGCTGTGAAGAATTAAAAAAAATCTACTGATGTTTAGACCTCTAAATTATTTACATTCTGCCATGCATAAATTGAAAGATACATCCTTGAAAAATTGTGAAGGTACACAAATTGAACCATTTTGACAGTGATAAGAAGTATAAAATGAATGATCTTATATGGAATAACAGCTACCTGATGTAAACATGGAAACAAATTTTAATGGTAATTAATAGAAAATTGAATGTTAACCTACAATTTGAAAATATATTACTTAATTATTAATTTCTATGTTTGCATATGATTAGTCAGGCTTATTTTTATCTATACATTGGTAAAATTATAATATATTCATAACACTGTTTAGTATAAAATTTTTTTCTCAATTCAGAAACATGAAATTAATAAGATTTTGAGCTACATTTCAAATTTATTACAATGAACATAAAATTCTGTAAATTAAATATTCTGTGAATTGATGAAAAATAGTACATTTCTTTTGAAGGCATAGTCTATTGATAATATGATCACAAATTGAGTAGCTAATTATAAAAGGGCAAATGTAGAAACAATAATCATATTCATAAGGTATCAAAAAATTAGAGAATTTAGAGTTTAAGGGGAAGAAGTCACCTAATTTAACATTAAAGAATGTCGTTTTTCTCATGTCAGCCATTATTCAACCTTAAAAACTCACATTGTCTTATATCAAGTAGAATTTTTGTTACAGAAAATCTAACACATTAAAAATGAACATTGGCCCTTCATGACATATATATAAATACTACATGTTATACAGAACATAATAGTTGTTTTGTAACAAAGGACTATTCGCTAGGTACAAAAATTTACTTATACATATTTGTTTATTAAAAAATGTCGAATATAACAAATTAACAAAACAGGAGTTTATATGCCTAATAACTATACTAAAGACTACAAATATTACTAAAAAATATGGTACTTGAAACTTTGAGGATATAGTTTCATTTCAATTTTTATACTTTATTTAAAAATTGAATGTAATTTTTAAATAGATTAAATTCATATAAATAAATCAAATTTGTGCCTATAAATTCTTTAAAAGGCAATCACAAAAGAAATGAGCCACATAATTGCTCCTTAGTGTAACACCAAAAAATGAGATATTCAATCAATCAATAAATCAACTGATCAATCTAAGGAAGAGACTCTGATAGTCTTTAAGTAAATAAAATGACAACTTTGTTATATATTAAGTATGCTTAGGAAAAGAAAAACTTTATATGCTAAGACGTTAAATCTCCTTTTATAAGGGATTCATACTATGCTGTGGATATTTCTCTTTGATTTCCCAACTAAACACTCACTTGTTTGATGCGATCTGGATTAACGGTGGTCTGGGGTTGTAGAATACTGACTGGTTCTGTCTTGGCCACATTTTGGGGCATTTCTCGAATTTTTTCTGCAATGAATCCATGAACTGCATTCAGTGCTTCAACTGTTCCCTGGATCAAGCATACTCGTTCAGTAGTACCTGTGGATAAAAGATTAATTTTCAGAAAACTTTTCTTCTTATTTTTTTTTTCAAAAAAGCTATGAAAAAGGATGATAGAGTTAGGCCAATAAAAAAATGTAAAATGTAGAATTCTTCATAAACTAAAAATGTTCACTTGATCCAAAGAGAATGAATACATACATCAATGTTCTTTTCTACCATTTTTTTTAAAACTCAGTCTTTTCCAATTGTCTCTAAAAGGGCCTTGGGTTTCCAGTACAGCCAGAGACCTTAAGAAGTTCTGAGCATATCATTCATTCATTCATTCACATAAAAAATATTTGCTGAGCACTTACAAAAGGACTTAGGGTTAAAAACTGGTAATACATAGATGAAGATAGATAGACCCAGCTTTCAGAGAGGGTACCTTAAGGTTGAAAAACTAAACTAACATCAGGCCAGAAATTATGTAATTGTATGATATAAAAAATAATGGACATACCTACATGGATGATCTAGAGTGAAAAGAGCATTTAAATTGGTGGGTAGAGGTGGTCTTGGAAAGTTTACGTAGTAGGTAAATTTCTTCATTTCTACCAATCTTGAATTCTTCATTTCTACCAATATTTAATCAGCAACAACCCTACCTGATATTGTATATTTGTTTATTTTTAACTTTTTCACTAGAATGCAAGCTCTCAGAGGATAGTAGATTAGCTTGTTTTGTTTTGTGCCATAGTTTTCCCAAAGTCTTTAATAGTCCCTGGTACATAACAGGTGCACAATAGATATTTATTAGATAAATGAGTCAACACTGTATTTATTATGTAATTTTAATAATAAGCCAGAATATCAGAGTTAAGAACAAAATTTTAAAATAGTTTATGGAATGACTGGGTGGCTCAGTCAGTTAAGCATCCGATTCGATTTTGGCTCAGGTCATGATCTCAGGGTCGTGAGATCAAGTCCCGTGTCAGGCTCTATGCTCAGTGTGGAGTCTCCTTATCCCTCTCCTTCTCTCTCAAATAAATAAATAAATAAAATCTTAAAAAATAGCTTATGAAATTTGAAATTTATGGATAATTGATAAAGATTAATTAATAGTGTTCATTTCACATCTAGTAAGTAAAATGTAGAAAGAGGTGAGACATGACTAAAATGAAATTGGTTGGGTCTAACACACAGGTCCTATAACTCATTTTATATGTTATAGATAAACTTTAAGGCGAAAAAAAAAAGATTAGTTTTCAGACTATTTTGAGCCTCATTACAGCAGCTTGGTATTAAATTCAACATTCCAACACAACACATAAACTTACTTCTCAGAAGTATTTCTTTACTAAACAGTTATCAAAAAAATCAAAAGACTGATTACTTTTAAATTTATAAAATAATTTGTTTTTTAATTAATATGAAAACTGCCAAGTACTTAACACATTTCTTTTTGGTACTACAGTATAAAAGTTCTAAGCCACTCTATAAAACATTTTTCAAGTACATTTGGAAGGACAAATTTGCAAAGCTACCAACATTAAAAAAAACCATAAAGAGTTTTTATTGCTTCAAGGATTAACTGCCTCAATGAACCATTTTTCTAGTAGTTTAGAATTTTTGGAGGAGCAATAAATGATTATCATACTTATTTCTACAAAAAGGACTTAGATCACAAGGATTTAAAGAGTAATATTATATGAATACAACCTTCATGTTTTAAACAAAGAAGATTCAAGTCAATGAAAAACTTAGTTTCTTAATTTGTCCAAAATATTTCAGTAGAGAGCAAGTATGTCATTTGCAAAGATGAAGAGAATCTGAAAAATATAATGTGAGTTTGAAGGTTTAATATTTCCTGTTTCTCCTAATCAGCTTTTCTTCATCCTTATCCATCTAGATGTATCCCTGTGGTTCTTGAGTAAAATGATCTAGTTTATAGGGATACTCTAGAGAAGTCTTTACAAGGTTGTATTAACTGTCCAATAAATGATTAGAAAGTATAATAATAATTGGTCAATGTAGCTCATGCAATATGTTCTCATCTAAGTCAGGAGACAGAATAAAACAGATCAGATTACATTCCTGCTTTTGGAGACAAATACAGAGTGCTCTTTTGGGGGTGCCAAAACAGGAAAGGAAATTGGCTCAACCTCAATTGGGATTCTGAAAAAACAACAACATGGAACTATGTAACTGAAGAGATTATATAATTCATGTTGCTTTTAGAATTCCAATCTAATCCAGTACATATCATGTCAGACAATACAGTAACCCCAACAGAGTGACAACACTCTTCAGAGTGTAGAGACCAACAGGTAGTAAATGGAAATCACTGAACCATAAAGAAATATGATTGTCTAAAACTGAATTTCATTTAGCATATAGGAGACAATTTGGAGATTGTTTATAGGTTCAAACTTGTAGTATGTATTCTTTGAGAATTAAATTATATCACTATCATTAGAACTACTACTACAAAAAAAAAACAAAAACAGGAAAAAGGAGATTGTACATCCACCAATGGGAATTGCTGCAAGCCTCAGAAGTGATGCTGTCAAATTCTTCTACTGAACTCTAATGGCCTTTTCACTCCGATGACACAAAACTATAATTTTTAGGAGAAAGTCACGAAGAGAGAAAGTTGTCAGGTATATGACCAAACTGTAATAAAAATGCACCTATAAATCATAAAAGTTGCTGTTTTTGTAATTTTAAAGACTTTCAGTCTCCATTAGTGGCTAAACTAAACTGCCAGTTATTTATCATTTTATTTGTTTAGCAGTAGCATTTATTTCTCTTCACAATAGACTAGCAACAAAAGCTGAAAAACATAAAAGTATATGTCCACATTTTTATAATGTAAAGGTACAGATGTATAAGACACATTAAATTAAAAATGCACTTTTGAGGAAGAAATTAGAAAAACTCTAACAAGTAGAGTCAATGTCAAATATAGGCAGTGAAATTTAAAATGGTTTCAGTTTTGATTTCACATACAATATTATACATTGAAAATGCATGCTTCTAAAATTAGGTACAATTATCAAACAGATTCTATAGCAAAATTCTGATAGAAATTTAATAAAATATACTCACTCTGTGCTACTGTAACCTTGAATAAGTCACTTAGACTGTTCCTGCTCCTACCTGAGGTATTCTAATCACTTATGCAGTGGACTCCATTCCTTCCTACCTACCAAGTTTGCCATTTTTTCATGTACTGGAGTTCTTTCTTTTTATTTTATTTTATTTTATTTTAAGATTTTATTTATTTATTTGACAGCGAGAGAGCAATCACAAGTAGGCAGAGAGGCAGGCAGAGAGAGGGGGAAGCAGGCTCCCTGCTGAGCAGAGAGCCCGATGCGGGGCTCGATCCCAGGACCCTGAGATCATGACCTGAGCCGAAGGCAGAGGCTTTACCCCACTGAGCCACCCAGGCGCCCCTGGAGTTCTTTCTAACATTGCAATTTTTCCTTTTCTATTAGATCATTTCCATCAGCAGAAATATGTTATAATTTTCTCAATTTTTAAAGACCCCTCTTTTATGACAGAATTAAAAAATTACCCCCTGGCAAAGTAAGTGAAATAACTGAATTAGGCCAAGATCATCAAATCATAAGATGAAAAGTTAATGGGTAATTTTGAATGGAAACATAAGGCAGTCACCAACTGACTTCACTGATCACCATTATCATAAGTAAGAATGAGAGTGAACCATGTGCCTCTTGATGTGATGAAATATGACATGCAGGGCACCGGTTATAAACTATGTTTCCCAAAGTAGATGAAGCTAAGTCTAATCAAACATTAACACTACATTAAGGTTTACAAATAATATTGAAAACAGAAAAATAAATGAAATGACACAATGAAGAAGCCAAGATACAAATCAAGAGTGTAAGACAGTCTACAGGTCAACTGATCTTGCTTCATCAATAAAAGAGGGACTGTTCTCTAGACTAGAAGAACCTTAAGAGATATAATGATCAAACGTAAATTAGAATTTGACTGGACTTAGAATAAAAAAACTTTTATTTTAAACATTGTGGCAATATGATAAGAACTAGGTATTAGATGGTATCGAGGAATTATTGTTAATTTTAGCAGGTATGATTATGGTATCGGGTTGTGTATAAAACTGCTATTTTTTTTTTTAGATGCATACTGGAATATATACAGCTAAAATGACTGTCATTCACTTCAAAATATTTCTGTAGTGACAACAAAAGTAAGTAAATAAAATTAGTCAACAAAAATCTTGATATTGCTGATATATACAAAAGGCATAAGGGGGTTCACTGTATACTCTTTTATTGTAGGTTTGAAATTTTCAAAATATAAGAAAAACATTTCAAAGGCTTCCTTGGCCTCATACCCATCACTCCAGTTACAGCTTAATTTCCTTATTCCTCAAAATTCCTTGAAATAAATAAATAAATAAATAAATAAATAAATAAATATATATATATAATACATGTATATATGTAATGTGTTATATATGTAATATTTACATATATATCATATATATAATATTCTCTTTCTACTTCTTCACCATTACCTTTTTCCTTGAATCTACTCTAATATGGCTTTTGTCCGTCACCCCATACAAACCGCTCATCATAGCTATACTTGGGTAAATCCAGTGTTCCTGTCTTTATGTCGTTCGATCCATCAGCAGCATTTGACACAGTTGACCATTTGGTTCTAAAAATATTTCGCTTAGATTTCAGGATATCACACACTCCTTGTCCTCATTTTATTCATTCATTCATTTGACAAAATCTATTATTATTGACAAAAATCTATTAAGTTCCTACTAAATTTTAGGTACTATACTAGAAGCTGAGTGACCAGACAAATCCTCCTGTATTCATGGAGTTCATATTCTAGTTAATGTAGATACTATACATAAAACAAATGTAAGTAAATAAAACAAATAAAATATATAGAGAGAATACAAAATGAATTCATGCTATGGAGAAAAATTTGGGAACAATAACAGCATGAGCAAAGATAAAAATTAAAGTAAAATATGAAAGGACCTTGTCTGTATGTTCACTGCCACATCCTCAAGTATCTAGAATAGTGCCCGGTATACTGTGGATGCTTAAGAATTATTTTTTTAATAAATGAAAAAGTGACTCTAAATGTTCTTATCTGTTGAAAATATATGTGATTGATTTTAAGAACTATTTATTCATAAATGTCTATCAAACCAGTTACCTTCTTTGAGTTTCTAAGATCAGTTAATGTGTATAAAACAGATATATCTGGGGAAATGACTTCAAAAAATATAGTAAGTTATAAATTATCATGTCTATTAGAATGAGTCTAGTCTAGAATAATGGACATATACTAATGATTTGATCCACATATTTCTAATTGTCAACTGTAATGAAAATTAGTGAACATTTTGTTTGAGTGTAAGAAAATGTATTGGTTTATACTCTTACTGAGAATATATCCTAATATCTTATGATAAGAATGCAAATATATAATTCTTTAGGAAATACCGGTATCAATCTAAAGTAAGAGATCTGGTTGGATGAATGACAGTGAAACATCTCAAAATGAAAAATCAATATAAAAACTAGTAGAATATTAATAATTCTAGGAAAACCTATTGACAATGATTTTGGCCTTGAAAAGGACTGAGAAAGTGGAAGTGCCAATTAACTTTGCAATAAGCAAAAACTGAGATTTATATAAATTTTACTTGAAAAAATTTTGATAATTTTTACAGTAAGATAATAGCTTCTTATAGGACTGAGAAATTACTTATTCTGGGCAGCATATATTCTGAATAAAGGTTCAATTTTTTCAACATAACATTTAGTTTCTACCATTTTAAGAAATATCTCCCAATTTATTATATATTTTCAAATATATTTAACACTTCCATAATAACTTGGACTTAACTATATAGTTCTGGGCAGTAATAAAGTCGTAATTCCAAGATTTATGTAAGTCAGTTTATCTTAAACAAACAAAAAATTTTTAAAAAAAGAAGAAATAGAATCATAATACAGAAAACAAACTGATGGTTGCCTGAGGGGAAAGGGGTGGGGGAATGGGTGAAACACGTGAAGGGATTTAAAAGTTACAAATTTCTGGTTATAAAATAAATAAATCACAGAGATGAAATGTACAGTATAGGGAACATGGTCAATATACTATAATAACACTGTATGGTGAGAGAGGGTGACTACACTTATTGTGATGAGCACTGGGTATTGAACAGAATTGTTGAATAACTATGTTGTACACCTGAAACTAATAGAACATATTATGTCAACTACACTTCAATAAAACTGAAACAGAGTATCATTTTTTTTAATGAATAAAGCCATTTTCAAGGAATATTTCACTATTTTCAATCTATAAGCATGGTAATTTAATTACTCACATGTTTTTGTGGTTAAAAGAAAAGCAGAAGCATTAGCTCGTTAGCTTTCCTTCAATTTGACTATTAGTAATATACTACAATTTACCTATCATTTGTACTAACATGCTATACAAATTTCAGGTTAGACGGAACAAAATGTAAATTATTTTAAAAGCTGCAAATAACAGTAATAGTAATGATAAATTTAACAGATTAAAAGTGTTGAAAGATTTTAATACTTGAAAATACATGCTTTTAATATTCTACCTTTCAGCATATAATGTTGCCATGTCTTTAATATGATCTTTACAATGATCTATATATAAGAAACATCTATTCCTATTAATGCCTTTATAAATAGTTGATTTGTATGCATTCCATATTTATTGCTGTAAGTACATCAGGAAAAGTCCCATTTAAGGGTATTTAAGATAATTACACCAGCAAAAGCCCCACTTAAGGATATTTAAGGGTCTGGTAGGTATAGAAATGTAGTATTACATTCTTCCAAGGGAAAATAGATACTTTAGCAATTTCAAGGAATGAAGCCATTCAGGTCTCTCTGAAGTTCACAACCATACATCTTTTCCTTTGGCTTGCTTTCTTTTCCATGTCCCTATACCCACTGGGAAGAGCTAACTTAAAATTTTAAGCAATTTTACAATACGTATCTCAGAATATCATTGTAAAATGAGTGCTTTAAATGTTGATTAAACTTAGTTAAATTTACAAACCATCTTATGATTTATACAAAAATATATGTGTGATAATACACTTACTTAATATATTATTAATATACTTGTATATTATTATTATATACTATCTCACTTAATACTCACACTAACCAGGGCAGGTAATACTATCTCGAAGTAGTTGGGCCAAGGACACATAACTAACAAATGCAGAGAGACGTAGGTTTTGTCAAATACTATATTCTTTCCACTGCAACATATACCTTCTGAAAATGTAATGTTAGGCCAGCTACCAAATTACATTCGTTTAAGAAAGTCACATATGTTAAAGCGTGATGATGGAAAAATAATTTTCACCCAAGTCTGATAATTTTTTTTCAAACACTGAGTCATACCATTAGAATCACTTCACAAATTTATTCCAAATCTGGCATAAAATGAAAGAAATGACTGACCTTTCTTACAGAGAACAGACAACCACAGGAGATGGTTAATAATTGTGTGGACTGTTAGCAAATTTTTTAAAACAACTTTCAAATCAACAAAAGCACTTAGGAAAATTGCTATAAAAAGTAAGTTCAATTTGTAATTGCAGCTTTTATACCATTGTACAGTTAGGCACATTTGATAATGTTTCCTCCTACCCTACAATTTCTAAGGAAAAAATATACTATTTCAAGAAGAGGCTTTTTTAAAAAAGGAAATCATAGGAATTGACATCTTATGATACAAAGTAATAATTGCTTTTCTTCTCCAGGTGATTAACTCTCCACACAATCATGTCTCTACTTCTAAACTGTAAAAATTTGAAAAGGGCCATTATAACATGCTTTAGTCACAATGTAGCAAAGGCTCGATTCTGTTTACAGAGCATGCTTTAACACTGATTTATACTCAGTCAAGACAAAGAATGAAAGTATACTTTCAAGAAAAATCTGAAAATACTCATTCTTCAAAGAATTTAAGATAAGAGAATGAATGGGAATTAGAGTACATGTCCAGCTTCTTATTTATTCATTCTTTGTCCCATCCATGCAAATGGCATGGTCATTTACTTTTAAATAGCCATTCCCATAAAGTAGCATCAGGAGCATAGGAGACACTAACTTCTGAAGAACCCCAAGGTTTGGAAAGCAGACATATCTGAAAATTCGAAGTAACAATTGCAATTGTTCTCATATATATTGTAAATCATCTGCAGTTTTTAAATTCTGAGGCTATGCAAAAGGCCCTACCAACAATTATAATGATGACTAGTTGTTCATTCATCCTTAGCAAAGGTTCGTGCTTTTAAATTCAGACCTCGTATCCTAGTTTGGTCAGTATTATTACCTTTTAACTTCCATCATGGATTACAGGAATATAAAACTGCCATGACTAAGTTTTATTAAAAGTTTAATTATGTTTTTATATGTATATGTAAAATAGACTTCCTGACTTTCCTTCCATTACCTGTCACTGTCATCATTTTTGATATTTATTTTGTATTTGTACATTTTTGCTGTCAGAAAAATTACACTTAGAATTTTTCTAGCTATTCCTTACGTAGTTACAGGAATCCACTTAACAAAAGTTTGTGGACCATGCTTAGAAGCTGGAAAAACAACTTGTAACAAACAAAAACAACTTGTAACAAACTTGTAACAAAAACAACTTGTAACTAACCATGCCTAGAAGCTGGAAAAACAACTTATATCAAACTAAGCTTAGAAGCTCAGAAGCGGTGACCAGACGTAGCATGCATAGCTAATCAAAGTCATCTGAAGGTAAGGAAAGAAACATACCACTGGACATGCAGCATACTAAAAAATTGAAGTGTTGCTGATGTAAGCTGAGAGCAACAAGATGAACATCTCTGGTGACAGTCCCGTTCCTAACATATAAGTTATCACTTTGAGATCCAATATAGATTAATGCATTACCAAAGTATAAGCAGTGCCCTTATTCCATATTTTCCTTAAAAATAGAGTTATTTTGAAAAAGATTCCCATCTTTATCAGGAGCCTATATATCAAATATGAAGTCAAGGCCCACATTTGCATAGGTTTTAAGAGGGAGTAAATTATTCAAGTTAGTGAAAGATAACAAATGACATACTGTTGCTCACATGTACTATATCAAATGAATGTAGAGAAAGCATGAAGAATTGTGACCCGTTAACTTGCTGGGGGAAGGAATATGGGAAGGTAAGTTTGTAAGTTTGGGAAAATGATAAAAATTTCAAGAGTATATGGAATCCTTCATTAAAAAGGATTATTTTCTTAAAAAGGTATTAATTTTGAGCATAGTTTAACTTGTGTTGAGATGATATAAAATAGCACAATATTTTTTTAAATTGTAGTAAATTACATATAACATAAAATTTGCAATTTAAACCACTTTTAATTATATAATTCAGTGGCACTGATTATATTCACAAGGTTGTACAAATACCACTATCTATGTCTAAATTTTTTTTATCATTTCAAAAAGAAAGTGTGCAACCATTAAGAAATAAATCCCCATCACTTCTTCTCACATTCCCTAGTAACCTCTAATCTACTTTCTGTTTTTACGAATTTGCCTATTCCAAATATTTCACATAAGTAGAATCATACAGTATTTGCCTTTTCCTATCTTTCTTATTTCACTTGACACATTTTTTTTCAGTTATGCTGTAGCATATAACAAAACTTCATTCCTTTCTATGGCTAAATAATTTCCCCTGTGTCTCTCTATCACATTTGTTCATCTGTTGATCTACACTAGAGTTGTTTCCATCTTTTGACTATTGTAAATAATACTGCAATTAACATTAATCTACTTGAGTCTATGTTTTCAGTTCTTTCGGGTATATATCTAGGAGTGGAATTGCTGGACAATATGGCAATTCTATATGTAGATTTTTGAGGAAGAGCTTAACTGTTTTCCACAGATGCTGCACCATTTTACATTCCCACCATCAATGTATAAGGACTTCGATTTCTCCATCTCCTCACTAATATCTATTTTTTCTTTATTTTTAATAACTAGACATCACTTGTATAATTGATTTGAATTCCCCTAATGATTAATAATGTTGAGTATGTTTTCATTGCTTATTGACCATTTGTATAATCTCTGTGGAGATATGTCTATTCACCCCCTTTTCCCATAATATGATTTTTTGTCTTTTTGTTGTAGAGTTTTAGTTCTTTATATATCCTAGAAGCCTTATTATATATATGATTTACAAATACCTTCATGTACATAGGTTTATTTCTGGACCGTCAATTCATTCCATTGGTCTTTATGTCTATCCCTATGTAAGCATCACAATGTTCTGATTACTGTAGCTTTGTAGTAATGTTTGAAATTGGGAAGAGTGAATCCCCAACTTTGTACTTTTTCAAGATTGTTTTAGATATTCAAGGCCCCTTGAAATTCCATATGAATTGGGGAGAGTTAATTGAATTTGTAGATTGCTTTGGGTAGTATTGGCACCTTAACAATATTAAGTCTTTGTACCAATGAACACTGGATGATTTTCCACTTATTTAGGTCTTTGGTCTTTCATCTCCTTGGTTAAACTTATCTCTAGGTATTTTATTCTTTTAGATGCTGTGGCACATGAAATTGCTTTCTTAATTTCCTTTTGGAATTGCTCATTGCTGGTGTATACAAATACATTGATTTTTGTGTGCCGATCTTTACACCCTATAACTTTGCTGAATTTATTAGTTCTAGTAGTCTTTTATAGATTCTTTGGAGTTTATATATATACATCCTATATATCCTATATATCTATATAGGATCATGTCATCTGTGAAAAGAGGTAGTTTTACTTCCTCCTTTCCAATTTGGATGCCTTTTGTTTTTTTAATTTTTTAATTTTTTTTATTTTTTATTAACACATAATGTATTATTTGCCCCAGGGTACATGTCTGTGAATTATCAGGCTTACACATTTCACAGCACTTACCATAGCACATACCCTCCCAAATGTCCATAACCCAGCCACCCTATCCCTACTCCCCTATCCCCCAGCCACCCTCAGTTCGTTTCGTGCGTTTAGGAATCTTTTATGGTTTGTCTCCTTCCCGATCCGATCTTTTTTTATTTCCCTCCCCCACCCCCATGACCCCCCGCCCTGCCTCTCAAATTCTTCATATCAGAGAGATCATATAATTGTCTTTCTCTGATTGACTTATTTTACTCAGCAAAATACCCTCTAGTTCCATCCATGTCGTTGCAAATGTCAAGATTTCATTTCTCTTGATGGTTGCACAGTATTCCATTGTATATATATACCACATCTTCTTTTGGATGCCTTTTAAAATCTTTCCCTGTTCAATCATTCTGGCTAGAACTACCAGTACAGTGTTGAATAACAGTGCTGAAAGCAGGTATCCTTGTCTTGTTCTTGATCTTAGGACTAAAGCTTTCAGAGTTTCACTATTGAATGTAATGTTAGCTGTGGATTCCATAAATGTCTTTTATCATGTTGAAAAAAATGGCAATGTTTTATTAAGAAAGAAAATACAAACTTACCACTAAGACATCCTGCTAATCTATACTCTCTCACCGTGCATGATAGTTTTGCTATGACCATAATGTTGAGAATAAGTAGCCAAATCTCTTATTTAAATAAATGGCTGCAGCATGCCACAATATATTTGGAGGTTGAAGGTGAGGCTCAGAAGTTTTTCAAAGTTCTTCAACTCAATTGTTAAAAATTACTTTTGTATTCTCTGTTGTGAAAAGACAATGGAGTATGTTGTCAATTCATTTTTTCGACAGTGTTAAAGAATTATAAACTAAAGAATATCAGACTATATTAGAGTTATGAGGGCTAAAGGTGAGATATGAAAATAGAGAATACATCTAACACTGGTTTGACTGTAGCTCAAAACAGGTAGCTAGTGTTCAGATGAGTTTCTGTGATATCATGAACTAAAATTAATTGACTTACCCATTATATTCTTAGTTTCGAAAATATATCCTAGAAAATGGCAAAACTGTGTTTCTATAAGAGAAATTTTCTGTAATTCCAATTCCTGTTTCATATAAGCCCATCTCCTACCTTTGTCTCTGTTACTCTGAATTACTAAAAGGTTATGAATAAGGTCTGTCAACTGGAGAAATCTCAGGCTAGATATTACCTGCATGTAAGAGTGATTCCTTGTCAAGATATATTCATGCACTATCATAGGAATACTAAATTCTCCATAGAATTAAACCTCCTGACCCTTTGGATAGTCCTCTTGACTTCTAATCCACTTGAAGACAGATCCTTGGACTCCTGGTCACCCACTGGCTTCTGATCCATGTGAGGACAGATGACTGGCTTTCTTTCCTCTGGTCTCCTTTCTTTTAGAAGGGATTCAGGTCTTTGGTTTCCTGTTCACTTTCTATGTAGTTTCTGGCCTCCTGCCTTTACTTATTAACCTGCCCCTGAAAATAAGTCCTTGAGTTTCCTTCAGTTAGTTCATTTGAGTCAACTGTTCCCCTGTCCAGGGGCTACCACACCTCATTTCACTACTCCTGCTCCTCTCCCATTAAAGAACATTACATCATTTAAGGAGTAGAAAAGAATGGTCAGTGGTATTAGACCTTTAAAATAGTAAACAGGACTAAACTTTAACTTTCATCTTCCTAGTAGAGATTTCCATTCCTCATATTCCTATATATCTAAGTTACCAGAAGAAGTCTCTCTAGTCTCTGCTAATAATCTATGCTAATAGTCTTCTTTATGTCTCTAAATTTGACCCAATTCCCTACCTTTCTCTGTCCCCTAAACCTCTTCATTGTGCCCACTGTTACATCAGTTTCAAAACATGCTCCATTTCCAAAACCTCTATGAATGTTCCTTTTTGTTTCACCCCTTGATTATATTTGTCTGTTCCTTTAGTTCTTTAGGTCCCACGAAACGCTCTCAACTGGGGCAAATCCCAGGTTACTCAGGGCCACAAACTATTTAGATATTTTCCTTGCTCCACTTTGCCACTCCCTTGCCATCTTTGCCATTACATTTTCTCTCAAAGTTTTTGGAAACTAAGACTGAACAGGAGTACAGGTGTGGAGGTAGATAGTAAATCAGATGCTAAAGTTTTCAGTCAACAAGGCAGAATGATAGGGATGTTTGTAAATTATAGCAATGAAGACAAACAGTAAATGGTATAGTATTATGATATTTTATCTTTCTTCTCCATACAGCAGCCTCAGTTAACCATTTCTGCCTTACGCAAACACTTTCTTCCTTTGGCTTTCTGGTTGCTATACTCTTGCTACATTAACTAATTTAGTTCCATGGTTGTAAATACTATAAAAATATATTATGTATTCACTCTCTACTGACACCTCCCTAGTCCAAGCCATCACTGTCTCTAAACAAGACAGGCTACTTCACTTCTTGCATCTTTATAAGTTCACTCTTTGCTCAAAGTAATTTCTTGAATATGCAAAATATACGTGATTTACTAGTTTAAAATCAGTGTATTCTCATCTTGCAGTTAAATCCAAATTTTACTCTGGCTTTCAAAACCCATCATGATTTGGCCTCCGCTTAGTTCTCACTCCTCATCTCATATTACTCTCCCTCTCTTTTTCATCGCTCCAGGGAGTTGGGTCTTTTTTAGTCACTGGAACACGCCAAGGCTTGTTCTCACTTAGGCCTTTTTTTCCTACTGACTTCTACTTTAGGAGCGCTTTTCCTCTGTCTTTTCTTATAGCAGCCCCTTTCTCACATTAAGACCATGGTTCAGTGACACCACATCAGAGAGGTCTCACTTAACAACCACAAAATAGCTCACTCTCATTCACATTAAGTTCTTTACTTTCTCCATGATTCTTATCACTTTCTGAAATTCTTGTTTGTTGTAATTCGTTTACTTCATTGCTGCCTCTCCCAAAGAACAAAACATCGAAGAGGGGAGAAACCCTGCTGTTTTGTTCCCAGCTTTATCCTCAGCCCAAAACTTAGCAAACTGTTAATAAAGAATTATTCATTTAGTGAATTAAAATTAGGGCCTTGGATAAACCACATTACAGTAAGATTTTATTAATCCATATTGATTACATTAAACTCTATTATAAACATCAAAAGAGGGAAAATATATATAGAGAGAAGTATGAAACAAATGAACTACCAACAGAACCAAGTATAATAAAGGACCATTATCAGACTATTTTCTATTTACTAAGGGTCATTATCATACATGGTTTCCTACTAAAATCCATAAACTCATATATCTGCCATACATTTCTATTTCAAAAGATATGTTCTTCTACCCATTCTTTTAGAAACTCCTGTTTAGTCATGGATAGAACTCAGCTCAGTGTCTTATGATTATTCCTTCTAAGGGACCCCATCTCCACAGAATAATTTTATAAAGGGTTTTCCCAAGGAAAAAGATCCAAGCAAACCAATTCTCAGCACTGGCCAAATAAGGAGTATAGTTGAAACTTTCCAATTAAACTTGATAATTGTAATGATAAAATATCAAATCCTGACCACAAATTAAGGCTTATAATACTGTTATATACCAAAGCATGACATTTTAAGTTTGGCACCTACTAGAATACTAGTACTACCCACTGCTAGGAAAAAAAAATAAATGTCTTTTTTTCAATTAAACTATTTGACCAAATTCTGCTACATTATACGAAAGCTAAATTAAAGTTTTAATGTATTGATCATGACCATTTCTATGTAAAAATCTGAGAACATCTGACTTTAAATAAGAGTTTATTTCTATTGAATAAATGAAAAAGCTTTAAAGTGATATTATGGGATATTTCTAAAGGGCCATAAAAACATTATTTATTTATTCAATGAGTCTCTAACAGACCCAATGGAACCATTATTTTATAAGCATCTATAATCAACTCAAATATTCCGAAAATAAATGCCCACATATTAACCTTAATAGTAAAATAATTTTATTAGAGTAAAACTATCCCTGGTCTTTTTCTTTTGTTGAATCAAAATTATAGGAATTTGCATATGTTATAAGCAAATACAGTGTATTATACCGCTGAAGTATCATAGAAATACAAATGAACACAACACAAATTTGACATTAGGAGTAAATTTGTCTGAATACTTTATAAAGAGTCTTATTTCTGAATAAGACCTACAAAACAGCCCTGACAGGCTACACCTGGGAATATTAAGAAATTTTTCTGTGAACTGATTTAAAAAGAATAAATATTTTGGAAATTTACCTATAGTCTTCTTACAGATTGTTCCAGCATATTTAAAATTAGAGACCAACAACCTAGGACTATACATAAAACAGTGTGAATGTGTAAGACATAACATACTGCTTTTTCTTCTGTGTCCAATTTCTAATAACACAAGGGAGAAAGTCCCTACTGATAGGAAACTTTTAAGCTATAGGCTACTATTCTTTACCTGTAACTCAAAAAAAGGAAAATAACAAAGTGATATAGAAACTTCATGGGTACAATAGTGTGTAGCTGTAAAAAAAATTTACAAGGACTTTGAGTACACTTAGTCTGGAGAAAATATACATGCCTTTATGCACTCTTATGTTCCTCAGATACCATGTTAGCAGAAGAGGTGTACACAACTAATCTATTCCAAGCTTGCTGAAAATTTGCACTTTTATGAAAATCCAGTTAGGGCTTCCTTTCTATTGTATAGTTGTGTGGCTATGGTATAGAGAAACAAATTCAATATATGTGAGTTATAAAATGTTACATAGTAGAATACTACCTTATTAGCCACAGTCAATTTCAACCTGGTCTCAAAGTTCAGACCTAGAGTTCTCAAAGCTATGTATTTGGTAATATTATAGTACTATGGTTAATACTATGTAACAACTACACCACATAACTATCAACGTCTGCTTGACTATTTCCCTAGAAATTCCATGTATTTTCAAGTAAGTACATCTGTTTTTAACTCTTTTCTTAGATGTTCTGCTTGCAGTCATCCTTTTACCTCAGTAACCCCTGTTTCTCTCTTAAATCTCCGGCCAGTTGTCAGTTTCCCAAAGTGTTACTGCGTTTCCACAGTCTAGGTTAAGTGCTCTCCTTATGTGTATCCACACCACTCTGGACTTCCGCAAAATAGCAATTATCGTGGATTATTATAGTTGCCTATTCACTAGTCTGTCCAGCCCACGAGGATGTAAGCTCTTTGTTGATACGTTTATATTGTTCATCCTTAACACCCACAGCATCCTGGCATACATGTACTTAACAAATACTCAATAAATGCTCAAATTCTTAATAAATATTCATGCTCTAATAAGTCAATAAATGGAGGTATAAATAGATGGCAGGTATTAGCTCAGTAAAGCTTTACTCAGTGGGTCTCAATCTGAGTTCTAAGTCATATGAAGGAAGAGTTCGCCAGCAGATATGAAGTAAGAAAAGACTATTCCAAAAGAGGGAACTACATGTGTTAAGGTAAAGAAGTTTGAGAACCAAAGGTTTGTCAGAACCATGATTTCCCATGTAAGTAGCTCTACAGAGTTGGGAAAAAAGTTCAAGTGAAATATGAAAAGAGATGAAGATGGAAAGAAAGGAAGAACCCAGATCACAGAAAAGATTTATAAGAAAAACAGATATTATTATGAGTTGAATAATATGACTGCATTGGTAAAAGTTTTGAAGTTGCCACCTCAAGAAAATTCAGGAATCGTGAGAAGTATTTCTTACAAGAAAAAAAAAATAATTGTGTTATACAATCACCTTTTTCAAAGATAAGTTGAAGAAGAAGATACAAGATTTTTTAAAGCATTAAAACCCCCAAATGCTAGTCTAGCACTTCTCTAAGTAAATTTTACATAACACTTGCCCTACAATATGCTGCATGAAAAAAAGGAATTTCTGGTCCAATACTTTTGAGGGGAAAAACTGCATATAATAACCTCCTCTCTGAGTGATTCATAATACATATTAGCATATTAAAAATATGAAGTCCTACAATAAAGAAACCCATTTAACTTTTTATAAATAAATCTATCCATGACAGCTTTTTGCATGTAACACCTGTTAACATCCTGCTCACACAAGCAATATTTTGCAGAACATGCTTTCCAACAAATCAAATTCATATTTGAAGGGATTACCTTATAATTTAAAAAAAGTTAGCCATCCACTATTATTTGTAAAACATAAAGACAAGATGTTAAAAAGGAAGATATAATATCATCTTAAGTTGGAAATAATTTCCATTACCATTGTCTAGATATTGCTAAGATAATATTCTTATTTTGCTGGTGTATCTAGGGCTAGAGAAAATAAAGAGGCCACATAATGACAACTAGTTGTACAAGTGCTAGGAAAGAGGAGCTACACGTTGGTTTAATTGTATATGAACAGGTATACAAATCCCATATGCAAATACATATATGTGTACAACACAATATGAAGGGCTGATGAATGCCAACTGTTAAGATTATTTTAATGAAAAATTTACTGGAAGTATGCCTAACTGAAATAATCAATAGATTTGTTTTGAATTTTGACATAATTTTTAAGTATAGGGAAAGAGTGGTCAGAGTACTGTAGTTTCTTGTTAATCCAGCTGGAAGTTCATTTTTTAATTATTATCTTATTAAGAAAAAGACACAGGTATTGGTAAACAACCAGGTATTATCCTTTTTTGTATTGAGAGTTCTTCATTCTCATTTTCAGTAAACTTCAAGCAAAATTGACACTATACTTGATACAACAGATTTTAAAGTTTACTCATTATTTGAGCAGAACAAAATATTCACTTTGCTGTTATAAAACTTTTCAGCTACTAAAATAACCAAATCTTAACTTGAAGTGTTTATAATGAATTCAAAGTATTCAGTCATTCTTTTCTCATTTATAAAAATGAAAATAAGGAAAAAACTCACATGGCCTAGAAGTTTATATCATTAAGCATTATAAGAGCTATGTGAAGATATTTCAGATTAGAACAAAATGAGAAATTAAAAATAATTACAACACTAGTTGCTCAGAGTAATAGTATAAACGACATCAATTTCCTCAATACTGTTACTATGATGAAAACAGTTTTTACTATTATTCAACTTTAACAGAAACCAAATAGTTTCTTCTTCCTTTTTTTCTCTTTCAACATTTCCTATTTCTCATACAGCCTACTGTTGATCTGAATTTTATATGCTTTGCTAATCAGGGATATTATATGAATTGTGTTCCATCTTAAAACAGGAGCCTTTCTATATTTGTAAGTTTCTTGCTAACATGTCATGGAATGTAAAACCTATGGGACTTTGGGACCTTAATTTAAGCCTGTGGTGCTAAAGATGCAGCTGTTCATTTGCAAGTAATCATCCCTGCTATTAAAGCCATAGTAGAGCAAAAAAAAAAAAAAAATCATTTTATACCACTTTTCATTGTATTTAAGTGCAAAACAGTCAGCATTACATAGTATTAGACTTTTTTAACTTGCTAAGACTATATTTTCAAAAAAAGACAGTAATTTAGAATATCGTTTACCCAAGTGTAAATTTTATTACAAGTTACGCACATAATTGATTTTGAAGGTAATATGTTTCTAGAAATTAAAAAAAATACTATGTACAGTTAGCTATATTGCAGAAACTGGAGAGTTAAAAATTTAAAATTTACTGTGCAGCAAAGTTCAAATATAAACAATTATATTTTGTTAATTAAATGCTTCTAACAACTATAGTTTCCTAGTAAATTCTAAAAAACTTTTTATCATTTCACCTTACTTGAAATATGATATATACAATGATAGTACTGCCTTCAAGTTTTGTGCTATTGTTCTTACAATCACATTTTAGAATCAGAGATACATCATTTAGTTCTATATAAATAAAGTGTTACATTAAATAATGTTTTTCCTAGCTGTTACTCCCCTTAATTGAACATCAATCAAGGATTATAAATCATATTTCTTGCCACGTCTGCTTAGTCTCCCTTAGTCTCTCATCAACAATGTATAAAAGTCCATTTCCATACATTCTCTCCAAAAGAGTTTAACATATAATTTATTACTTTTGTAGATATGAAACAAATTTAGAAGGCTAAGCTCAAACTGGGGGAATCTGCAGCGTGTAATAAATATTGGATTGATAGCTAGTACTAATTTCTTAATATATGAAGTATTTTGAAAATCCTTAAGGAAAAGATAAATATCAACCAGAAAAAATGAAGTAGGTACACGAACAGCCATTTCATTTACTCTCTTGTAACACACACATACATATATGTACACTCAGACATACGCAAATATATCCTCACATCATGATCATGCCACAGAAAGAGAAACCACAGACATGTACCCTGGGGCAAATAATACATTATGTGTTAATTAAAAAATAAAAAAATAAAAGAAAAGAAAGAGAAACCAAAGGAAGGAATGAAGAAAGTCTGATTTGCTAATCAAATGAAAAAATATTCAGTTCACTGTATTCAAAAAAGCAAATCAATCACATCCTACCAAATAGCTCTAATTGGCAAATAACTATAAAGGTTTGGTATGGATATATAGGAATGGGTACTCTAGTATAAATAATCCTGCTGGAGTCACAGGTTGGTACACTCTTTCTGGGAGGCAGTTTAGAACAAGTATCAGAATATTATGACCTAGTAATCTCATTTACAAATTTTTAAATTTATGTGAAACAACTGGAAAAATACACAAATCCAAATACAGAGTTGTTCATGACAACATTTTTCTAATGGCAAAAAAAGTACAGTTCAACAAAAGGAATTTGGTTAAATAAATTGTGATTAATCATGATAAACCATAATTAAATTTATAATGAAGACAGTCATTTACCGGTATGAAAAGAGGTTCAAGATGAATTAAATGAGAAAAAAAAAATCAGACAACCTAATTAGCAGGGACAAACCAAAACATGGAGTGCCCTGGGCATGTTTGGTACCTCTTTAATAACATGTTTTAAATAGCTGTTCAATGTTAAGTGAGAGTAATCTTTATAATGGAATTAAGGGATTGCATAACATGAAATTTTCTATACCAGAACTTTTTGGAAAGCATACTGGCCATTTAATATCTAGATAAAAGTGTAAGTCAATCATTACTATAAACAACTCATTACTAACATACTATGCATAACTCACTTGTAGAATGTCAGTTGGCTTTTCTAATGTCAGGTCGATGTCAACTAATTACCTCATGGTCCATAACACAGCCTAAGACTGTACCATGCTGCTTACATATGGACGTTACAAAAATATTCAAAAGATTTTATTTCCATTAAATAGGTATCTATTTTAGTGGCAGTGGTACTGCTTACAGTTTTTATACACATTATTTATATACACACATGGAAACCCAAGTTAACAAAAGACTTATTTCCAAATATTTTCAGTGATGTTTTTCATGTTAAACAAAGGTAGATGTAGTTTAAGGAGAGATATTTTAGCATTCTGTTTTTCCTGGTCTCAAAATCATAGAAAGTTATCTTATTGGACCAGAGTTTATGAAAAATTCCTGAGTAAGGAAGATGGCCATTTTTACTAAAGCAGGTCCTCTTCATCATTATGTACATACCCTTTTTCACTCTAGTACTACATTATGTTTTTGTAAAATATTACTGATGCTATTCATTATTTGTTCAATTCTATCTTTTCTCTTAAGGACAATGGTCTTGTATGACTTTCTACTGCTATATCTCCAGTGCTTTGAAGTGTGCCCTAAACACACAGTCAATATCCAACAAATAACTGCCAAATGAGCAAATGACAATGAATGGAGTAGAAAAAGTAAAACGCAGCCCCAAACTCACAGAACACAGAAGCTATTCAAACTCTTAGGCAGCAAATAGAAATAAGGGAAGGTTAGTAGAGCAAGAGATAGCATAGTTCTTTGAAGTATGTGTAGCAGGGAATTAATCCCTTGCATTCTCCCTTCCTTTCCTTGTCCCAAGTAGTAGAAAAATGGGCTTCTGATACTGGGTGGTAGCAGTGACTATAGAAACTTTGGCTGGAGAGGCAGGGAATGCTTGACTAGACATACTCAAGTAAAACAGACAACTACAGACATACTGAAGGAAGGTCTGTAGTAAATCCTACTCAGAGAGGCTAACAGGCTACCTCATATGTAAAGTATAGAACCTAGGCATCACTACATACTTGAGAAAAATAACAACAGCTCAACAGTGTTTATACAAAATTTATGAATGAGCTGAACAGTAAACCGAACATAGCTTTAATTCACTTCTACCAAGCACAATCTCATTTAATTAAAAAAATATATAAAACACACGCACATATATGCATGAGTAAAAGTATGAAATAATATACTGGATACCAAATTTTAAAAGTAATCTCTGAACAGTATGATTTGGTTTAATTTTTTTCTTATTTTACTCAACTGCATCTTAAAATTTTCTTATAATATTCAAGTGTTTTTGAGATTCATAATACATATTAACAAAATGACACCATCGTAAATAATTAAAACATACTGTTAGAAGTATTTTATTCAATTTTATAGTTCATAATTCATTTAGAAAAATAGGACTGAAGTTTAAACAATCTTTTAAAAATCTTTTTCCTTGTTTCATTTGTATTAAAATATTTTAAAATCTTAAAAATTAGACTTCTGGTGAAATTTAAAAAAATTTTAAATCAGTTGTACATAAAAATAGATGGCCATCTAAAACATATTAGCCTGAGTAATCAAATAATATTAATATTAATAAAAATCAATAAATAACACTATCAGATTAAAATACGTTAGAGAGAAAATAACATTTACATTACAGTAATTATGGCCTTCTAAAAAATGCCAAGTTATTTATCATTTCTCAGAAAGCAAATCTCATTCTTAGAAATCTCACTCTCCAGCCAAAGCTCTGTTACTAATACCTGAATAAAGTCTACTCTTTCATTAGCTAATCATTTTTACAGTTTAGGAATTTATGGTATTTTTGAATTAGGCTAGGTAATCTTTGAGAGCTTAAAATGACTTCAGTAGGCCTTAGAAGAATAATTTGGATCTGAAGTTCATAAAGGGAAGTAAATTCAACATCAGCAAGATAGACTTGGGGAAGATTTCCTTTAAGAAATCCAAGAACTTTTCATGCTTAAGTAAGGCTTGCTACACTGCTGGATTTAAGTCATAGTCCCTTTCATCTCTCATGAGTCCTCTAGTCATCACTGATAAAAAAAATCCTGACCCGTTGCTGACTTTGAACCTGAATGGTCTCTGCAGACAGAAAGATAAGCAACTCTCCTTTAAGGACTGTCAATATAGTATTTGGTATTAGATAGATATTAGATACCAAATAAAATAAAAATCTGGAATATGTTAATCAGTCAATAGTTATCTGAAATTTCCTGAATTTCATTTTTGTCCTCATCCAAAGATTGTTCATATAAAAAGACTACTCGAACATCACTCATCATCAGGGAAATACAAATCAAAACCATGATGAAATATCATCTCACACCTGTCAGAATGGCTAAAATAACAACACAAGAGGGGCACCTGGGCGGCTAAGTTGGTTAAGTGTCCGACTCTTGATTTCCGCTCAGGTCACGATCTCCGGGTTGTGAGATGGAGTCCCATGTTGGACTCAGCGCTGGGCATGGAGCCTGCCTCTCCCTCTGCCCCACCCCAACCTTTTTACTCTCTTAAAAAAAAAATTAACAACCTAAGAAACAATAGGTCTTGGCGAGGATGTGGAGAAAGGGGAACCCTCTTGCACTGTTGGTGGGAATGAAAACCAGCACAGCCACTCTGGAGAACAGTTTGGAGGTTCCTCAAAGTTAAAAGTAGAAATATCTTATGATCCAGCAATTGCACTACTAGGTATTTACCCCAAGGATACAAAGATACAGAAGGGGTACATGCACCCCAATGTTTATAGTACATTATCAACAACAGCCAAATTATGGAGAGAAAAACAACAGAGGCAACAAACATGTTCATCGACTGATGAATAAATAGAGATGTGATATATGTGAGATATATATATATATATACACACACACACACACACACACACACACACACACACACAATAGAATATTATTCAGCCATCAAAAAGAATGAAATCTTGCCATTTGCAAGGACGTGGATGGAGCTAGAGTGTATTATGCTAAGTGAAATAAGTCAGTCAGAGAAAGACAAATACCATATGATCTCACTCATATGTGGAATTTAAGAAAGAAAACAGATGAACATATGGGAGGGGGGAAAAGAAAAAAGGGAGTGAGGGAAACAAACCATAAGAGACTCTTAATGATAGAGAACAAACTGAGGGGTGATGGAGAAACGTGGGTGGAAGATGGGTTAAGGCAGGCACTTGTTGTGATGACCACTGGGTGTTGTAAGTGATGAATCACTGAATTCTACTCCAGAAGCCAAATTTTGTGTTAACAAAATTTAAATTAAACCCCCCAAACCAAAATTCTATATCCAAAAAAAAAAAAAGATTACTTGACATGTTGCAAGAGATTATTTGTATATATCAGTGATTTGAGATACCTTAAGAGTTCCAAGTTAGTGTTGTGATGAATGTCCCAACTAGCAGTTCCCGATGTCTTAACTGAAGGGCATCCTGGTTGCTATGTGCTAAAGTGAATACCATTAGAGATGTGAAATCCCTTAAATATTGATTTAGCATAAGTTACATCTGTTTTAATGTTATAATAAACAAGAGCTTAGAGCAATTTCCCAACTTTAAGAAAGCTATTTAACATTCAAATAAAGGGAACACCTACTTAACTGGGATGACTGCAAAAGAATACCTCAGTGAAATATATATATTTTATCAACTTGGAAAAATAGAGTAATGGCAAAACTAGGCTCTAAAGGGCATGTCTTATGATTTCTGCCAATCTTGTCAGAGTGGTTAACAGAACTGAATGACTAATGAAGCGTTTCCTGCTATGAGGCCTTTTGTTCACTGTTAGGCTGCTACTTTTTATAGTATTGTGGGTAAAGAGAGCCATCCTGGCTTGATTCAAATTTTTAAAGAGCATTTTTTATGAAGTTTTCAAAAATGAATTTTGAAAGTAATAGTAAAATAACAGATGCTACAAAATCTTCGATTAGCCACCATATTTCATTATTTTTATCGAATTTCATGAATTCTATCCTTTGGAAACAAACATTTTTAAGCAGCTTTGGCTCACCTCATATTAAAATCACACTATATTCGTTGTGTTGTCAGGTCAAACTAATATTCTAAATAATCATGCAACATATTCAACAAGAATATGTTTTCTGCTGTTTTTTCATTATACTACAGCCACAAGGGCACCATCCTAACCTCTACACCAGAAGACTCAGACACAAAACTAACACATACATGTATACACATAAATATATCATAAATGTACTGCCCCAACAATTCCACACAAAACATCCATGACGAAAATCCATTCCTTTGATGAAGAAATGAAGCTAGTGAAAGGAATAAAATTCTACGTAAAACAAGACCAAATAGCTAGATGTTCATATTAATTCATAATACGTTAATTAATAACTAATAGGGTATTAGTTATTTCTGACTGGCAAGAAATAAGTTTATTGTTTGGTTTCTCTTACAAAGATGAATATAACATTCTTACCTTGTTTCTAAAAATAATATTTTGCTTTTTTTATTGAACATAAAGTGTAACATTCTCAAGGACTTAGTATATAATTTTCCTAAGTATTTACAAATTGTGTGTACGTTACAAAAATTTGTTGTTGAATATTGGTGCTCATCAAACACAAGTAGGATATAGGATTGTTATATTCTTAGATAAAACCAGCAATTAGAGCCTTTGTAACCACAAATCTTTTCACATAATTGTGAATATTTATTTCCTGGATATAAGGTAACTTCTGAAAGATTTCAGTTAATAATAAAAAATTATCTACGTATGCAAATAAAAAAATGAAGAGTAAAGTGAACTAATAATAAAAGGAAAGTTAAAAATTATAGGGGCCAAAGACACATATTTTCTTTTAAAAAGCTCCCACATCCTTGGCAGAAAGAAAATAAAAGATTCTGGAGGAGAGGGTGAGTAGCATTTAAAAGAAAAAATGAATTAAGGATAAAGTGAAAACATCTAAATCAAGAGTCAGCATGCTTTATCTGCTTTATCTGAACATGAACAAACTAATGGCAAAATGAATTTGTGGACATAAAGGTTTCATATACATTTCACTAAAAGTCTTTCATTTCTTGATGCTCAATTAAACATAAAATATAAGACTACATATCAGTTACAGATTTATTTCACATTTTCATTAATAAGACTGCAAATCATTTTGACAAAATTACAGTTTAAGTTTTTTTTACTACTTATTATTGACATATAGTTGACATGCAATGTTATATTAGTTTCAGGCACACAGCATAATGATTCAACAATCCATACATTACTCAACGTTCACCATGACAAGTGTATTTTTTAAATAAATGTCATTTTCAAACAGCATTTCGCACTGATGTATAATTATAAATAGGACAAACCACACTGATTATCATTGGTTCAGTATTCGATAAACAAGATTATATAAGGAAATAATATTTTCAGACTAGAAAGTCTATAAGAAAACATCATACTATGTTGTACATGTACTTTTAATTAGCTTGATAATGTTCTCTTTAAGAAAAAAGTCTCAAGAAACTAGCATCCAGCATGGTATCTGGCACATTGAAAATGTTCAACTAGTACTGTTAAATCAAGGAGTAAAGAAAATTTCTCACTAGGATTTATTTTTATCTAACGAGATCTTTTCTTTTCTTTTCTTTTTAAGATTTTACTTATTTGACAGAGGGAGAAAAAAAGCACAAGCAGGGGGAGTGGCAGGCAGAGGGAGATGGAGAAGCAGGCTCCTCAAGGAGCAGAACCCCGGGATCATGACCTGAGCCAAGGATAAGATGCTTAACCGACTGAGCCACCCAGGCGCCCCTAACAGAATATTTACTAATACCAAAAATTCTGAGCAACATGCATAGCTAAGTTGCCCAGATGTACAGAAATTATGGCAAACTAATATCCTTAATACTCAAAAAAAGGTATTTTACATTATTTGTTGAAGTCAGAGAAAATATACGACTATTTGTATACTTTCTTAGCCACATAAAAATCAATAACTAAAACATAATACATCTATATTAATTACATTTTCAAGTACATCTCATATTTTAACTTACTCATACTGAGTTTATAGATAGGGTATTAATTTATTTAAAGAAGAGTGTCCCAAATTATACCCATAGGTTTTTTACGTGTGTGTGGGAGAGAGAAAGGAGGAAAGGAAGAAGATAAAGATTGAGATTTTGACTGACAGAAGCCTTCATAGTTTAGCAGTGTAGTAAATATTGGGACAGGTGTAAACATCATTAAACAGAATTGTTTATTGGCTTTCTGCACATTTAACTCAATAATGCACATCATTAATTCTCGGGGGAAATACAGTTCTAGCATTTTTCAATGCTTGACTAAAGAACACCATTTCATGGAGGATTTCATTCTGTTCCAACTTCTGTTCCACAGTCTATATTCTTAGCTATATAACGTAAAGTCATTTTAAAAAGAATACACTGGGGGCGCCTGCGTGGCTCAGGTGGTTAAGCATCCAACTCTTGATTTCAGTTCAGGTCATGATCTCGAGGTTGTGAGATCAAGCCCCTTGTCAGGGAGCCCGCTTAAGATTCAATCTCTCTCTCTTTCGATCTCAAAAAAAAAAAAAAAAAAAAAAAATACACTGAACTTTAAATCTGAATATATACTTTACTTCATATCATTGGGAAACTACTTATTCCAGAATTCCACAAAATATTTAGTTAAGACGTAAGGTCAAGTTTATGAATTAATAAGCAAAGTCAGTTCTATTATTTGCATTACTTAGGAATGCTTTGCATACTTTTTCATAGAAGTACTTCTAACTATAAAGGAGCAAAAAGCAAAAATTGGGATACTGGGAGAGAAAGTGATTCTGAGGAAAAACAGTCTAAAGCAGAGGTCAGTAGACTATAACCTGCAGGCCAAATTCAGCTCACTGCTTATTTTTTTTTTTAAATAAAGATTAACTGAGACAGAATTACATTAATTTCTGGTTACCTTCAACAGTTGTTATATGATATTAAAATATCTGGTTTTCTATTGGTATTGATATCACAGATACCACCAATAATACTATGGCTTGTGGCCTAAATTTATAATTGACAGAAATCCTAAATTTCAGATGGAGGTCGATAAAAATAAAGATGCAATTTTTTACAGACCAGGTTAAAAACCTTTGTTTTAGAAGGTTGTGAAAAGGTAAATGACACTTTTAACTAGGATATCAAAACAGTAAGAAAAATGTAAAGCTACAAAGTAAAACGTGCCCAACTTTTAAAAGTAAATTAAAAACTAAAATAAAAAAATAAAAAAGATTTAAAATCAAATGATATTTTGCCCAAAATTTGTGAGATGATGCATAGCCATTAGTACAAGTTGTAAGATTTCTCACTCTGCAATATTTCCTTCAATTTAAATAAAGCTAATATTTTGTGTGCAACATTAATTGATTATTCCAATTACAAATGACTAATTTGTGCTCAGAAGTTATGGAAAATTTGAATGAGGCAATGCAAATTTTGCTTGCCACCATATCTCATTCACCATAACTGCTATCAGACAAGCAAAATAAATATAGGCAATTAGTATACCTTGACATATAAGCATTATGAATGTTTATGCAGGGGATAAACTACATAGATAACGTCATTTTTGAAAGTGAAAATAAATCGCAAGTATAAGAAATTAAATTATTAAATTGCCAGTGTTTTAAATTATGTAATATTAATTACATAAAATGATACTACAGTCAAACTTCATCATACTGTTTAACTAAATGTCTATGTTAAAAGCTTTCAAGATTATAAAGAGCTATAGTAAGCACAAACATGACATAATAATAAATGTATTTATCCAATAGCAAAGTTCTTAAAATTGTGGTTTTACTTTCTCTAGGTATGTCATGATTTATGAAGCAGAATAATATGTGTGTGTAGTTCTCATCAGCTGATTTTATTTGAAGAGGTATCAAAAACACTATTTATTTCCAATTTACAAACCTTAATAAGATGATAACTGAAATTTTAAATACAAAATGATTTATACTTTCTCCTTCCAGGAAGATTTTACCTACAACTAATTTTCGAGTGCATAAAAAATACTTTTAAAATGTCTACTATTTAATGTAATGTCTACCAGTCAATAAGGTCTATTGCTTTCGACATCCAGAAAAGTATATACAAAGGCTAAACATTACAGATTGGTCTAAACTTTCCATCTGTAAAACCAAAAAAGGACACTGGGAACTTTATATAATGTTCTGTTGCACTTTGCCTTCTGTATTTTAACAATTAACAGAAACTGATCCTATATAATCTTACAAGAGTGATTTAGCATTTAGTAAGAAGGACATTTTACTTTTATGTTTTAAAACATAATAGATTCAAATTACTTCTGGTGAAGTCTAATGAAAGCTGTTCAATTTAAAGATTTTATTTAAGGAATGTGTTAGAAAACTAACACAGTGAGTAATTTTCTAGAAATAAGATAGTATAAAAAGATCTCAAATGCTACCAGTGGCATTAAACTTAATTTTTTGAAACAAAGCAGGAACACACTTAATTAACCATTTGGCAAAATTTTAAAAAATTATTAACATATTAAAATAAGGAATCTGATTTTTAAAAAATCATCTGAAAGCATGCATGAGAAAACCTGTTGTCATGGAAACAGCCAGTGTAAATGGCAATAAATCCAGAAGAAAATGTCAGTGCTTCTGAACAATGAATGAACACAAAATGCTGCTTGTGAAATAAAACACCAACAATGGAAGAAAAGTACACAGATATTTTAAAATTTTCATTCCCCTTCTATAAATGTTACTTGTTAATAAGAAGTGAGGGTAAAAATACGGATACTTGTACTGAAACAAATGAAAAGTATTCTCAAACATTAATTGGGGAACTGGAAATGACACTATTATTAAAAGAAACTACAAATTCATCAGTTCTTGCACTTGATAAGTTCAAATCTGAAACTATTAGACCGTATAGAATGTCAATATATACATTACACTTAAGTTATATTTAATATAGACACAACAGATAGCATTTGCCACTAGTAAATCTTTCAGAAGGGCTAATGCCATTATTAAAATAGTATAATATATTATTGCATTGCTTTAAGTCAAAATATCCTAATAATTTATTAATATAATATTCAATACAGAATTAAAATGTTTAAAAGATAGTTTTAAATTAATATTAATGTAAATCATTTATTTTTAGAATTCTAAGCAAAATAGCTTTAAATTAAAAAATTCATGGAATCAGGATCAGTTAAACACTAAATACCTAAACAAATTATACCAAAATCATATAGCTAAAAGTTTATGTCATCAGTTTAAACACAGGCAACAACATATAGATCTCTCACATTATCTGAATTTTGTCGATATTAAAATAAATAAATACAAGTTTTATATATCAACTCTATTAGACACAGTTTTTCATGCATGATATCCATGAGGGAAAACTGTCATACATGTTCACAGTTACGACGTACATGTACTCTCACAGATTATTTTAGATAATTACAACAAAATATTTAGGTTAAATAAAAGAATGTAATTCTCCAACAGACAAGCACTGACTTATTAATATAATACTAGGTAAAATGCTTAAAATTATGACATTATATATTTATAAATAGATAATGTTTAAGATTCATTTTTTCATTCTAAATAAAGGAATGTGCATATTCATGTGACAGCTGACATTAAGTAGTTACCTTGCCTTTTTCTTTCAAAAGAGTATCAAATCATGAGCACTGGGTGATGAATCGAATTGCTGAACCACTATATAATACACTTGAAACTAATATAACCCTGTATGTTAACTAACTGAAATTTAAATTAAAACAAAAAAAGAGTATCAAATCAAAATAAAAGTTTCCATGTTACCAGTCCTTCTACTTCTATCTAATAACTTCCCCCTTTATTTTCACCATCTACTTAACTTTTCTCTCCAATGTCTCTACAAACATTTATTTAAAAGATTTATTTTAGAGAGAGAGCATGCACACCGATGCACAGTGGGGAGGGCAGAGGGAGAGGCAGAGAGAAACTAAAGCAGACTCTGCACTGAGAAGAGAGCCTGATGCCTGCTTGATCTCACCACCTGGAGATCAGGACCTGAGCCAAAAACAAGAGTCAGATGTTTTATGGACTGGGCCACTCGGTTGCCCCACCCCCCGCCACCCTTTACTTTAAAGATTTATTTATTTACAAACTTTTAAATAGTATTCCTCAATGGCCAATTAAGAGTAAAAATGGACAATATGTGTTACCTTCAAGCTATGAAAACAATCTCAGAAGAAACTCTCATTTTATTCCTGATGTCAGTGTTAGGTATTATTTTGAAAACTGGCTGGTTCACACGGCCTCTCATTCAGGTTCCAGTTCCACAGACTATGTATGATGTGCTAACTGGAACTGTGTATTGTAAGGTTTGAGCTTGTATTTATTTAAAGGAAAAACTGTCCAAGTCTAAAAGTTGCTATAATCACGTGGTACTCCTCAAGAAATTTCTTGAAACACTGACTATAGAGAGTATTTCTTTATTATATGTGCATTATTCGAAGTTGATAATTATTGTGCATCATCTACCTTCTCTCCTATGTTTGTTAGATGAATTGCCAGGCAACTCAATTATTTATAATTTACTCATCAAATCTGTAAACAGAAACTCTAAGTTGTTATCTAACAAATGATTGGGCCCAAAGATTAGGCATGCAAACTTTTATGTTACTAATCTATATAGTTATCAGTATGTATTTATACTTCAATCACAGCTATTTTACATTTTTATAATAATATGAGATCATGAACGTGCATCCTCTATTAAAAGCATGATAAAGAATGAATAACAAAAGAAAAAACAAGTGTTGTTTAAATTATTTACTTTCCCATGACAATTATTGCAATGCTTTATCTGTAAAGAAAAACATATCATGGCTGTTCCTTAGAACACTTTATAAAGTCTGTACATTTCTCTTCTCACATTTGTAAATGTCTACATATTATATTATTTGCTATTTCAACACTTACTGGAGTATGTATATATGTGTACATAATGTGAAAAGCCATCAGGATACATCTTAAATTTTCAAAAACGTATCCATGTAACCAGCATCAGGATCAAGAAATAGAGCATTAAAAGTTATCCCACTGCACCCTGTTCTAGCACTATCTGCTCTCCCCAAAACTAACCATTGACTATCTCTGACTGCTATTGTCAGATTAGTTGTTTGATTTTGAGCTATATATAAATGGAATCAGATAGCATTAACTCTTTTATGCCTGGTTTGTCTCAATACTGCATTTGTAAGATTCAGTTACATTGTATTTGTAGTTAACTCATTCTTATTCCTGTTGTATTCCATTGTGTGAGTTTAACAGAATATATTTTTACACTCTACTGTTGAAGAGGTTTTAAGTACTAGTTCAGGGCTATTGCTAATAGTGTTATTGAATATTGAATATTTTTGTATATTTTTTGGTGAATATAGGTACACAGTTCTGCTGGTATGCTGTAGGAATGGAAGTGCTAGGTCATGTGATAAGTGTATGTTCAGCTTTATGAGATACTCTCAAATGCTTTTCCAACGAGTTGTACCAATTGACACTCTTAGCAGTTTATGAAACTTACAGTTAAACCATATGCTTGTCTACGCATAGTGTTGTCAGTCTTCTTCACTTCAGTCGTTCTAGTGAATGTACAGTGGTATCATAACTAATGGATTTGTCCTTTTTTAAGGAGTTTATTGACCATTAGGATATTCTCTTTTGTGAAATTCCTATTCAATTGTTTGGCCCATTTTTTACTAGGGTATAGCTTTTTCTTTTTGATTTGAAAGCATTTTTTGCATACTCTAAATATAAGTCCTCTTCAGATATATGTATTGCAAATAAATGTCCTCTTTTTTTGGCTTGTCTGTTTGTTAATGATACCTAGATGAATAGAAATTCTTAATTTTTCTTAAGTAATGGTTCAAATTATCATTTCCTCCTTTATGGTTAGAGTTTATGTACTACTTCAGGAACATTTACCTACTTTAAGGTCATAAAGATGTTCTGTGTTTTTTCCCAACACCCTTATCTTATAGTTTACATTTATATCAGCAATTTATTTGTAATTGATTTTTAACAATAGTGTGAGGTGGGAACCAACACAAATATTTTTTCCTATTTGGTTACTCAATTAACCTAGACTGTATTTTCCAAAACTGCACTACAGGGTCACCTTTGTCACAAATGAACTAACTATATATATAGTTGGAGCTTGTACCTGGTCTCTTTACCGAACAGATTTTTCTATTCTATTGGGCAACATCTACCCCTGCAGCAATACCACACTGTCTCAATGGGTCTGGGTATCTGGCAATGTAAGTCATTTAACTGTGTCTTTCTTTATTGTTTTGAAAAAATGAAGCCCACATCATTTTCCTGGTCAGAGTCCTTGTGTAATCAGAATAAATCCAAACTCCTTACTAGGGCTCACAATGCCGCCCATGTTTTGGCCACTGCCTACTTCTCTGATTTTAGATCTTATTTTATATCTTAATCTCCCCTCCACCCCCCCCACCGTTTGCCCTCCCCCCCCCCCCCCACCGTTTGCCCTGTATGCTGCAGCTACACTGGCCTTCTTGCAAACCCTAGCTCTTTTTGCTAGAATGCTCTTTCCCCAAACACCATCATCTTTGTACGGCTTATTTCTTCACAAATACCAGTCCTGAGACAGATCTTTGCTATCCAGTTTATCTACAAAGCTTCCTTCTCCTTCTCAAATAATATTAGTAATTTAGTTGTTTATTGATTTTCTTGGCCACTAGAATATAAGTTTCTTAGGAGCAGGGATTTTCACAGGTTCTTTTCTTTTTTTTTTAAATTTTATTTATTTATTTTTGCACACGAGAGAGAGCAAGCATGAGGGGTGGGAGAGGCATAGGGAGCAGCAGATTCGTTGCTGAGCAGAGAGCCCAATGCGGGACTCGATCCTAGGACTTTGGAATCATGACCTGAGCTGAAGGTGGATGCTTAACCGACTGAGCCACCCAGGTGCCCTACAGATCTCATTTTATTGCTTTATTTCAAGTATCTGGGCATGTAAGTGCTCATTAAATATTTGTTTAATGTAAGAATTAATAAAGGCTGTATACTATGACTGAAAGAAAACAAAATTGTAAGTTGAAAAGACTAAATGGACTTTTGTATTGCCTGTTCCTTTTTTTTTTTTTAATTGTGTTATGTCACCATAAAATACATCATTAGTTTTTGATGCAGTGTTCCAAGATTCATTGTTTATGTCCTGGGGTAGGAGAGTCACTATTGGGGTCAAGGATTAGCAAGGAGGCCAATTAAAAAAAAAAAAAGACAAGACTAAATGGAATATGTACCTCAGAATACTGATGAAGATAATTTAACGGTTGTAATTAATTTTATTATAAATACCAAATTTACTGTTTGTCACTTTCCAGCTAAAATTGAAAGGCTACTTTTACCATCAATAATACATGTCTGAAAAATGTACTCATAAATAGGTTATATATACCATGTTGTATGGTTGTATGTAAATCACTAGTCCATTTCAAGAAGTATAGCCTTCGAACTCAAATAAGTTTACAAACTATTATCAGTTTCCTCTTCCTCAATTTCAGAATAAAGATACTATGCATTTTTGGGGGGCACCTGGGTGGCTCAGTGGTTAAGTGTCTGCCTTCGGGTCAGGTCATGATCCCAGGGTCCTGGGATCGAGCCTCGTATTGGGCTCCATGCTCAGCAGGAAGCCTGTTTCTGCCTCTCCCCCTCCCCCTGCTTGTGTTCCCTCTCTCACTGTGTCTCTCTCTGTCAAATAAATAAAATCTTTTCTTTTTAATAAATAAAATTTCAAAAAAAAAAGATACTATGCATTTTTTTTTAATTCTCAGGAAATGTCTGTTGAAACAAATATGCAAAATCTGGGCAGGAAACAGGAGTGGAAAAACACCAATTATTCTGATGAAATGCCACTTATAAATGAGACTATACAGTTAAATGCACTCCCAAGTTTTAATCGCTATCATAAACATGGCATAAATCCAATACTGTATATTAAATAACTTATTTCAAAGTAATAATAAATCACATTATTTTGTAATGAAATATTCTTAAACATGCTTATTCCAAAGTGAAGAAACATTTTATATAAAGATATTTTACTTCTGATAAAAATTTTCATTAGTGGATCATTTTAGTTGTCGTGAATAGAGTAAGAATTAAAAAAAAAACACCAGACTACTTATTTAACTAAATGTGGACATTTACAAAGTCTTAATAATATTACCATAAATAAAATTATAATTTTCCCAAATAACAAGTATCATAAATGATAAACATTAAAAATCATTAACAATGGTTTGTGAAATAAAACTGGTGATTTCTTTAAATATTTTTATGATAAAAATTAAGTAACTAAGTTTTTCTTTACAATTTCAAATTCTAACTACAAAACATAGTCTAAAAGTTCTAAAACATAGATATCTAAATTCAAATCCACAAGTATTAGCTGAGAAACACAACAACAACAAAATCCCCCCCAAAACTAATGGTGTACTGTATGGTGACTAACAAAACATAATAATAAAAAGAAATTTATAAACTCCTTCCTATTTGGATTTAGCCTGATAAACCTAATCAGTATGTGTACATGAGCCTGTTAGGGCTAAGCTCCATGCTCTGATCATTAAAATTATTTGTATGATGTAAAAAATAAAAAATAAATAAAAATAAATGAGTTAGGTAGAAACCATACCTTTCCCAAAATAACTTTTAATAAATAATTAGACAAGAAATATAATCTACAGAAAAAAATACCTATAAAGCTGAATTGTTATCCTAGACAGAAAGGCTAAGTTCATGCCCAATTTCATTAAACTTGGAAATTAAAAAAAAAATTCCTACTGGAGTTGATCTTGGAAGTTGAAAAGGTGATTTTAAAGCTCATTAAGAAAAAAGGCATAATCTCATGTTTTTTGAAAAAGGACACAGATGAGAGTCTACATTATCCTTTCAAGTCTTAATCTAAAAAAATTAGAGTATTTTGGTATTTATCCACCATCACCACCAACATAAACGGGTTAGAAGAAAAAAGGGCTGAAACATACTCTGGAAAATAAATTATGTATATGATAAGGTGTTATAAACAAATGAGAACTCAGACTATTTCCGTAAAAATGAAATAGAAAAAGCTATCTGAGAAAGAAAAAAAGTGGATCTGCAACTTACACCACAGAACACTGTATATTCTAGGTATATTCAAGAGTTAAAGGTCTATGTTTTTAGAAAATTATTTGACAATACAAGTTAGGAGCTTTAAGTTTTCATATTATTGGCTCTCTAATCCTTTTTATGGGAATCTCTACAAAGAAATATTCAGAAATGCAAATATTTATGGGGGAAAGAGTTCATAAACAATGTAACAAAATATATTGAACTTTAATTTTCAACAATAGATCAATAATTGAAAAACTATGTTAGGTAGAATATTATGCAGCTTATGATATGTGAATAAAAAAAGTAATTTGAGAATCACAATTATTTATCGAGAAAAGGATAAAATGATAAATCTTCTGACACAAAAGATAACAGTTAAAACTTTACCAGTATTTGTGTTGGGATTATAGATTTTTGTTTTCCTTTCTATAGTTTTCTGTTGTCCAAATTGTCTATAAATAAGTACACTTACAAACAACTATAATAATTATGGTAAAAGCATTTTAAAATAATGGAGTTGTCATTATTCTTATAAATTAGATTGCAGGTGTCAGCTTATTTTACACAGCCCTCTTTCATTAATAACCACCTGATTTTACCACTTTTATGACATAACAAATTATTTGAAATTTCACTATATTTCTTGCTTTAGAGTAAAGATATTGGTATAAAAAGAACAAATCTCATCTTTTTAATTGTATTTGGAAATAAGGAACTACTGTTAAAATTTCTCATTTGTAAAATGTGAGTACTAGATTTCATATTTTTTCATATTCGTTTGAAATCTAACATTTTGTATTTCTACAGGGATGTCTATGGAAATAAATCGGTATGTTCAATACTGAAATAAGTAGTATCAAAGTTTTGTAATGGATACATTAACAAGAAAACATTTTCTCCCTTTAAGATATTACCTTATATTTAAACTAAATGATTTACTCATCTTTTCATGTAAAATATTCTAATACTGTATTTAGAACGTATTATAGTTCATCCAACATAACTATATAATGTAGAATTTAAAAAGTAAAAGATATTGTCAATGCCCAAGCAATCAGATTAGAATTTTTAAGTTACATTCATACATGAACCAATCATACTACAATCTGTGAATCTTCTGAAGGATCAGAAAAGACCGCATGAATGAAAGCAGATGTGAGTATAGAGAGCAGGTGAAGATAAACAGTGAGAAGATCATTGAGATAGTAGCAAATGATGTGCATTAGAGAATAAAGAGGACAGATTAAGGACAGGTCGAATAGGACCAGTTTATAAGGGGCTGTGAAGTTCGGACAAAGGACTTTGGATTTGATATATGAGTTTTGAGATCAATGATGCCATTCAAATTTGTTTGAGAAAAATTAGGCTGTTAGCATATATGAAAAAAAAATAGGAAGAAAAGGCCAAATAACTAAAGGAGGATGAGGAGTGGTAACAAACTTCAAAAATGATGGACTAAAATAAAATATGTCTTCCTTATAGGTACTTTGAATTGTTTTTCTAGTGATAGTAACACTAGATGATTTGTATGACTCAGTTTCTCTCCCCCTAGATTTCTAGAGAAAAATGAGATGTAATGGTAACACAGCCAGTATTAAGAGAATCATCCCCTGGTTAAAAAAAACAAAAGCTATATGACCTTAAGAGGAACAAGTAATTATCTGGAAAACAACACAGGAAAACATATTTTCTAAAACAAGTAACAGAAGGGGAAATGTTTTTCTTAATTTACATCCCCATCAGTATGGTCTTGGAAAGAAAACCATTATGGTAAACTTCGTGAATTAATGAATGTGTTAAATTTCTCTTGATATGCACATGTAGTCAATTCTCACTATTTGCTGTAGTTATTATCCACACAGTCACCACAAACATTAAACTAGAGAACAGTGAACTAGAACTCTTCAGGCAAATACAGGCTTAGGTTTCTGAGAGCCTGTGGTCACACATTTTCATCAACCTTCAATATATAACTGTGTTTTATCAGTGTTTCTGCTTAGGAATCCTTATTTAGTATATATTGTTGATTCATAAACATTGAACTTGGAGTCAATGGTCCTGTAAGTCATGCCTGGATAAAGATTACCCATCACAGCGTATTTTTTCTGCAAAGAACATCACAGCCCTCCTGCACTGAGAGACACTAGACAGCTTAGACAGCACTCAGCACCGTGCTTGAGGCCATTTTAAACAGTGTAATCACCAGCAAAAAGCACAAAATTGTGAAAGATGTAGCACTAAGCTGTGAAAAGTACACTTGTTTAGAATATGAGAGCTGAAACAAGAAGGCAAAGTGTTGCCTTGTTTGACGTAAGCTGTGAATGTGTGTGCCAGGTCACCTAAATTTTTCAGCACTCCCAGCGAGTCTACAAATGATACTGAAAGTCCTGTGAGTATTAATACCGGGTTTACAAAAAATTTAACAGGTGGGCAAATTTGCAAACATAGAATCCATGAATAAAGAGCATCAACTGTATTTAATGGAATGAGACTTGTACCACTTGAACTTAATTCCTATTCTTTAAATAATTAGATACATAACCAGGAACAAGAAATAAATTTTCTCATCCAAAAAACAGAAAAGCCTTCCAAATTTATCTCTAGACCCTTCCAGCTCAAACACTGTATAACTCTTTGATGTAAAACTCAATTCCCTTAATGAAATTTTCAAACATGCTCTGAGAATGGTAAGGTTAGAGCTCTCTGGTATAGAACCCTAAAGTCTAACATTAGATTTGGTAAATTTTATGCATATCCAAAAATAAACAAACTGAATAAAGTTTGATCCCAAAGTGATTCTGAGAAAAGTAGTCAAAAATACTAATTTTCCAAAGAATAGGATTTGAAATTCAATGTCCATTTGAGATAGTTCAGTATTTCAGGTCACAAGCTGAAAAATATGTAAAGAAAAAATGACAGGCCTTCTAAATTTCCCAGTAGTAGAATTAGTTTCAAAACTGCCAAGATTGTATATTGTCTGGCTTATAATCAGTTTACTGGACTTATTATTCTAACACATAAAGCCCATAAGTTATCCATAAACTCAAAGTAATGTTGTTAGCAAAATTAGTATCAATAAAAAGTAAAAAATGATATAAGGATTTAATAATTATTTAACCAATTGCTCTTATGGAACAGAAAGAAACAAAACAGACTCATGACCTACCTCTCAAAAGATGTTTTCCTTTGGTTCGGGCTGCACACATTTGATTTTGTTTGTTGGCATTAAATGGTATGAGAGTACTAGTATTTGTTGCTTTTCCCTGTGTATCAGACTTGACTGTTTTGTTTTTAAGTAGTTGGTGTTTGCATAAATATTTCATGCTTTATAAATCATGATTTTTTAAAAATTTACTCTCTTTCTCTTAAAAGGTAAGTAATCAAGATATAGTATGGAAATACTTATTTAAAAACCTACTAAGTGAAAGTAGGCATGTTAGAGCAGGGATTGGCAAATTTTTTCTATAATGAGTTAGAGAGTGAACATTTTAGTCTTTGCAGGCCAAGAGGTAAAATCAAGAATATTGTGTAGGTACTGCATAACAAGAGCGAATACAGATTTCCACAATTCTGTGTTAACAAAATTCAAATTATAACAATAGTGCTACTACTAACGACAGCAACAACAGTGGAGAACAACATACAGATCTAATAAAAATCTTTGTTGGGAGGTAGGGGAATAACATTTTTCTTAATTAGGGTTTAAACTCAGGGTTCCTATCAAATTACTTGCAAACGTTCATCTGTTAATGTCAATCTAGAATGAGATTTTACATACTTTGTTTTGGAAAATGAAATGCCTTTTCACACAGATAGGTACTGCCAAATACTGGTATCAGTCCAGGAGCATATGATATTTCGGAGGCATATCCATTACTTAGGAGGCATTTATAGAATTCTAATAGATTTTTCTCTTAAAATTTTCTTTAGCATGTCATTACATTACAGATTAATCATTGCCTATTGAAAATTAAGTGGAAGCTCAACTGCACAGTTAAAAAGATTTTGAAATATGGAAATCTACTCTACATTGCATTGAGGTCTGAAAGATGTTGCAGGAAGTATGGCTTGAACTCAGAAAATAAATCTGTGTAAGAATGGAGATTTCACTTCTTATTTTAATTGTTAGTAGCACAGAAAAGACATACTTGTGATCCAAAAACTTACTGTAGGAATAACTTTACTGCAACTTTATGTTTTGCACAGAAGTGTTGTTTTGCCATGTAGTCTTGGGTTGAATTCATTACAAACATTATCAAGTCTACATCAAAAGCTAATTTTTACAGCTATTTAATGTCAGTAACAGTGGTTGAGGGTCATTTTTCTCAGTCAGTAAGATTTCCACATTGGTCTGAGCTCAATAAACCTCAATGAACTTTATCATTGCTAAGTTATTGAGCTATACTATATGGTAGAACAAATCAGGATAGTCATCTTTTATTTCTGATAAAATTCATAGAATGGACAATGATGAAGTCTAAGAGAGTGAAGGAAGTCGACCACTGAAATTACTGGCTTGATAACACATGATAGAGTCAAATATATTCTATAAGGTATTTCCTGATTTAATAATATGATGAATAAGCACGGGTTTTCAACACATTTCCACAAGCCTTGTATATTTATATACATACTTTTACTACCATCAGTAATAATAGATCTTATCACAATGTGCTTAAATGTGCTTATGAATTGATGTTTTCTCAACTTCTCTGAAAATAGTCTCACAGACTATTAACAGAAAATTACTCATCAACCACATTAATTCCTTGAATAAAAACTGGAATTAACTCTTTGAATAATTTATTTTCTCTGGACATGTTTTAATTTACTTACCATTGGGAAGTGATTTCTTTGCTTGACTAACAAATCAGCTACTCATAAACTTATTTTGGTTGCAACCTCATTTCATTTTTAATTTTTGTAAATGAGATATTACATTTAAAACTTTTCTAACTGTTGCTTTTTAGAGTGTTGGGAATGTTGTGATGAGTGCATAATCTGTTAATGTGGACATTTACCCTTTTAACACAGCTACCGCGTTACTGCATAACACAATGCTATGTGACCTAATTTCTAACAAAATAATCCACACCCCATGGTGCCTTAAAAGTATAACACTTGAATCACATTTCCCTTCTTTCCTTGTTTTGATATTATGGATATGCATTGGTCAAAACAAATAAGTAGAATGCTGTGGTACAGCAAACACTGCTGAGTTATTACAGTGTTGCTATGATCTGTAGTGAATGGAGAAGCAGTGAGAAGTGATGAGAGTGCCATATGTGAGCTCTGTTGCAACTACTCAACTGCCAGTGTAGCGTGAAAACAGCCACAGACAATGCAGTGTGGTTATGTTCTAATAAATTTGTATTTAAAATACTGAAATTTGAATTTCATATAATTTTCAAGTTTCTTGAAATACCACTTTAAAATGTTTTTTTTTGAATGACTTAAGTTTTTTTTTTTTTAAGACATATTTATTTATTTTGGAGGGGTGGAGAGGCAGAGGGAGAGGGGCTCAATGTGGGACTCCATCTCTCGACCCTGATGTCATGACCTGAGCCCGAACAAAGAGTCAGCAGCTCAACCGACTACACCACCCAGGCACCCCAACCACTTAAGATTTTAAAACCATTCTTAGCTTGTAGGCTGGGGAAAATAACATGGTGGGCTACATTTGACTTACAGATCAAAGTCTACCAACCCCTGGTATAAATAAAACCAAGTCTCCAAAAAAGGCTTTCTGAAACCTAGTGATCACAGCTTAATTAGTTTGAACATGGTGAAAAGCAGTCTGTGGATCTGGTGCCTATATGATCAAATATCTCTGGAGAATAAAACAGACTGCTTCTTATAGGTGACCATAAGTCACATTGCAGAAAGACTTTCACCTGTATTTGTTGGTGTTGTTAAAGGGGTTTATGAATTCAGATAAATTAACATTGTCCATCATAAAAATGACTCAAAGGACATGTGCCACTACGATTTTACTCAATATTAATATTAATATTAATCACTCAGTATTAAAATGACATCACATATTTTACTTCTGTCAAATCACAGGAAGAGGCAGAGGACCTTCTTTGGTCAACTTACTAAAGCAGCCAAAATGACTTAGTAGCCATAGGTCATCTTCTAGAGCAATAATAGAGAATATCTCAGAATATCCAATAAGTTCTTCAAGGTGTATTTAGAACACCTTTTCCCATGTAAAATGTGATGGAATCAATGAAGTGAAATGTTTTCTTTAATGTGGTTTTGTATATATATGGGAGACCCAAGACGACATCCAAGGGAATAACTCAAGTAATCATTAAATAAAAAGTAAAAATTTGAAGTTAGAGGAAGTATTTAAAAAAATCAACAGAGAAATGAATATTTTAACAGTGTAGAGGATGTTTTACAATCTTACCAGTACATTAATAATTCTTTTAACAGAAATACTACTACCGAAAATGTAATAAGCTGCAATTAGTCCCATCTGCACTTGAAAGTATAATGCAAAAATAAAATAACAACAACAAAAAATCATTTCACATACACATTTTTGGAAAGATAAAATATTTACATGGGTTAACACATACCTGATTTGAAAGTAACACATTCATGAGCATCTTAGTTTTGTTAAAAATTTCAATTCTTTTACCAAAATACATCTGTCCAGTGCTATGTAATGAGAAAAACATCTGTCTGTTTTACATTAGCAATTATTGTACTTTTATTATCAGCCAACTTATTTTGTATTGGATGTCTCAGCTGCAAACATTAAAATAGATGTGGCCAATTCCTACAAGAGCTTTTTCCTGTAGACGACAAATAACTTTGCTAACTTCTCTTCCATTTCTCATATAAAAAGGAAGTTTTTTAAGACTCAAATGCCCTACTATTACATTTATAATGAAGAAAAAAAACGAGATTCAGAAAAGGTTCTGGGACAATCTTTGTAAAAACACTTCTGTCTTATCACACTTTTATTAAATGACTATGACACACTTCATATTACAGCTACATGTCTAAAAGTTATTTGTGAAGTTATTAGAAAATGAAATCACATTCTCACATCATAGTATCATTTCTGCTCATAAGTCCTCATAATCATAATAAGTCCTCATTTTCTCTTTCTTTCTCTTACTACCTTAATGATTTGCATCTATCAGTAAATGTATATCTGATTAACAATCACCTGGGATCAAAGTATACCTATTCATAAAACTGTATTTCTCATAAACACCGAAACAAATCACTAATGGGAATATACATGTAAAGCAATCAAAAGCTTTTTGTTAAAAAACACAGTTCCATGGGCTTCCACTTGTAGTGATTTCGTATTTTTAATACTGAATTAACTCACAGTAAGCAACCTCTGATATTCAAAGCTCTCTCTCTCTAAAGTTCATTATAGCATATTCCTGTTACAAGTCCCTTAGCCTTTTCATCTCTTAAATCTGCCTCCTTCTTTGTTTCTGCAGAATTTTTGCCTCCACTCTCTTTCTGCTTTGTAGCCCATAAAGAAAAATGCTAATGTACTTGTTTTGGGGAGACTCAGGATTCATTTGAATATGACAGTATTATGGACAATAATAAATGTTCTTTAAATTCAGATTCTAAAATTCAAAGTGTCACTAAAGAAGTGTAAATTATAAGTCAACATTCTTTCCACCTGGTAGTTTTAGTTTATATTGTAATATATATTGGAAATTATATAATTCTTACTTTTTTGTTTGTTTTTTAAGTTAAATGTTCAGTTTAAATAAAAAACTGCATTCTGACTAACTTGTGATGTACTCAATAGAAATCCTCTTAATATGCTAATAAATGAGGGAGTTAACACGATATTGAGAAGTCAATCCTAATATCACTCAGTAAACAACTCAAATTTGAGAAACGTTTGATATAAGAATATATTTTTAACCCTGCAAACTGGGTGGGGTTTATTGATGACTAACATGGTTCTGTTTTTCATCAATTACTAAATACCAAAAGTATAACAAATTTGGATCAGTTACTTTTGTATTCAGTCATCCTTCTTACAATTTCAAAGCTGGTGTTGCTTAGAAACCCATATAAACACTCCGTGTCTTTTCAAAGGAGAAAATAAAATAAATTCTTGGCATAATTTTTAAACTGAGGTAACTATAGAACAAGACCAAAAACACCTATATTTATTTAAAAGTTCTAGTACGATTCACAAAATTCTTAAAGAACTGAAAAAATATTTTCATTATTTAAAAATTTGGGGCGCCTGGGTGGCTCAGTGGGTTAAAGCCTCTGCCTTCGGCTCAGGTCATGATCTCAGGGTCCTGGGATCGAGCCCCACATTGGGCTCTCTGCTCAGCGGGGAGCCTGCTTCCCCCTCTCTCTCTGCCTGCCTTTCTGCCTACTTGTGATCTCTCTCTCTGTCAAATAAATAAATAAAAATTTGTTACATTTTTTTCTAGTCAGCACTTACGGAGCATTTAGTGCCCACACGATACTAAGTGCTTTATAGTCATGGATTTCTTTAGCCCTTGCGATAATGCTACAAAGTTAATCTGTATCTGTCCCTCTCATAGTGAGGAGGGAATAATTTGTTACATCTTTAAGATTAGAAAAAACATATATGCTTACTCACTTTATTAGCAAATGAACTATATATAGTTACTCACATTCCTCTGTAATTAGCTACACTGTATCTGAAACTAACACTAATATTGGATGGTGAAAGTTGTATGTTTAAGGTTTGCCCTGAATTTAGAATCTAGAGGAAGACAACTAAAAGCAATTTATCTTTATTTTTTAACAATACCTTCTCTCTTCAAAAGATCTAAAATAATTTACGTCAAACCTACTTTCAAGACAGTGCTCTTGCAAATGAATAACAGATTTTATGTTACTATAGTAAATCAGACAAATACCATATGATTTCACTCATATGTGGAATTTAAGAAACAAAACAGATGAGTAAAGGGAAAAAATAAGAGCGAGAGAGAGAAAGAGAGAGAGAAACTAAAAATGAGACTCTTAAGAACTGATGGTTGCCTGAGGGAGGTGGGTGGGGGGCTGGGTGAAATAGGTGATGGGGATTAAGGAGTGCACTTGTGATGAGCACTGAGTGATGTATGGAATTTTGAAACACTATATTTTATACCAGAAGCTAATATAACACTGTGTGTTAACTATACTGGAATTAAAATAAAATAAAAAATTCTTTGTTTGCCTTAAAAAAATAAAGAAAATCAGACATACCAGCTACATAAAAAAGTGGCTACTAGTGGCTAGAATGCAGTTATCTCAGATGCAGAGTCTATATCAAAGCTGAGAGATCGTGGGAAGGCTTCAGTGCTTTGAGGTTCCTAAGAATGCCTAGATCTGGTTCACACAGGAATCAGATATGTTAAAATCCAATGGAGGGTATTGAGTGTTGCAACTGTGCAGTCCTATAGAAAATTATTTAAAACTCAGCCTGGAAAAGGGAATTCTGTTCACTGGGTAAAGACATGAGCTGTGATGCTTACCCTGGAAAATAGCCATCAATGTTTATAACATTTTCAATGGCTCTGGGGCCTGGCAGTGGGACAATTAGATAATCAAATCCCCGTCTGTGTGGAGTTCAATACTATGGTTGCAGATTGTGCAAGACCCACGCTCCCTGTTCATGATCTATGAGGATGCCCTTGGGAAAGAACTCTTTGAGGATGAACATTAATAAAATCAACAAGCTGATCAGATCTGCACCGCCCAGGTAAGAACCATAGCCACTCGGATATACTATTATCTAGAGCATAGTAATTCATCTACAATTCAGAACAGGTCAAAAAAAAAACACAAAGCCTTGTGATTCTAGCACATGAGGCTAAGGAAGCCTGGTAAATATGTCCAGACAGACAGGTTTCAAAGTCAAGTAAAAAGGGAATTTTAATGCATACAGCAGGGGCACCAGACCTGTGTAATCCTGCCAAAAAGACTACAAAGGTCTCCTCTCCTGTTGAGGATACTGCAGAGCACTGACTGTACTAGACACCTTTCTGGTGAGCCACCTACAGTTGAGTCTAGACCTTACAGTGTGAGTAAGACATAAGAGAGAATCAGATAATGGGTGACGTGATTGCTGAAGGGACCAATCATGCTGCAGAGACTGAATCACATGGCTGTGGAAGGAAAGCAACAACCTTGGCTATAGAAAAGTAAAAAACTTAGACAGCAGTAGTCCAGGGGTAGAGAGGGGAAATCATTTCCTTCAGCTCTTATCCACAGAGCACACACTTTCATAGCTACCACTTTCAACTTGACCGCCGGAGAACATTATGAACTCTCAGAAACTTCCCAGAAGCTACTGACTTCAGGAGTGAACAGGGAGTAGAATGAGATTAACTTTCTGGACACTATTATGACTCTATTTAGCCTAATTCTATTATTATTGGTAACTTGTGGTCTCCCTCTGCTACTTAAGAGAAGACAAACTCTTTTGTATGTTTCTCAGATTATAGCTGATTATTCTAAAAACTCTAGGCCAAGTAGTGATGAAAAATTGCCATACCCTGGACTCCCTGCTGGCCAAAGTGGGGTATGTGTGATTGCCAACACCTCTTGCTGCACTTGGATTAATGATATATTTAACTGGCTTGACTGTGGATGAGACTGGCTGAGGTCTATCTTCCAAAAAGTGCTGATTACCCCATTGGAAGTCATATTTGACCTAAGCCCATATAAGGACAATTAAGTTAAGTGTCTGATGAAGTGGTTAACGCTCTTGAGATTTGTTATCTGAATATGGAAAGGCTGGGAGCAGGAGTTGTAGGGGAATGGCTCCATCATAATGCCCTGGAATCTGTGAATGTATACTTATACGCCACACAGGCAATGTTTTTAAATGCAGCTAATGCGCATCTTCCCAGAATGTGTTGTAATCTTTTTGGAACATGGAAAATGGAAGGCTTATAAGGAGCTGCCCCAACTCATCTCCCTATCCATCAGGGAGGCTATCATGAGATAATTTCTCATATCTTCGCAGGTTCTGATGAGCTAGCTATAAGGTTTCCTACCTCATCCTGCCCGACCCTCAACCCCTTAGGGTATAGTTGCAGGCTAATAAGTATTTAGCTACAGTTAGAATTGGCTCCTCAGTAATGGGACACCCCATTACTCATACTGCAGTCATCCAGCATCTTTTGTTTTCATGTTGTCCTTTTATTGTGTGGGACAAGGACCTGGGAATGTAAAAAGGATCTCCCTTTGTTGTCTACGTTAGTAATAAACTGAATCTAAAAGTAGCTCATTTTATGTTTACCAGTAGATTTTGTCAGTCAAGTGTTGCCCTTGCCCTAATCTGTCTGCTGTGTGCCTCAAAGAAATATAAACTATGGTATATTCATTCTGTTTAATATTATACAGAAGTAAAAATGAGTGAAGGTATCAACATGGAAAGATTTATAAGACGAGTTGCTAAGATTAAAAAAAAACAAGCACGACATGCTTATTTCAGACTTCTATTTAAAAAAAAAAACCCTACAAATGTGTATACCTATGTAAAGTATTTGTTAGTAAAATATATTAAAAATAATCAGAAAAGAAATACATCGAATCTTTAACAGTTCTCTGGGAGAAGACCAAAAGAGTAGGTAAGAAGGTATTTTCACTATTTATTATACATCAATATTATTTGAACTTTTCAAAACAAAGTACTCATGAATTACCCATATAATTAAAAAAGATGATTAAAATAATTCCTAGTATATATTTATTGGTACCCATTAATAATCAAGCTCTCTGTTGGGGAGCAGAAGTGCAAAAACATAAAACATAAAAAAGTATGACCACTAAGTGTTAAGTAAATAGATATTAGAGTCCACATCTACCTCATCTAAATATCATCCTCTCTAAACTTCCTTAAGTTTGAATATAATAACAATAACAATATTAGCAATAACAGCACCCAACAATATTTACTGAATATTTTATATCTGACAAGAACAATGATAAGGTGTTTATATGTACAAATTCATTCAAGACAGAAAAAGCATCCTTTCATTTGTTGGATGGGTATAGCAGCTAGAATAGTATTTCTTACACAAACCAATACCAAATCTATCTTTAAATTCAAAAGAAAATCTGTCTACTCATTTCTCTATATTCAAAGCTTGTCACATGTGTGGAGATAACTCTTTCAGCCTTCTACTAAATACACTTATTGATCAAATTTGTTTTCATACCATGGTCAACTATTAACTCAAAACAGATCTCTAAAAAGTTAAATAATAAGACTTCTAGGAGAAAACAGACAAAAACTTGAAATTTGCAAAAGTTTCTTAAGACACAAAAGGCAATAAATATAAAAGACATTTATAAACTGAACTTCATGACAATTAAAAGTTTCTGCTCCTTGAGGGGCACAAACAAGTAAATGAAAAGATAAGCCATATGTGGAAGAAACTATTCACGACACATATATCTGACAAAGAACTTGTATCCAGAATATGTAAAGAACTCTCATAACTTGGTAAGAAGAAAACAATCCAATAAACATGGGCAAAAAAATTGAAGAGACAGCTGACAAGAGAAAATATATCGATGGTCAATGAGCACAAGAAAACCTCCTAGGGAAATGCAAATTAAAACCACAATGTGATACAATTACGTACAATTTATAATGGCTAAAATTTTAAAAGACTGACATACCATGTACTGGTGAGGATATGGACCAACTGAAATGCTCATTGGCAGTAGGAATGTAAAATGGCAGGACCTCTTTAGAATACTGGCAGTTTCTTATGAAGTTTAATATTCTATACAATCCAGATATTCTATTCTTAAGTATTTACTCAAGAGAAATGAAAACATCTATTTGCACAAAGACTTGAACTCAAATGTTCATAGCAATTTTATTCTAATAGTCAAAAACTGAAAGCAACTTAAATATCCATCAACAGGTGAATGAAAAAATCCATTACATATTCAGACAATAACTACTCTTCAACAATAAGAAGTGATAAATTATGTATGTATGGAACAACAGGGATGAATTTCAAAAACATTATGCAAAATGAAAGCAGATACAAGGCTACACAACATAAGATTCCATTTAAGTTAAAACCCTAGAAAAGTCAAATAAATCTATAGTAACGGAAAACAGATCACTAATTATCAGTGGCAGGAGTGGGTGTAGGTGTGAGAGGGATTGAGGTGACTGGGAAAGGGGAGGATGGTCTGGCAAGGGACACAATGAAATTTTGGGCATGATGGAAATATACCAAATCTTGACTGAGGTGGTAGTTTCATGGGCTTATATTACTTATATAAATAAGGCATGTAGGCAGAGACCTTGAAATCATCCTTATAAAACATGTCTTACAAGCCTTTCATATCTTTTGAGGCAGAAGATATTTCATTTTGATGTCCATATCTCATGTGTCTACATACATCTGCTGAGAAATTATTTCAAACAAATTTTAATATTATGTCTAAACTCCCTCACTATAGAATTCTTTATTTCATTTTTCCAGGTGAGATTTACAAAAAATATTACTAAATAAAATATGATTTTTTTTTAGATGACCCTTTATGCTATATGGTTCAGAAATCTTATTAGGATATCTATTTCTTTTCTCCTGGCTAGCTACTATATGTACTGTTTGTAGTGGATAACCTTGGTTTCTAACAAAATATGTATAATTCGGACGTTGGTTTTCCTATTCTAACTTTTCACACTAGTGACAGTTAGCCTACCAACAATATAAGAAGCCTTTCAAATGAAATCAGAGTTACAGCTTCTAAAATAAAGGTAAGGCAAACATTTTCTTCAACCCCAAATATACTTGGCAAAAGCTGGGTGCAGTCTTAACTTTTCTCTCACCTATTGTATGCAACCAGTAAAGTCTTTGATGATTCTATTTTATTAGCATTTTTTTCCATCTATATTCTTTTCTTCCTTTCCATCTCTACTTACATCACTATTTCAGGAGGCACTTGTTTCTTTTGTGGTAATGCAATGGCTAACCTGTTTGTAACCATCCCACTGGCTTCAGTAGAGTCCTCCATGTTGCCAGTGGACTAATCTTTTAAAAACATGAATCTGTTGATGAAAAACCCAGAATTAACATTATTAACAGACTATCTACAGGAAAAAGTACAAATTCAAGAATAATCTACAATATAGCTCCTAATTCTTATCCATTATTCCTCCTGGCCAGACCTAAATTCTAGCTGTAATGATCTATTTGCAATTCTCTCAATCCTTCCTGTATTCAATTCTTTGTGGCCTTGGTTCCCGCTACCTGCATTCATGATGAAATCTTTATCAGAAGTTCTGTTTAAGTGTTAATTTCTTCTTTCTGATTTCATTTGCTTTCTCCTAGCAAAATTAACTTTCTTTTCACTATGATGTGCTTCCTGAGATTAAGAATCCTATATTCTTTATTTTTGCATGTACAGAACCTAGCACAATGCTTAACACAGAGTAAGAATGACAAATATTCCTTTAAAATCTTGACAGAATAGACAACTCACTGGGAACCATGTAAATTTTCAAAACTGACTCCAACAAAAATTAAATAACCAAAGAAACTTAAAAGTCTGTCCAAGAATTACAATCGAATAAACTCTGAGCTCAAATTGCTTTATGTGATCCTTCAAACTTTAAATGATTTTCAAACTTTAAACTTCAAACAATTTTTATGCTGTAAAAACTTAAAAACTATTCCAGTTGATAGAGAAAAATAGAACACCTTTAAATTAATTTTATTAAGTAGCATAACTCTGATATTCCAAATGGAAAAGCAAGTCAGACACAAAACCAACCACACATAAATGAATCACATTTATTAATATAAACATTTAAAAAATCATAGAGCACTGGTAAATTAGATCCAGCACTATTGAAAAATTGATATACTATAGTCAAATACACTTTAATGCAGAAATGCAAGTGTGGGTTAATATTTGGCTGTACATAAATATAACACGAATATGTCAAAAGACCAAGGAGCGGGGAGATAATGAACAATGAACAAATTACTGACCTATGTTAAAAAAAAATATCTATCCTAAACCAACAGCAAATATGATAGTTAAAAGGAAAATATCTTAGGCATTTGCATTAAAAATTGAAAGCAGCAATAATAAGAGTCATAAAGTTACTACTGTAAAACAGAAGTTATGATTATTTGATTTTATGACTGTTTAGAAAATGAACTAAATGCAACCATACTTAATGTAATAGTTCAATAAAATAGAAAAAAGGAAAATGGTACTGAAATTTAATAATTTTCCTATATGTAGTAGGCTGAATAATGGCCTCTCAAATAATTTCCATATGCTAATTCCTAGAACTCGTGAATTTTCTCTTATATGGCAAAGGGAACTTGCAGATGTAATTCAATTAAAGATCTTCAGGTGGGGAGATTATCCCTAGAGTATCCAAGAGGGCTGTAAATACAAGCAAAAGGGTCCTTATAAGGGGAAGACAAGAAGGTCAAAGGAGGAAGTAGATGTGATAACAGAAGCCAAGACTTTGCAGCGGTTCAAGGAAGGGGTCACAAGCCAAGGAAAACAAGCAGCCTCCAGAAGCTAGAACAGGCAAAGAGATTCTCCCCTACAGCCTCCAAAAGAAACCAGCCCTGTCAATACTTTAACTTTAGCCCAGTAAAACTGATTTTGGACTTTTGGCATCTAAAACTGTAAGAGAACAAATCTGTGCTGTTTTAAGACACAAAATTTGTGGTAATTGTCATTTGACCACAGAAAATTAACACACTAACTACAATAACAGTTAAATAAATAAACAAATAAAGACATAAAATAGCAAATAGCAATGACTTTAAATTAGATAAACAACTAAGAATGATCTTAAATTAAATGAATTGGACATCTATATAGAAAAAGCTTTCCTGAGACAGAAATGAAAAAATAATCTCAGTTCATATATGAAATCGTAGATATCATAAGACTATCTTGTGCAAACAAGCTAATAGTTTTTTTGCTTGTTTGTTTTGTTTTTGACCAGTTAATAGTTTAACACAATTTCACTAACACGGAAAACGGGAATACCTTATTTGGAAAGGATATTTGGCAAAATGATTTTAAATTCATAAGTAAAAAGAAATGGAATAATATCCTACAATAGTTGTTAAAATAAAGGATAACAGAATGAGGGAATTAATATCCTAGTAGATACCTGAAAATATAAAGATACTACAAAGCAATAATGAGTAATATAAGAATTAATATAACAATGGATGTGAATAAATAACCTTTTCTCCCAAATCCCAAGAATACATAGAAATTTTGGATGAAAAAAGTATTTGTGATTATTTATCATTTCTATGGCTAGCACAACTGAATTACTACTTAGAGAAAATAGAGTGAGGAACTCTTCTCTCAAATATCTTAAAATAAATTCTATATAAATTAGAGAATCACAAAGTAAAAAATTAGATCAAACCATAAGTAGTCATATAAATAACCTCAGCATGAAGAAAGTTATTTTAAGTACAGACATGAAAGAGAAAGGGAAAATATGATAGATTTAACCATAAGAAAAATACTAAATTTTGTATATGAAAAACACCATAACTGTTTTACATAATTTGGGGGGGGAGCACAGATGGGGAGGCATAGGCCAAGATTTTAAATGCACGTAATTATCGGAAATCAGAAAACTGGATAAGACATACCCATACACTATTACTAGGAGTATAAACTTATTTAAGTTTTCTTAACTATAATTTGGCACTGAATCTTTATTTTTTTTTCTAATTTTTTAAAAAGATTTTATTTATTTAGTTGAAAGAAAGAAAGCAAGAGCATGAATGGGGGATAGGGGCAGAAAGAGGGAGAAGCAGACTCCCTGCTGAGCAGAGAGCCCAATGTGGGGCTGGATCCCTGGACCCTAAGATCATGACCTGAGGTGAAGGCAGATGCTTAACTGACTGAGTCACCCAGGCACCCTCTGAATCTATAAATGTCTTAAAATACTGCATGTACTCCTATGACCCAGTAAATCCATTGTTCTATGTTTAATAATTTATAAGAGAACAATCATAAGTGAACACAAAAACTTAAATACAATACTATGTACTGTTATTTATATCAAAAAAAGATTGAAACAAGTATAAGAGACTGATTAAATATATTATAACAAATGCCTAAGATGGAATATTCTACAGACCTTAAAAAAGTTACACTTGTGAACAATGAAAAAACGTATCATTTAAATTATGCATAGGATACAATATTAAGGGGCACCTGGGTGGCTCAGTGGGTTAAAGCCTCTGTCTTTGGCTCAGGTAATGATCTCAGGGTCCTGGGATCGAGACCCTCATCGGGCTCTCTGCTCAGCAGGGAGCCTGCTTCCCCCTCTCTCTCTGCCTGCTTCTCTGCCTACTTGTGATCTCTCTCTCTGTCAAATAAAGAAATAAAATATTTAAAAAAAGATACAATATTAAGTGAAAAAAGATGAAAAGCTCTATATATAGTATGAACTTTATTTTATAAATAAATGTGCAAAAAGATTAGAAGTACAGAAACACATTTATAAGACCTATTTTTATCTTCAATACCTTCCTTAATTCATGAAAATAAATGATAATTTATATTTAGAAACATTTTAATTAGAATACTGGAAAATGGAATATCTCCAGATTGGAAAGTTTTTCTTTTCTTTTTAAAAGCAATGAAAAGGTCATATACAAAAAACAAAAGCAAAAACAAACAAAAAAACTTCATTGATTTGACTCTGTGAAAATAGAAAATTCTTCATATAAAAAGTGCTATGAAAAAGAATGAAGGCAATTGACAAAAGGGGAAAGTCACAACCATATGGGACAAACAGCTAATACCATTTTATCATCCACTTGACAATATATATTAATTACATACTAATGCCCAACAATATTCTAGCCTCAGAGGCCACAGCAGTAAACAAATAAGAGTAGACACTTGTCCTCATGAATCTTCCATTCTCATTGGAAAGAACAGGTAATAAGTAAGTAATGAATACTTTCAGACAGTGGTAAGTGCTATGAAAACTAAAAAGCCTGGGGGTTAAAAAAGCAGCACAACAGAGGCAGTAATGTGGCAGAATGTGAAAGGTGTAGGAAGGAACGTTATGTCAGGAACAGCTCCTCTAAGGAGGTAACATTTGAGCTGAAACATGAATGACAAGACAGTCAACCACGTGAAGACTGGCTGAAGAGGGATTCAGAAAATAGAGAATCACAAGTGCACATTCCATGAGGCAAGAAAGAGGTTAGCTTGCTTGAGAAATAGCTGAAGTGTCTAGAGCATAAGGGACATGGGTGAGACTAACATAAGATAAATTTAAAAATCTCAAGGCCCAATAATGTTGGGATGTTTAGATCTCTAAAGTTAATGCGACCTTTCAAATCAATAAGGAAAATGATATCTCAAAATAAACAAGGCCAGAAACAATTCACAACTGGAAAACCACAACCTGTTAATACACACATTAAAATTTCAATCTAGCTAGTAAGAAAGATATAATTTTCTACCTTTCAAACTGACAAGCCATCGAAATCATTATTTATATATAATGACAGTGTGGTGAGAAAATGATGAAACATTAATGTTATTTATGCTAGCAAAAAGTAAGGAAAAATTCATCAAAAATAGAGTATAATTTAAATAAATTATGGTACATTTTTACCATGGAAAAGTCCAAGTCCATTAAATTATATTTTCAAAAAATATTTCATGTTTAATTATGTCTGATATTGTTCATTACATCATTTCTAATCCATTCACAAATTCTACCAGAGCTCCTCTAAAACATTCTCTCTGTCATTATTTCTACTGCCAAAAGCCCTAATCCTAGACACCATAATTTCTGGGAATACTGCAATAAATTTCCTAATAATCACCTCTCCTAGACCCTAACTTCTTTTCCCTGTTTATCTTCCACACAGCAAGAAGAGTGATGTTCTGGGTGCTAATCATCATAAAACTCCAGTACCCAATGTCATCACATGGTAACTATAATACAATTTCAACTTCTTATTATGGCCCCTTTGATCCGGTCCTTGAATTATTTCAAAGACCTCACCTCCTGCCACGCTCTCACCCACCTCCCCTCCCAACAATGTTCAACACACACAGCTTTTCTTTCTGTTTTTTCAACATGCCAAACTCACTCAGATCCAAAGACCTTTGCCCTTGCTATTCCTGATGCCTGGAATGTGATATTCTTCCTCCTAATCATTTAGGGCTCAACTAAGATGTCTCATCTTTGATGTTTCCTTTTGCTATCCTAGCTAAAGTATACTCCACCTCAACATTTTTTATCATACGCATTTATTTCCTTCCCAGTACCTACGCCTATTTAAAATTATATATTTATTTAGTGTTTCTCTGCCTCTTCAGCAACAGAAATAAAAGCTCCATAAGAGCAACGACTTTCTGCATTCCCAGCATGTAGGACAGTGCCTAGCACACAGTATCACTAAGTAAACATTTATTGAATGAACGAAGAGTAAAAATAATTGATTATTATACAAATAACAAAATGTTAATTATATTTAACTAAGTGACAGGCAAACCATAAATATCATATAATATATAGGATATAAAAGCAACATATGCTATAATTAATATATATATATACCTTGAAGATAGATAAAAGATCTATGTAGGTTTCAAATCTTATTTTTATATAGCAAAAATAAAATTAAACTGGAAAATTTATCATTTCAAAGGAATCACTTGAAATATGAGAATATAAAAATGTGAATTTACAAAATTAAAAGTTCTTATGTACACACATGTATGTGTATAGATAGATAATAGATCTAGATAAAGGTATATATATAATACACACACATACATACTAAAAGAAACAGGAATGAGGAAGAAATAGGAACATATTGATCAAAATAATCAAAATTATAAACTGAAAATATTTTTGAGAACACATTTAAAAGGTCACTTTATTTCTGTATAACACTAACATTCATTCCAATAATTTTACAAAACACTATAAATAATCAGAATAAGTACATATTCAAATTCAATCAAATCTGAAATGCAGCACTTTCATAATGTAAATTTCCAGAAACCAGTGATTATCCTCACAAACTACAATGAGAAGAGGCAAAAGGGAAAAATAAGTTCTCTATAAAGTTCTAGCACAGGAACCACTAAAACAGCCTGTAACAGAGTTATTCCTCTTAGGAGCCACTGTCTCCACGTTCTAGGATAAATCAGATCCACCTGTGGGACTAGTAGTTAGGTTGAAGACTTTTGCAAGATCGCAAAAGAAGCTTGCTTCCCATTTGTATTATATACCTCTGAAAGAGCTACAAAGGGACTAATGTAAAAAGTGAAGTAACCAAGACTTCTGTTAAAATTACATTCTCAAGATGGCATACAGCCTTATTTTTAAAATGGGATCAAAGAGAAAAAAGACTGAACTTTGTATAGTTATAGCAAAAGGCCACAAACCATCATCTATACTGGCATATTGCCAGGAAATCTGTTTTCACATAATTAGGACCAACCCAAGTGTTCTCAACAGATTATTTAGAATTCACTTAAAGCATTTTTCCTGGTAGTGTTAACACTAATAGGAGCATCATCAAGTTGGAATAATGTATGATTAATTTAACTGTGGCACTGCTCTGTGTTTTAGCAATCCATTCAAAAATTTTAAGGCTTAAATAAAAGGAATCAACGACTTCACAATTAGTTGAGTGAACCTAGAAAGGATTTACTGAGACTATACTCCATGGAAAGCACAAAGGTAAATAAAAATGTGGTTCCCATCTTCAAGAAAAATTTAATATAAACAGAAAGACAAATGTAGTACACGAATCTTGGCAAGTGATAAATAATGAACTAGAGTTTATCAATGAATAGAGAATGAAGCATACTGATTCCAGATACATATTAAAAGCAAAATAATTAAGATCTGGAAATAAGTAGGATGACATTCACGTCAAAGGAGAGGAGAGAGTGTTATTTTGACCCTGGGTCACAGGGTATATGGTGAAGTCCTAACCAAGAATGAGTTGGGAGGCAGAATGAGAATTGAGAACTAAAGATTTATTTTGGTTTCAGACATGCTGAATCTGTCAAAACCTGCAACACAGGGGGAAAACATGGAGCTAGAATCTCAGAGAGAAGCATAAAAAAAGAAATATCAATTAATGAGCAATTTCCATTTTTTATTTTTTTTACTAACACACAATGTATTATTTGTTTCAGGGGTACAGGTCTGTGAATAATGAGTCAAACAATTCACAGAACTCACCATAACACATACTCTCCTCAATGTCCATCACATAGCCACCTTATCCCTCCCAACCCCCCCCCCCCCAGCAACCCTCAGTTTGTTTCCTGAGATTAAGAGTCTCATGGTTTGTCTCCCTCCCTGGTCTCATCTTGTTTCATTTTTTCCCTCCCTTCCCCCCACGACCACTCCCCACCGCCCTGCCTCTCAAATTCCTCATATCAGAGAGATAAGATAATTGTCTTTCTCTGATTGGCTTATTTCGCTTAGCATAATACCCTCTAGTTCCACTCACATCATTGCAAATGGCAAGATTTCAGGTTTTTTGATGGCTCCATAGCAATTTCCATTTTTTAAAGATTTATTTACTTATTCCAGAGAGAAAGAGAGAGCGAGGCAGAGAGAGAATCCTCAAGCAAACTCCCTGCTGAGCACAGAGCCTAATGACCACACTGGGCTGAATCCCAGGACCCTGAGATCATAACCTGAGCCAAAATCACAAGTCAGCCATTTAACCGACTGAGCCACCAGGCACCCCTGGCCAATTTTCTTATTATGTGCACTTATATCTGCAATATAAATAAGGTATTTTGCATAGGAACACTACTTAGTTTTAAGTATAAAATAAAGAATTAGGTTTTGATGAATTTTACTGTTTATATTTATTTTTTTAACATTTTACTTGACCACTAAAAGAGGGTCTCTAAATTAAAGTCTTACACAAAACCACGATTGAAAAACAGAAAGAGCCACTTAACGGGAAAAGAAAATGGACTAGCAAATATTTAAAAGCAAACTACATTTGAAATGGCATATTTTGAAAACTATCTTTTTTAACATTAATTTTCCTATTTGATAACTGGTCCACACCAGATGCTTCCTGAAAATTCTCCGGGATTTTAAGTTTTCCCAAGTATGGTCACAGAAACTTAGAAAAATAGAACTTTGTTCTTCCTAATATCAAACTTCTGTCATTAGCAATATTCACCTTAAACTAAGTGAAAAATACAATAATAATTTTACTAATTTTATAAGATAAATAGAGTACCTGAATAACTACAGTGGTTAGGGAGTGAGGTAACTAACACGAATAAACAGTGTTTCTGGATACCTAAAACTGAGAATCAACCACTTGGCTATCTTTTATAGTCTGTTCCTCCTTATGAAAACATATGCACAAAAATCTCCTGGTATTAAGCGATATGACTTCAGACAAATAATCACACAGATTACAATTCCTGGCATTTATACTGCTTGAAATTCAACTAAATCCTGAAATCTGCCGTATTTACTTTTTTTTTTTTTACTTTCAACCTGAACCCTGAACCTGCTTGGAGTACATGGTTATCCTTATTTACCACACTTGTATCCGTCAACTGTAATAAAACAAGGAAGAAAAATAAAAAAATGCAGGGAGAAATGGAGAAAATTGAGCCAAAAATGGAACTAAAACCTAAAACGAACGTGTCTAAGAATAGATAAAGAGCAATTCCACTGGGGTTAAAAAAAAAAATCAGAGGCATAAAATATAATTCTTGCCCCCTCAAATATTTTTTGAAATATGGACAGAAATAATTAAGAATAAAAGTATTAATTATTCAACAATAATTTTACAAACTTCAATCTCAGTGTTTGGAAGAGATTTATTCATTTAACAAATAATGTATGGAGCACATCATAGAGACCAGGTGGTAAGGGGTTCACCAATAAGTCAGTGGCTGTCTCAAAAATGCTCACAATCTAGTCAGAGTGACAAATTTATAAGTAATACAATAACAATTTGCACAAAGTATTTGTGAGAACACAGTAGACAAGTATTTATTCTAACTGCAAAGACAAAGAAACACTTCACCTAAATTGGGCATCAAAGACTGGAAAAAAATCCCACCACTGGGGAAAAAGTATAAAGGACATTCCAAACTCACAGAATAGCCTAACACAAGGCATGGAAATATAGAAATGGATGAACGTTCATAGACATTTATAGAAATGCAAGCTGCCCATTATGGCCTCAGTTTAGGTGGTGTAACAGGATATTAAAATGGGAAAAAATTTTTTGTTTTCTCTGTTTCAGTTAGGATCCAAAGCTGAGAACAACAGGTTCCGAGTACGAGAACTCAGGTAACAGGTCATTTATGCAACATTTGGAAAAATGTGGCCAAAAATTGCTCAGGCATTGTTTGGCCTATCATTAACATAAAAAAATATAAGTATATATTGGAGGAAAGGAGCTTATATTGTTTGAGGAAGAAATAGAAGAGTGATTCACTCAGAGTTTGCCCTATGTCCTTTAGAACAGGACATTGAAGGAATGACACAGGAACTGGACTTTGACCTAAAAATAACCTATAAGCAAAAGGTTAAGATGCCTTTAGTCTGGGGCTACTACATTAGAAATGGTCAACACTTCGGAATTTGTGAAGTAAAGAACTGTATTTTCCAATGGGACAGGTAAGTACCCCTGGGAAAGGAACTAGCATTGAGCCACTTTTAAAGGAATTCTACACAGACTACAAAGGAAACAAGATAATTCCAGAAGAAAGAGGTTTGAAGCAGACCAGAAAGTCGGAAACTAAGGATAGTAGTCAAAAGAAGACAAAGGAAGTATCAATTGCATCCAGGAATTATAATTGGGGAGTCTTTGATAAACTCAGAAGAGCAAAAGAAAGTTAGATTTCCAATATACCTGTACTACCAATTAGTTCTTCTCTATTTCTAACCTCAGACTTTGGAAGACCCAAGAGTAGTACAAGGAGTAGGAGAAAAACTAAGGCAAAAAGAAATTAATACAAATGTCTACTATTTAACATGTCCCCACTCAGGTTTTTAAGCCTTCTTTGAACAAAGCTGATATAAGGAAAAAATTTCACATTGGATGAGAGTTTGGAATTTTAATTTCTTAGCTTTTTTTTTTTTTAATTTACCTGAAAAGTAAGTGTGTTCTGAAATGCCAAGGAGTGAGCAAAGAAAGAATTAAAGAGAGAATGCAAAGAACAAGAGAGAAAGAAGAGGAAGAGGAAGAAGAGCAAGAGCAGAGAAAAAAAAATCACTTGAGCAGCATGTATCAAGGGGAGGAAAAGAAAATATTCAGGGTGAGATTTCAGGTATAGTGACAGGGAAAAATAAAGTAACTTTCAACTTGTACCCTAGTGAGTTCACCTCCTAATAAATCCATTAGGAGTGATAAATGGTGAGCAAAGTAGTCGATTATAAAAGGCCATAATTTTTTTTTTTTTAAGATTTATTTTAGAGAGAGAGAGAGAAAGTGGGGAAAGAGGTGAGGGAGAGAGAGAAAGAGAGAGAGAGAGAATCTCATGCAGACTCCCCACTGAGTGCTAAGACACATGGGGCTCTATCTCACTGCCCTGGGATCACGACCTGAGCCAAAATCAGGAGTCTGATGCTTAACTGACTAAGGCACCCAAGAGTCCTAAAAGGCCATAATTTTGATATGACTATTGTGTAGTTTCAAATCTTTTCTATAAATATAGAAGAAACATCTTGGTTAAAGAGAAATCTTAAAAGTGAGACCTGAAGGATGAAGTTGAATTATACAGATGATAGTGGCCCATGGATAAAGGGGTGTGTGAGTGGTTGGAAAGACGGCTTCAGGCAGACAAAGGCCCAAAGAAAGCATGACATATTCTGGGAACTGCAAAGCACTGAGTATCAATTAATCAATACATGCAGTTTGCAAGAAAAGAAATGAAGTTGAGGACATAAGTGGGAAGCCAGATCACATGCATAGAATTTAGATTTTATCATAAGATAAAAATGAGGTCCACTGAAGTTTTAATAACACTCATTTTTTATATACTGCATATCTGGCATATGCAAAGCATTCTTTCACATATGTTTTATTGGTTTTCCTCACAACAACCCTGTGAGGTAGGTGTAATGATTTCTTATTAACAGATTAAAAAAAAACTTAGAGTTGTTAAGCAATTTATACTTTATTAAATAGCTACAAAGTAGTAGTCAGGATTCCAGGCCATGCACCAGAAAACAGATTAGGAACACTACACACACACACACACACACACACACACACACACACGCATACTTCACCTACAACACAGAAATTTCAGAGTTAAAGGCAAATTTTAAGAAATAAATGTTAACTTAGTATTAAAGATAAAGAGATTTGTGGCATTTATACACACATACTTTTAAAATTTTCAACTAATTAAATTTATATGAGAAATACTATAGAATTCATAAAAAATGGCAGGAATTAGTTGATATATAAAACAAAAATAACATTGATGTAATTATATGAATATCTTATCTTCATATAACTGGCCTGAGGTTATTTGAAAAAAAAACCCTTCATATTTATTTCTAAAATATATAAATTCAAACTGCAAATATTGTTCTGTGGCTATAAATTATGTTTTGGATGTTAGAAAATAATGTCTGAATACTAAAGTTCATTAAATAAAGTAACTCAAATATTAACCATTTAGTGTAAAAAGAATTGTCCACCTAATGTTAAATTGCAAAATCAACTCCCCATTATTCACAGTAAAACATTTGAAAGTGTTCCATTTCCCTATCACATGACAAGAATCTGTTCAGACAAATTTGACAAGACAAATAGTTTTTTAGATATCTGTTCAGGATGAATATAAAAATACGCCCCTAATTGAAAAGATAAGAGTGTAAATTTTATAAAACTAATAAGAGTAATTGAGAATTTTAAAATATGGATTTAAACTCTACATGAAAATATACGTTCCTTAAAATTAGTTTAAATTACGTAAAATCTACACCTGAAATACATTTCCTTATAATTTGTTTTCTCATCAATTTCACTATTTCTTCAGTTGGTGCTCTATTCCTTTTTAAAGCCTCCAACTGAAAGCTAGATGTTGCCAGAACATTACTGCTAGAGGTCTAAGTCCATATTATTAAGTATTAAAGATTCATTTTATCTATGTATTTGTTTCATTTTTCCTATTTCAAACAGACAATTATATTAGGGGAAGATAAAAAAAATACAGATTTAAGATTTAATTACTCTTGATCTATATTTCTGAATTCCAAAATTATTAAATGAATATAAATAATTTATATAATTCCACAATTCTGGTCCCCCATAATAAGATGAAGAGCCCTCCTTGAGAAAACGAACAATCAAATAGAGATATTAAGTATCTATAAGATACTTTATGTGATGAAGATAATTTCTAAATAAACTAAACAAATTCTCCAAATATACAGTTTAAATGAAATACCAACAGTTTCCTTTATTTTTGATTATACAAGTAGTACATGTTCATTAAATTCATATAATACACAAGTATATTCAATAAAAATGAAGTTTCCATCTAATTCCCTTTTCCAAATAACATATGTTGGAAGTATATTAAAGTGTAAGATTCATATGGTAAAAAAATGAATCTATAGGTTGTTAAACTTACATCATCCACAAAAGGTCTAATATATAACAATTCTGTATAAGTGAAAAATATATTCTCAGATATGCACAATAGGTATGGTTTGCACTTTTTCATCAAAAAAGTATATAAAGCATATGGTCTATTCTGTCAAATATAATAACATCAGTTAATCAGATAAATGGGATTAAGCAATACTTACAATTACACTGTTTGTAGAAAATGCAAAAGAACCAATTATAGCAAATCAAATATTACATACTGACAAAATACCTTCTTGCTAGATATACACGAGTAGATTATATGATGTCTAAACTATATTCTTCAAAATATTAAATTTTACTTCTTTAGTGCTTTAACTGCTGAATGAAGTATCAAGTCTAAGTAAGGGGGAAATCTCATTAAAAAGTTCGATTTTGGTAATATTTAACTGCATTCCACTTTGAATGTAAATAAAGCCTAGTTTTAAAAAAATTTACCAGATGAATAGGATATTGAGCATTTTATTTATTCTCAAAAAAATTTATTTCAAAACAATAGGGTAACTCCATTATAAAATTAGAGATAGTTAAAAATCTTGGTTGGAAATCAGACCTCTTCTTTTGACTCTAAATGACCATTACTTGGCATTTAATTATCACAAATAATATTCTAGCTAGAACAAAGTCACTTGCACCAAAATACCTTGGTTACATAATGTAAGGTACAATTCTGAATACACAGAATTCTGCCCCTGAGTTAAACGGAAAACACATAAAGAAAGGGTCTGTATATATAATTTCTTCCACCCACCTCATTTTACAAGTAAACTGTGGCCCAGAGAGGCTTTTATCTGCTTTCATTGAGAATCTACAGGCATAGATATGTACAGAAATATCATTTAAATTATGATATAATTTAAAGTTACCTAAAACAAATGACATTGTATTTCATATAATTAAGACTATGCAAAAACTAAGAGATCCTAATTTCTTGCCATAGAAATGTCTACAGATGCACAAAAAAAAACCAGATAGTGAGTCATACTATTGACTAGAAAAGCAAAACAATGAAATGTAACAATCCATATCATATTGTTTAACAATAGACACGGCAGTTTCTAATGTTATTTTCCTATCCTATATGGCACAAACATGCCAAACTGTTACTAAAGATGGCACTCTGATAAAATGCTTTTACAAAAGGAAAAAGAAAATCATTAATAAATGAAATGGGAGAGAAAGACTAAAATATATTAAGTGAAAGTTCAAATATTTACTGTTTCTTCTCTCCCAAGCTTTGTTTCAATATTTAAAAAAAAAAAATTCTTTTCTTTAGTGCTTCTAAAACAAAGAATCAAAACTAGGTTCATTATAAACTGGCTTTGTTGCAAAGCTTTCACCCAAGAATGAAAGTATTAAGACTAAGACATAAAACATTGTAAGCAAAGCTAATTAGGATGTTCCTGTTGAATTTTAAGTTGATTTGCTACTTTAAGAACACAGCTCTAAAATCTTAGAGAATATTGGTTCAGTTATTTGAAAATATTTAAAAATAAATCGATTCTTTTAAGCTTCATTAAAAGTGAAGTATTTATAAAGCACTTTAGTTTCATATGCTTTTAGAATAAAATAACTGCCAAGGAGTGCATCCATTTGTTTGTTATTAAATTCAGTACCAATCACAAATTAGATGACCTTAAAATAAAATTAAGAGCCAGGGAGAGCAGCACTAAGTTTAACTGACCTCAATACATTTTTAAATGATGCTTCCCAGTTATTTGTTATTCTCTTATTGGGTTTTCCAGTCTAGGACGGGTACACAAGAAACTTACAGTCTATGTAGTACTCCTAGTCAGTTTCACTCTGCAGATGGCACAGTGGAGAAATACCTTCTGTACAGGACCATGTACAATTTCTTCTGCAGCTGTCAGCACCTAGGGGAAAGTGCGCTGTTAAACAGTTGCTGCGTTCCACCTCAGAAGTGGCTGCAATTCGGTGGTGGGTGAAGTGACTCCTGTACATATATACAGGGATGAAAAGTACTATAGAAAATGAAAATATTTAACAACAAAAGTGGCTGTCCAAAAACTGTGCCACAGCAAAACAGAATACATCATTCAGTCACAAGAGCCCTATACAGATGGGCTACCATTCATTAAAAAATTCGATGTTAAGAATGATCGAAGAAAAAAGTAGAAATACATTTTTCAATTCACAGTGTAACTATAAGTCAACGTTAAAACACATACGTTGAAAAATTAAACCCAAACACTGTATACTGATTTATAACATTATTTCTATAGTAATTTACCTAATAAAACCAAGCAAATGTATACAATAAGATTCTTCACTATGGTCAGCTAATTTAATGCTTTTGTTTTAGATGACAATTCAAAGGGGAAAAAACGAAATAGGTAAGATATCAGAATTGAAGCATAAGTGACATGAAAATATCTTAAAAATTTAAGGAAACCCATTCTGAAATTCTAAGTTACTTAATATAAAAAAAAAACCAATTTTACGAAATAACTAGTCTTCCAACAACTAGCAATGGTTAAGTTCATTTTTCATATACTGGAGCTTTAATAGTGAACTCATACGAAATGACAACTTTTCTTCTCTAGAGTCACACAGAGTTATAATCTAAATGCAGTCTTCATCCTTAACCCATACACCAATGAGTTAACTAAGTGCACAATAACTTGAATTCATTAATACAGAAAATTATTACCATCCTACTTTTCCTACAACAACATCCAAATTAAAAAATTATTTTCTGTGAAATACCACTGAATCAATCACAAGGCTGGAAGGCACTATCTTTCTAATTTTTTATCTCTAGGCTCAGCTATTAATGTTTATGCTACTCTAAAGAAGTAACAGTTTACATTACTTCAAAATATTCACATTTAGATTCCTGAAACAGATTGAGGGTGCTTTGAAGCAAAGCCCAACAAATCTGACGATTAAAAACTTCTGAGTCTCACTTGCCATAACAGAATTTATGTATTTAATTTGGCATATACTCAATAGAGTTAGAGAGAGTTGACAATTTCCTTTCAGCTTCCTTAAATTCTTTCTAGAATAAGGCATAGCGTAAATAAATATTACTTCCCTTAAGTGACAAGAGGTAGTAGAGGAAGAAAAAAGGATAGCATTTGTCAGTCTCTTTATTAAAAGAAGACACCGATCACAGATTCCTAATCTGGAGTCCAAGTACGGGATTTAGATAATCTAGGATTTCTGCAAAACTGCATGCTAAAATATAAAGACATATTATATGGGTCCACAAGCACATTTTTCTAGGGCAAGTGGGCCATAAGCTTTTGTGAGGTTCTCAAAAGGTTCTGTGACTTCCCCTCTAAAATTTAAGAACTACTGATAAGTGAAATGAAGACACCCAACTGAGTAAGCAGCAGTAATCATTTAAATTAAATGTCTAACTCTGAGCAGCTGTTTCTTCTTTTGTACTATGAGTAACTGATACAGGGATATTTCAACCACTAAATGAAATAATCCACATAAATACATGGTACAATACTTGACCTATTATTACCAGTAATAGTAATAATTGTTCAAAAAAGCTATCTCAAACAACTAAAACTAAACTAAAACTTCCTTATAGGGTCCCCTCTTTGTTTATTGCTACGTAACTTCATATTAATTTTATTTAGATGTGTCTTATATTTAGCTCTATCTTCTAAAAGAGACCAACATCACAAGCTACGTATTTCTATATTATTTTAGATACCAAAATGCTAAATACAAGTTTTGGAACACTGCTCTGTATTCCTATAGTCTACATTTCCCACAAAGTCACACTGGTCCGTTCTATGACATTGTACTTACTTTGAACAGGCTCAGATAGGGAAAATATTTAGCTTCAACTGTTTATATGAAATAATTTCATTTCCTTTATTAGTCTCTCCTCTCATTTTCACAATAATATACAAACAGGGGTGCCTGGGTGGCTCAGTCGGTTAAGCCTCTGCCTTCAGCTCACATAAGATCCCAGAGTCCTGGGATAGAGCTCTGTGTCGCTGGGCTCCTTGCTCAGCAGGCAGTCTGCTTCTCCCTCTGCCTGCCACTCCCCCTGCCTGTGCTCGTGTGCTATCGCTCTCTCTGTCAAATAAATAAATAAAAACTTAAAAAAATACAAATAAAAAAACCTAAATTTGAAGAACCTGTCAAGGGACCACATTTTCTGAAGAGGTTTTACAAGCAATATGCTTACTTTCATAAATCATTTTCCCTATTCCTTTCAGTGTGTCTTTCTGAAGGTAAATGATTCAATATACATTCATACATGTATATCCTTTAAAAAGAATCTGTGAGTTATGACATCTGTAGATTAGCCATACCCTTAAAATAAATTCACAGTATTAAAAAGAGCATTACAAAATAGTGTTTATGGAGCTCTTCAAGATTGTAGCAACTTTTAAATACTCATCAAAAATGACAAATGAACTTTTACCACATATCAAGGACTCTCAGTGAAGAAATTGAAAGGTTTGCTTATGTACGCACAAATTAGCAAGATACAATGCAACTATGTAGTTGGTTCCCAATCGTTTCAAATGGAAAGAATCTTTTCTAGAGTCTTCTCACAATAGGAGTTACATTTTATGTATTCACACACTAATAAAATATACAGCAGTAAGATAAAAAGGGAAAAGCCTTCACGTAAAGGTATAGGAGTAAGAGAGAGGCATATTAAAGCATTCAGAGTACTGCGACACAAAGAACAGGAGTAGAATAGACAGTACATGTAGAGGTCAGTGAGAAGGACGACAGGCACAGGCCCAATTAGGCTAAAGAATTTTAGAATAGTTTATTCCAAAGGGTGGCATCTTGAAAAGCATTTTACAAAAATCACTCTAGCAGTAGCATAGAAGATAAACTGAGGTGTGGATGGTTCAACTGGGATAACAACAATGGGAATATACAACTAGGAATAATAAAAAACCTATAAAAAACAAAAGTGTCTTACTATGTAAAAACACTAGGAGAGTAAAAATTGTGAGATAAGTCAAAGCTATTTCTACAGTTTGAGTACAGAAACTAGCATTCCTTCATTCGTTAACCCACTCAACAAAAAAACTGTCTTCCTAGGAGTCAAGTTCCATTTAAGACACTAAGTAAAGCACTGAACAAAGGAGCCAATAACTTGCCCTTTCAAAGATTACTTGCTAATGAAGGAGACAGATAATAAATAAACTATTAGATTATAATAAAATGTATGAAAAATGCTTCAGGTATAAACCAAAAAAAAAAGCAAGTAATAGGAACAGTGCGACAAACACACTGTTTTAATAAGACTAGTCAGAGAAAACCTAAGGAAGCAGCATTATGTGAATAAAGCATGAAATGACATGAGTCCACAGACTATCTGGAGTAAGAACACTACACAGAAAGAAAATTAAGAGCAAAGCTGTGAGACAGGAACAAGTAATTAAAATTTTAACCTGGTGTCAGATCACATAGAACCTTGTAGACCACACACAAGGCCTTTGGACTGTTTAAAAAAAAAAGCTCTTACAGAAAGAGACTGTAGTATTTTGACTGGGGGAGTGATAGAACCTCTTTAATCTTTTATAAGGATCACAGGAGCTGCTGTGGTGGAACTGATGGTAGCCAGCAAGAATGGAAATACAGTAGTCCCCTGTTATCCACAGTTTCACTTTCTGTAGTTTCAATTACCCTCGGTCAACTGTTGTCCAGAAGCATATGATCCTCCTTCTAACATATTATCAGAAGGTCGCCAGTAGCCTAACGCTACTCACGATGCCTGTCACTAACCTTACTTCTCGTCACATAGGCGTTTTACCATCTCACATCACAAGATAGTTGAGCTCAGTACAATAAAATATTTTGAGATAGACCACATTCATATAATTTTTATTACAGTATACCATTATAACTGTGCAATTTTATTCTTAGTTATTGTTTTTCATCTCTTACTGTGTCTAATTTATAAATTAAATTTTGTCATAGCTGTGTATGTATAGGAAAAAGCAGTATGCATAGACTTCAGTACTATCTGTGGCTTCAGGCATCCACTAGGGGTCTTGGAAGATACACTCCTTATTGCTACTACTGTACTAGCAAGACTATGGTAAAATTTACATAACAATATGAGATGGGCTTGGTGATCAGAACTCAAGACTAAGAACAAAAAAATCATCAATCACATATTTAACATTCAGAACTCAGAATAAACATGTGAGAACCAACTGCTCCTCCATAACTGAAATGTTTACTTTCCTCAGTTCCTTTTTACCCCAGAACTGCCTACCCTTGTCCCATTTTGAGTGAGTCAACCAACCTGAGAGTTTGCTTCACTGTCTTAATGTAGTTGGACAGTGTTTTGTTAAAGAATCCAAATCCAGTAAGAGGGGGTCTAAAAGACTGGCAAGAGGGAAGACTGTTATCTTATCTCTCAGTTGGACTTCTGCTTGTATTTACACTTGCTTACCATCCCATGCCCACTCCCCTTGCCCCGGCTTATTTGAGGAGAGGGGGGAAAAATCCCTCAAATTTGGAAAACAGGGTAGAGCAAACCGGGGTCACTATCTGTAATAGCAAAGAATGTTTGACTGTGAGCCTCCAGACAATGGGGATCCCAACAGCCAGAGGCTGGGAGTACACTGGAGACATAGAAACTGAGAAAGAGTAGAAGACAAGCCAGAACTGGATGGTGTGACACTCCAAAAATATCTTACCCCCAAAGCAAGTTTTACACATGTGCTGCATCGGAAAGCCAGTATTTGTCTCTCTTTCCGCACAGAAGGCATATGGTCTAGTCAGTGTTCAGCAGAGGGGCAGAAATAGAAAAACAGAAAAACAAAAGTTCTCCCCTTTTCATCTCTTTCCTCTAGGTATCAGAACCCAGGAAGAGAAATAGGAATTTAAATGAAAAAGCAGATCACTTTCCATTCACTGGTGTGAACAGACTGAACGACTAGATACAACTCTTTCTATACTCCAATCTCTAGAAAAGCCTAAGTGGCACTGAGTAGAAGGGGGGAAATCTGAGTTTTAAATTGGGCTATGAGGTTAAAATTCAAACTAGTCAGATTAAATTACTTTAGTAGGGGCACCTGGGTGGCTCAGTTGGTTAAGCGACTGCCTTCGGCTCAGGTCATGATCCTGGAGTTCCGGGATCAAGTCCCGCATCGGGCTCCCTGCTGAGCAGGGGGTCTGCTTCTCCCTCTGACCCTCCACTTCTCGTGCTTTCTCTCTCTCTTAAATAAAATAAAATAAAATCTTAAAAAAAAAATAAACTACTTTAGTAGACTAGAGTCAGATTAAACTAATTTTCTGAAGTGTCCAAAAAGCTATGACATTTTCTTGAGATGAGTAAAGAAACAAATAAAGTGACTTGACCAATCATAAACAAAGGTGCTACTGGAGAAAAATAGAACCATTCCATGTTTCCAACCCCACTTAATTCTCCATCTCAATTTATACTGTATTATGAAACAGTTAGCACCAATGAGCTAGTAAATAATTTTGACTTTTTAAAATATCTACCAATATCAGGCTAAATGCCTGCATTATCAGTCCTACTTCTTATTCTTAAGAATACCTGGTAATGACATAACTACAGGCATTTTATAAGGACTTCCTTAGATTTTTCCCCTTATATAAAAGTTAAATACTTTGAACATTTATAAATAATTTTAGACCTTACTACAAAAACTAAGAAATACTAAGTTGTATAGAAACTAAAAAGTAAAATCTCCTAAACAAGACCCCAAACTTAAAAGCTTGTAGAACAAAAAGGCTCTAGTAAAGGAAAAAGCAAAAAAGAAAGAAAGAAAAAAAAACAGATTAGAATGTTTATTGTTTTAAAGGAATACTTTCAACATTCACAATGGAGTAATTTAAAACACAGTTTTAGAGAATATTCTGCTCTGACTCATAGCTCAATGACTTAGGAGTTTCCCTCAAACTGAATCATGTTCTTTCCATTCATTTAGTATTTAATATTTAATAGGAATTCCCTAAAAACTCAGACATATCCTTTAAAATAAATTAAGGAGTATCAGTATTTTACATGACTAAATTATACATAACCTTATCTCTGTTTAAATGTCACATTTTTAGAGAATTCAAGATCCTATTACATTGATGTTATTTTATAACACTTTATGTAAAGTTTCCATTTATTTTACAGTCATTCATCATCCTAAACTATGCCATGTATATTCAACATATATTTTATCAGTCAATCCTTCTCAGAGATACAACATAATGAAAAGAAAATAATGTGAGTCAAAATTACAAAACTAAGTTCTATATTTGTACTTTTTTTTCTAGTTTACTTTTTAACAGAATATAAGAATAAATATTATAGGTTATACATTAAATTGCAAAGTAAGGAAAATCATACAAACTCAAGTCATCCAAACTCACATGTTAGTTCATTGTTAGTAAATAATATTAGCCAGATTGTCTACACAATATTAAGGGGGAAGAATACAGTTGGAAGACTGATACTACCCAACTTCGAGACTTACTAAAAAGCCATAGTAATCAGGACAGTATGGTATTGGTTAAAGAACAAATTGACCACTGGAAAAGAACAGAAATAAATGCAAATGAATATAATTAAGGAGCAAACAAAATTCAATGAAGAAAGGATAACATTTTCAACAAAGGATGCTGGCACAACTGGACATATACATAAAAAAAGATTTTGGATGCAGACAATAAAACTTTCACAAAAATTAGCTCAAAATGAATCAAGACAAAGCAATAAAACCCCTAGAATATAACATAGGAAAAAATCTTGGTGACTTCGTTATTGACAATGACTTTTTAGATACAATACAAAACCATAATCCATAGAAGAAAAAAACTAAATTAGAATTCATTAAAATTAAAAACTTCTTCTCTGCAAAAAAACACTGGTAAGAGAATTAAAAAAAACAAGCCAACAGTGGGAAGAGAGTGTGCAAAACACACATCCAAAAATAAATAAATAAATAAACAAAAAGAACTCTTAAAATCCACCAATGAGGAAACAACAACAACAAAAAATGGGCAAAAGATCTTAATAGATATCTCACCAAAGATATCTTATATATGGCATGTAAGCACATGAAAAGATGCTAAACATTGAATGTGTATTAGCTTGTTAGGGCTGCCATAACAATGTACCACAAACTGGATGGCTTAAGCAATATAAATTAATTGTCTCGCAATTTTGGAGGCTAGAAGTCCAAAATCAAGGTGTTAGCAGGGTTGGTTCCTTTTGAGGGCTGTGAGGGAAGGATGAGATTCCAGGCCTCAATCCTTGGTTTATAGATGGCAGTCTTCATGTTTCCATGGATTCTTCCTGTATGCATATCTCTGTGTGCGAATTTTCCTTTTACAAGGACACCAGTCATACTGGATTAGGACTCACAGTAATAACTTCACTCTATCTTTATTAATTCTGTGAAGACTCTATCTCCAAATAAGATCACATTTTGAAATACTGGCGGTCAGGACTTCAAAATATGAATTTGAGTTGGCAGGCATAATTCAGCTCAGAACAGTATGTCATTAGGGAATTACAAAGTAAAAAAGCAATGAGATACTACTACACATCTATTAGAATGGCTAAAATCCAGAACACTGATATTAGCAAATGCTAACAAGGATGTAGAACAACAGAAACTCTTATTCATTGCTAGTGCAATGAAAAGTGGTTCAGTCATTTTGGAAAACATTTGGCAGTTTCTTTCAAACTAAACATACTCTTAATACATGAGCCAGCAATCACACTCCTTAGTATTTACACAAAATGGGTTGAAAACTCACATCCACACAAAAATCTACACACAAATATTTATAGCAGCTTTCTTCATAATTGCCAAAACTTAGAAGCAACCAAAATTTTCTTCAACAGTTGAACAAATTAACAAGTTGTAGTATAACCATATTACAGAATATTATTCAGTGATAGAAAGAAATGAGTTATCATGGCATCAAAAGACATAAAAAAAAAAACAAAACCCTTAAATGCATATTGCGAAATGAAAAAAAAAAAGCCAATCTGTATGATTTCCAATATATGACATTCTGGAAAAGGCAAAACTATAAAGCCAGTAAAACAATCACTGATTGCCAGAAATGCATGGGGAGGGAGGGAGGGATGAATAGAGGGTATTTAGGAGAGTGAAATTGTTCTGTATGATACTGTAATAGTGGATACCTACCACTATATATTGGTATAAACACAACATAAATTTTAATGGAAACTATAGACTTCGATTACTAATGTATCAATATCATTACATAAATTGTAACAATTGCTACTCCATTAATGCAAGATATTAATAATAGGAGAAACAGTGTTCTGGGGATACAGGAAAGGTATGGGACAAAAAAGGGTAAATGGCAACTCCTTGGACTTTCTACTCAATTCTTCTGCAAGCCCAAAACTGTTCTAAAAATTGAAGTCTGATCATTAAAAAAAAAGAAAAGTGGCTGTTATATTAAGACAATCCAGAAGTGAAGTGGAAGGTTTAGGATAATCACATGGAAATAGAAGTAGGCCTAAAAATCTACCATGCAAATGATGACAATATTATTTTTTCAGCAATTGTCATGAAAGTAAATTATGCAAGAGATACATTATATCTAATTTTAAAATATGTGACTTGAGTGCAATGCTGGTAGAGAAACAATGATAACACTGTTATGAAGGCTGATATGCAAATGAGCTTATCAAGGTAAAACTTTTTTGTTCATTTTCCACTGACATTCTTCTGTAAAACTATTTTTTATAGTCTTACCAAAAAACATTTTCATTCTGAAGCTTCTTTTTCAAGTTATTGCACTTGAAATGGAATACAGTGAAGGAGCATAACAAGCATTTCATGTATTCAAAGTAAGAAATACATTTAAACATATGGCTAACCAAACTTGCTTTCATCACAGACAAGGAATATTTCCAGTTTGTAGGATCTCAGCACATATTAAGCTATATGTTTATAAAGGTAATTTATGCCACAAACTCAATAAAATTGTAATCTATATATAGGAAAGCTGTATCTGGGAAACAAGGTTTAAATAGGCCAAGACATTTTGTTAGGTTTAATGTGCTATTTTAATTTCAGAAACCCAGATAATGCCATGGATATAACAGTACCAAGAGTTTGAGGTTATATTTTTAAAAATATCCATGCTATACTTACTTTAATCATTCTAAAATCCCCTAGCTTACCTGATGATATGAGGATGGAACTAGGTGATATTGTCTCAGCAAAATGAAATAGAAGACTTCTGATTAAAAGAATGCAAGAATAAGTTTTTCCTCCCTGCCTACATACTATATGTCTTACTTGGACACAACAGAAAATTTACATGGACAAGGGAATTTTAAATTAACTATGACATGAATTTTCACCACGAGAGAAAGTTCTCTATCCTTTAAAATTTTTTTTAAAAACTTATTTTTTTAAAGTGTATAGATGTATAGACCCATCTATACCTCTTTGCAATCATTATTTATTTTTAAATACTCTTCATTAACATATGACTTTAATGTGTCTTTCATAAGATGAGAAATAACCATCAGGTTTAGGAAAATATAAAATACCCTCGAAGCTGTATTAAAGAGAATAATTAGATAAAATTTGGTTTGGATCCAACAATGTAGAATTAATCTTACTCTCTTCGTTTATTAAATACTCTACTGGTTCCCGTAATTCTGAGAAGGATATTGAATACCCATTTTAAAAAATATGGGTTAACTATAAATTTTAATATCATTTTTATATGATGTAGACAGGTTTATATTTGAGACTGTCTTATTATCAATTGCTATTGACATTTCCAAATCTAAATATCCGTGAGTGATATTCAAGAGAGATCATATACCAAATTTATACTTTATAGTCACTCTAAAAATGAATATACACTTTATCATGACTCTAAGATCATCCCCTAATTTAAAGATGCCAAAAATGTACATGAACCTCTCAGAACTCTTTATAATGTATATAATGTGTTTTATCATATTTAATAATACATGTTCTTAAATAATAATTTCTTCAAATAAAAAAGAATGAGTATTACAATTTCCTTTACCACAAAGTTATAGGAATATAATATTGAAATCATTCATTGTGATAATTTAGTAAAACTTCATTGAATAAGGAAATATAGCACAGAGACTATCAACAAAGTGATGATCTATAACTTCCTGAGGTCTGGAGATAAAAATCAAGCAACAGCAGTCTTTACCCAATTCATAGAAAAATTAGAATAAGGGATAAAATTGCCAAATTTTGAGATTTTATCTAATTTTTAGTATTTGGCAACTCCCACTAATTGCCTATCCTAGAATAGTCTATTGGTATAACGTGAGAGACCTTGGGGTCTCTTTATGAGAAAACTTGGGGTCAGACTATGAGCAAATCCCATCTCTGCCTCTAATTTTACAGGCAAAAAATATATATATATTTACACATATATGTATATATTTACATATATATGCATATACACCTCTCATGTATATGTTAAGTAATATAATGAACGTGTGTCTCTATGTATGTATATATGCGTACACAAACACACAAACACATACACATATATATGTACCACACATACATATATGCTTTGGGAAATCACTTTATCTGACAGGATTATTATGTGAACTAATTCAGTTAATATACAGAAAGCATGCAGTTATAACTGTCCCTGGCTCACAGAAAGTTCATATAATTATTAGCTATTATTATTATCATTGCTGCTGCTCTAATGTTAAGTTTAATATACCAGTGTTCCCAATGTTCTGAAGAATATGATTTACATATATTCTATCACTTGAACAAGGTGAATAAGTTTGGAAACTACTGTCACTGAAGCAGAAAAAGAGCATGGAATTTTGAAATATACTTGGGATTTTTAGAGGGAGTAGAGGAAGAACTGTGAGCAGGGAGTATCTCTTGTCACAAAATACTTTGAACTCTCTTGAATTTAAAATCTATTTGCATGTCATATGAGATTTGTGAGTAGAGATAACAGAATTGCGTCCTATCCCAAACCTTCTTTATTCTTTAACAGCAGCAGCTGACACAGGAGAATAATTTCCTGCTTCACTGTGCTGACAGTACATCGCCTAGATTCAGAAATTATATCCTCAGCAGGAAGGCAATAGGTTTCTGTCTCTACTGAAGAAATAGAAGGATAGAAAAATTACACAAATAAAAATGATTCATTATTATTATAAAAGAAAAACCAAACTATACTGAATTGATTTTAGCTGGTGACACTCTAAGTAGAATTAAGTTTATTTTAAATTTCAAGTGTTTGATCATAATATTTTAAAAATTAAAGTTTTATTTATTCATAATCTTTAAATCCTGGAAACATCATATTTCTACTTTTCCTGAAATTTTTAAACAAAGGAAAAGTTTTAGTAAAATAAACTAAAACTTATTTGTCCTCTGATTTTATTTAGTTATACCTAGTGTGTAGAACATTGTATGTTCTAGTTCAGACAGTAAATGTCATTAAAAAAAAACCCTCAGAAAAATGGTGGTAAATGAAAATTAATAGTTTATATTAATTTTGCGTTACCAGAAAAATTACTCTTCATTCAATAAGTAACTTCTATATGTATACCTGTGAGTGTATCTATATGCAGCATATTTATAAACTACTAGGTTTTCCTCTAAATACTCCAGTAACTTGCCTTATTTAAAGTGATTTTTAAGGTGTGTGTTAGTTTTACTAACTATAAATGTCATGAAGGTATTGTAGACTTCTGGTCTATAATGATAAATTAGCAATCTCAGGTTCTTGAGGTAAGTTTCCAGATTCAAGTCTTTTTGCCATTTACTAGTCATGTGTTATTAGGCAAATTACTTATCATTTTGTCCCCTCATCTATAAAATGAGGATAATAATAATAGTGTCTTCCTAATGGGATTTGTTTGAAGAGTAAATGAAAATCTACATTAAAATACTTAGGACAAGTCTAGCACATGGTAAAGCATTTAATAAATGCTAGTTATTATTATCAATAATAATATTACTATTATGGTTAAGTATGGCAGATTCAGCACACTCCCTTCTGAAATTCCACTAAAATAACAAAAAAGTGTAAAACAAAAGGACAAAGAAAATGGCAGAGAAGACAACAGCAAACAAGAAATTAAACAAGGTTCCAAAAAATGAAAAACTCAGGCAGAAGACTAGTGATTCGGCACAGCAGAGGAAGCTGAAAACTAAGTGGCAGAAAAAGAGGATAATACAATCAAGAAAATTTGCCTAATGGAACCCCAGAAAGGCAGAGGTAATTTTAGCAGTGAATACTGAGGGATTTTCTAGAAGTCTATACAAAGAACATTTTCACGCACAGGCTAACTACCCTATTCCACATATCTTTCACTTCTAGAAGATCAGAGGTTTGAATGTTTTGAACAGAAATGTTCCTGACTTAGAACTAACAAGCACAACACAGATAGAATCAAGATACAAGGGAAAGCTGGATTTGAACTGGTTCCTACATGTTGGTAGGTAGATGTAAACTAACCAGAAAGAATATCTGCAGATTAACTGGGGAACATTTAAGACCCCAGAGAATAGACATATAGATACCACAATCTGGCATCTCCAAGAAAAATTCTGACTCTTTGCTTAATCATCCTCATGAAGCCATCTAGCAACAATTCTTGTCCCCAGAAACACAGCTACCAACCAAATCTGCAGTACCTGATTAAGTCATGGCTTTCAGAGAAGTCTTCAACATGAAAGACTAAAATCAATATAAATAAAGTACTCTAAGGAAATACAATACAAAGAGCAGAAGAAATCTTAAAAAAATATTATCCTTATAGACATAAAACGATCATTACAGCCACAAAGAACAAAGTGCTATGTAAAAAAAAATAATAATAATCAGAGAAACAGTGATAATATTTAGAAAATAAAAATAGCTGAAATAAAATATTCAATTAAACAGAAAGCCTAGAAAATGTCCTACAAAGTAGAATATAAAGAAATAAGAAAACAAAAAAGGAGAGAAAAGAGAATGGGAGCACTGCCTTCATAATTCTAAGGAAAATTATTTTATAGGCTACAATTACATAATTGTAAGCTGATAATCAAAAGTGATGATGGGATGAAGACATTTTCAAATGAGCAAACTTCCAAGGCTCCTTTATCAGGAAGCACCTGAAAAATAAAATATACTACTGTAAAAAAAAAAAAAGAGAGAGAGGAAAACTGGGGAGGAGGAGCATGAGATTCAGGAAATAATGGATCTAGCATGAGACAAGAGCTAGAGAAAGTCTCAAGATATACACTATATACTAGGAGCAAAAAGCAACCAATCTAGGTTGAGAACATACCATTATGGAAGGATAGGACTCCACAAAAAAAACACAAATTTGATACGGTGTTCGAAATAATATCTGAGCATTCAAAGAAATTACTGATATGCATATAACATGTTGAAACATTTAGAGGGAAAAACTGTAGGTACACAAAAAATGAACAAATAAAAACAACGTAATTATTAACTGCAGAAAAAAGAAAAAGTTGTAGGAGAAAGGAAAAAATTATAATGCATCACTTCACTCAAAAAGGAGCAATATTTATAACATAATAGTGCTAATTTAATGCAAAATTATTGGGTAAGTAGTTGAGAAAATGGAGTGGTTACTGTGTAAGTATATGAGAGAATGAAATGACACAAATGTGAGAATGATCTCCAACTAATCAAAAGGGAAATTAATACCAAAAAAAATGATAAATCAATAAAGAACAGTTTAAAAGTATTATTTAAAAATATGGAAATGCCATAAGAAA
>CM052896.1:65192695-65313170 GCA_028534135.1 Potos flavus
ATGACTTTAAGATTTTATTTTTATTTATTTGACAGAGAGAGAGAGATCACAACTAGGCAGAGAGGCAGGCAGAGAGAGAGGGGGAAGCAGGCTCCCCACTGAGCAGAGATCCCGATGTGGGGCTCGATCCCAGGACCCTGAGATCAAGACCCGAGCCGAAGGCAGAGGCCTTAACCCACTGAGCCACCCAGGCGCCCCTGTAAATGATGACTTTAATTGCATTTTCACGGAACTCTGATCTTTCCAAACTATGCATTCATGTAGTATACATAAGGCCAAATACAGAAGTGGAAGTTGAAAACTTCAGTCCTAAAATCACATGTTTAGAAATATCTGTATTTGTACTGCCTTTGTCCTTTCTTATACTGAGTAAGTATGTTAGTTAAATGGGTGAAATTTTTAACAAAAAACTGACCATAACTAATCCTATTAGTATGTAATATATAAACAATATGGTAAAAGATTATTTTAGTTATTAAAATATGTCCAACATGTATGTCTGGTTTAGTGTTTCTGTTGGATAAGAATGTTAAACCTTTCATACATATAATGTTATATGTCATTTACGCCTCAACAAAAAAATTACATGAATGCACAATTTGTATTTATGTAAAATGCCTCAAGTCCTTTTTGACAAAGTTATTTAAAAACCCTCACAATGAAATTTACTTGAAGGTCTCTGCATTACACATGAGATATGCAAGGTTGATTTCAGGCAGGGACTGTGTTTTCTTCATCACAGTACTTTAAGAAAAGTTAAACCTTTAAGTACTATACCAGAATTTTAAATATGTTTATGGAAAATTTTCTAAAACATATCACACATATCCCTAACTTCTTAAAATGTGAGGTACACAATTTAAACATTTCCTGATGCATTAGGGTCAACACTGCAAGCATCAGCAATTATACTGTGTGGCAAGATAGTGTAAATAGTAACAGATAAACTTAAGAGCTACTGAAATCCATAGGAATTCTGCAACTGTGTTAAGAAGTCCATGCTGAGAGAATTCACTTGTCTTTGATCCCTCTGTTTTGAAAAAACACAACAGTTGTTCGACGTTGCTCTCCATCCATACCCACTGTACCTAGACTCTTGCAGTTTTGGATAACAGAAAAGGGTAACAGAATGTTATCCTTTTTAATATCTAGGTAGCTATTTGATTTATCCTCTACCCCCAAAGCAGATGATGTGGAACCATCTTGTTACTGGGAGTTTTACTATTTTGTAGTGCTGCCCTTGAGGTCTGTTAAAGCACCCTTCCCCCTTCCAGGAATACAAAGACATTCTATTTTCTTTCCTCCAGTGGCTTCCTTCTGTGCTGCTGTCTCTGCTGTTGTCTTAGCACAAAAGAGTTTGCACACCTGCTCCCACAGTCCACCACTGTCTCCCCTCTTCCTTTCCCCAACTTTTTTCTTTCTTGCCTACCTAGTCGATATCTATCTTATTACTTCTTGGATTCCACATATATAAGACCAAAAATTCAGTGTGATATGAGGCCAAGACATGATAAGAGACTGGACAGACAGGAAAGAGAAAAGGTAGACCATGCTCATTCATTTTTGTAATCTAGCATTGAGTACTCTTTATAGTAAGGACCAAATGATATTGTGTGGAAATGAACTAACTACATAATAAAAACAAATCACTAACGAATGAAATTAATTAACTTAAAACCAGAACCACCACATTGTCTCTTTCACTAGTCTTCTTTTTACTCTTATCTAATCCCTGATTGGTGCTGAAAATTTGACAGGAAAAAATGAGCATGAGAATGCAAACTGAAGGTAAAGTTCTTAAATAAAGACATTACAAATGGCCATCCGTATAGAAAAAAACATAACTCAGAAAGTGATCTATAGTCATTATAAGGCATTTAAAAGGGTAAAAAGAAAACATGATACAACTGAAAAACTGGTAAAAAAAAAAACAACAACATGTTGCATGGTGGGTAAAGATACAGATAGAAATATAACTTGAATAAAACTACATGAATTACATGAATGGCAAAATATTATTTCAGAGTCATTGTGAAATAAAAAACTAAAAATGTTATAAAGAGTACATAAAAGAGCTTAGCAAAATCTTAAAAATGTCATGATTGAGGAATTTAAACAGAGCTGAAGGTTAGACACAGGGTACATAACAGATTTGAAATTTCTAAGAAAATATCATACCTACTTTGAAGGCTCTTAGTAGAACTATTCTATATTATCAGCTTCAAATTCCAGGTCTAACTCACTGTCATCAGAACAAGAATTACCATTAAAAATCAACTATATGCAGAGTGCTATATATGTGTGCTATCTAGTCTGGCTCCAATGGTTATAACTATTTAGGGAAAGTGATTTAACTTTTGTGCTTCAGTTTTCTATTTATAAGAATAGACCCTACTTCAGGGCGCCTGGGTGGCTCAGTGGGTTAAAGCCTCTGCCTTCGGCTCAGGTCATGATCTCACGGTCCTGGGATCCAGCCCTGCATCGGGCTCTCTGCTCAGCAGGGAGCCTGCTTCCTCCTCTCTCTCTGCCTGCCTCTCTGCCTACTTGTGATCTCTCTCTGTCAAATAAATAAATAAAATCTTAAAAAAAATAGGGGCGCCTGGGTGGCTCAGTCGTTAAGCGTCTGCCTTCGGCTCAGGTCATGATCCCGGGGTCCTGGGATCGAGCCCCACATCGGGCTCCCTGCTCGCAGGGAAGCCTGCTTCTCCCTCTCCCATTCCCTCTGCTTGTGTTCCCTCTCTCGCTGTGTTTCTCTCTGTCAAATAAATAAAAATCTTAAAAAAAAAAAAAAAGACCCTACTTCATAAAGTTATTGGTTACAACAAATAATATATACATAGCTGAATATGGCCTTGTAAATAGTAAATGTTCAATAAATGTCAGCAGTATTACTACTATTGCTATTATTTTGCTATACTTTGTCCCTTATCATCTAATATTTCTCCTTTTAACTAATAAGAAAGTTAATCCCATAATATGACCAAGACTAAGGAAACAAAAATTGTAGTTCTGAAAGTAAAAAATAGATACTGAGAAAGAGGACCACTGTATTTATTCTTTCTTACTCGGTATTTCTTATTGATGCTAGTAATTGCTATTATCAATATAAATTATAAGAAAACAGAAGTCATCATAATAAGAAATGAGAAAAGTAAAAAGAATAAACTCATTTACATACTTTTTTAAAGGGCTAAATGCTACTTCAAAAAATCTTCCCTAAGAAATCAATCCAATCCTTAGACAAACATTCTATTTTTTTCACTCTCCCAAAAGTAATCTTCAACAGTACTAAGAAATCTTTCTCACATAGGATGAGCTCAATAACTAGAAAATGAAAAAAGAAAATCCATTTAATTTCCTATAAAAACAGTTGCCTTCAATCCAGCTCACTTTTAATAAACTTCACAAAAGATGTTAAGTTATTATTTAAAAAAACAATATAAAAAAATAAATAAGTAAAAATAAAAACCAATATAATTGGGGAGGGTAAGTGCTGTGGTAAGTGCTATGAAATGTGTAAGCCTGATGATTCACAGACATGTACCCCCGGGGCAAAGAATACATTATATGTTAATAAAAAATAAAAATAATTAAAAAATAAGAAATTAAAAAACCAATATATTAAAGTCTATATACGTTTTTTTTAAAGATTTTATTTATTTATTTGACAGAGAGAGAGAGACAGCAAGAGAGGAAACACAAGCCAGGGGAGAGGGAGAAGGAGACTCCCCACTGAGCAAAGAGCCCGATGCCAATGCGATGCCGATGCCGGGCTCAATCCCAGAACCCTGGGATCATGACCTGAGCCGAAGGCAGAAGCTTAATGACTGAGCCACTCAGGCACCCCGAAGTCTATATACTTTTGATTTCAATTTTAAAATCTAATTTAAAATAATATAAGTATAATCAATTTAAATGTAACTTGTAAAGAATGCCTTCAGAAAAATTTATTTATAGTTTCTCTTATTTGGATTATCCTATGACATTCATAGGTCTTGCTTGATTTGAATAGTTTGCTACTGGTTAGAGTAACCTAATCCAGACAACTGTTAATAAGATCACTTGTATTTTATAGATGGTTATTTTATACCTGTTTCATTTCCACTCTTCTGCTTCATTAACTTTCCATTTTCTCAAATCTATTAAATCTGAAGTAGCTATCTCAAAATGCAAAACATCTGATAACATTTTAAGCAATTTTTTTCTTGCTCAAGATGAACTAGTAATGCTCTTTTTTATTTAAGTTTTCCATTTGGTAATCAATACAGCTTTCTGCACTACTGCATGTTTACTGAGAAAGGCTTAACAAATACCGTATTATGTTTATTTCTGCCTGTATTTGTAACACCTGAAGAGCTTCTTGATATTTACTATGTGACACATCCTAACAAAAATAGTCATAAGACTGCTAAAGCAGAAAGTCAAGGAAAAGGTGGCAATAAGGAAAGGATCTGCTGGGATTGCTGGGATGTTGGGAAAAAACTAAGCAGACAATATTGAACTAACAGGAAAGATTTGGGGAAAATAGAAAAGATTTCTTTTTTTTTGAGGGAATCACAGTGCACTAATTACCTGTTTTTGAAACATATTGCTAACTCTACAGTACGGTAACTGTTATTATATTTTCTTTCTCAAAACTCCTTATAGATAATAATTCAGAATTTCATTTCCTTATATACAACACCAATGATCAACAAAATAAATGCTATTTAGAACAAATATTTGTAGAAGAAGAATCTAAACCCACACGTAGGCAGTGTTGTACAATGTAGAGCATGGACTCTGGAGTCAGATCAATCTGTGTACAGAGTAATCTTCTTCAGCTACCAGCTGCTTGACTTAGGTCAGGCAATCTAATTTCTGAAATGGTTATAATACATGTACAGACTACCAGAGTACCTAGGTGAAACAGGTAATATAATCTTGTAAAAAAAATATAGCATACTTTTATGTTTGGCAATATATGTTAGATAGCCAGACCAGTCTTTCTGCCTAAAACATCTAAATATATTGGGAAAAAATATTAACACATTATTCAGTGGCATTTGTTAGCTGGCAAGAAAGTAATAAATATTGAAGTGAAGACCTAAATGAATGCAGGAACCCAGAGGAAAAAGTAGAGCATTTCAGAGAATATTTACCTTGGATACATTTGATGAACCAACATAATCTGAGCTTCTTTTTATCTTTCTGAATACGAAGATTAGGATAAAAAGTACGGAGTATGTTCAAAGTGGGCAGACTACTAAGAGGGTCCCTAATAACCCCGACACCAATGTGTCGTGCCATCACTGTAAGTGTTAAACAGAATCATCTTTTCACTATTACAATTCCCCCAACATACCTTGGAAAGAGGGAAATAAAAATCTCTAGGAATTCATAACTACAGGTCCACCTTCAAGCAGGTTTCAGCCTGAATTCAGTGTCAAGTTGTTCCAACTAAGAGTGACCACAGGCATCTTACAAAAGTACATGCAAAGCCATTGTGAAGAGTACCACGTTTATCCAAAGTTTCAAAAAATTCCCAGATAAATGATTAAGAAAAATTAACAACAATAAAAAATTTATGAAGTGCACAAGGAAGCATAGCTACATGAGAGAGAACTAGCAGAAACTAGAGAAAGCAGAATTATCACAGAGAATTTAAAATAAGTATTCAGTCTTGCAAACAAATGAGCAAAGAGATCTGAAAAAGAATCAAACAGCACTTCTAGAAATGAAAAATAACTGAAATTAAAGAACCAAGCAAAGTATCTTGCATATAGAATATCATACCACATTTTAATTCATTTCTTCCCCATTTTCCTCCCCAAAACACAAACATTTTGATTAAATGAGCAAGAAATCTGAATTATTTAAAAGCCTGAATTATAGTTTGCATTCTCATGCAGTTTATTAAATCATATTTCTTGACAACAAACCAGATGATTAAAATATTAACAAAGACTGAGAAGTGGATAAGAATGATATATTTGAGTGTTAAAGAATGTTTCCAATGTAGTTTCTAAAAATTCCATGTGCCTCGCAATCTTACTTGCTTTCTTTATCTAGACAATTCTATTTATCATGGAAAGTAACTGAATAAGCCTCAGATCTAGATATACAAACTATCAGAAAGTTCAAAGTGACAAAAATGAAGATGTAAAACTTGCCTGTTATTAATAACAAATAATTACCACACCCAATTTCAATTACTGTAATACTTGAGAGCACAGCCTGAAGCAATTTTCTAGTTGAAAAGAATTAGTTCCAGATTGTTCCAAATCTTTACTTCTTTAATAGTATACTATTTCATTATGCGGATCTTCCCTTTTAATAACAAGCCCAAATAATTTTGACATTCTGATTCAATACACACTTAAACAAGAGTTGTGTTTTCATTAATGACTTTATACCTTCCATTCTTGGTTCTTCATCTTAAAGGATCTACAGAAGTAAATGCCAGAAAAGATAACAGGAGGAAATACTCTTCTACCTCACTAAAATAAAGATACAAATTATAGTAAGAGATAGTAAGAGAGAGCACAAGTGGGGAGAAGAGGAAGAACTAGGCTCCCCACTGAGCAGGGAGCCCAATCTGGGGACTCAATCCCAGGACCCTGGGATCATGACCTGAGCCAAAGGCAGATGCTTAACCAACTGAGACACCCAGGTGCCCCTCAATGTATCATTTATGCTCTCCCTTGTTTAGTCCTCTTAAATTCTGTGAAAGTGTTCCTTTCACAACTTATAAATATGCATAACAAAAATATTATCTACTGTCCACATATATGTATAACTCGATGGGTTACAGAATTTGTTATCTCCCTTCCTATCAACCCACAGATTTTACTTACAGACTGGTGAAGTAGAAAGCAATGACTGGTGATGTGTTATTTTGGTTTAGAGACTAATATGGATTAAAAGATTTTGGTACATATGTAATAGAATGATTAATGATACCTTTCCTATTGCCTGCGATTTGGAACTAGGACTCAAAGAAGGGAACAAGGAGAAAATAAGTAACTTTCCATTCTAAAGAGGATAGAAAACAACGGAGGTCAGACAGTTCTCTTTTGGGAGTACCCTGACCCTGTGGTGTTGCAAAACAAGGGAATGATCTCTACATACTGAGGGTACTCAGAAGAAGAGAATATGATTTCACTTAAGAATCCATGTTAAAATATTAGGGATAAACTTTAAATAAAGATGATATGATCTTCATTGTCATTGAACTAGTAATCTACTAGTGCTAGACAAGATTCGTAATTACAATGAACACAAAGCACAGAATGCTTCATGAGCACAAAAGAAGGGTCCCTTAACTAGATTAAGAAGGTGATGACTAGATGGCTGAAAAAGTTAGTCCAGTGAGTTGAAGAACCAAAAGATAACAAAACTTTAAGAGAACTGAGTAACTTCAGGAGTAGCACAATGCTGGGAAAATTGAAACTCGACATACAGATTATGCTTTCAAGAAATCTGCAGAGGGGAGGGAAGCAGTACCATAAGAGAGTTATGAGATTCAAAGAAAGGATATAGTCTTCTGTAATTTAAGATAAATAAGAACTGAACATATTTCTAAGCTGAAAAGAAGGATCTAATGAAAAAATAAAAAGATCCAAAGAATGAGATAATATAACAATAGTATAAAAAAGGTAAAAAGAAACATGATAAAATATAGCCTCAAAGATGAAGAGAGAATTCCCTCTCAAAAGATAAATGCAGGCAAAGATTAAAGGCAAAGTTATAGGTAATATGAAGTATAAAAGAAGCTGATGGAGGTCCTTGAAGATAATCTAAGGAACATGAAGCAAGTTCATTTAAAGAGTAGGAAGATGTTGGGGTGAATTTCTAGGTTGACAAAGATGAAAAGTTTGAAAAGTAGGCACAGGATAGAAAGCTAAATAGAGATAGCTAAAAGGATAAAAACAAGAGTTGGCTCAATTGGAAATATATGTTAGACTGAATAGCAGAAACAACTGGTCCAATTTTAGTCTTTTATGTAGGGATGCTCAGCAACTCCAGAGCAAAAGTACATAAAGTGGATGACAGTAAAAGTATAAGGCTGAGCTACATCACTTATATTCTAAATACTGACAGTTTAAGAAAACAAGGATTGCACATTTTTAAAGATTTTCAAGAACAGAAATGGATACTATAAAATTGGAAAAAGTAAAACAGCAATGATATGGTTAGTGTAGAATGTAGCACATTCATTGCTTCCTCGGAAATGTCATCTAGTTTTAATTTCAAATTATTTCATTCTGTTAGTTTCCACACACATCCTTCTCTTTAACAAAGTCTTAATATAAAACTGTATTTTGCAGCAAACAACTTTGGGTTCCAGCTTTAAACTAAGCCACAGGAATTAGTAGTTACTTAAAACTGAAAAATGTTATCAGAAAATAGTTACTTAATACCTTCAAAATTTTCGAGTTAACCAGCTACTCCAAACAAAATGGCTTTTTATATTAAAAAATCCTAACTGTATTGTCAAGTATCTTCTAGGTAAATTCTAACTAAATAATTCTCTGAAAACTGCAAATACTCCTACCGTTTTGGAGTACTGATCATCAGTGTAGGTTTGAATATATAATAACTAGTGATTTAGAAAGTTATTTTAACATATTGTGTGTAATCTGATTTAAAAAAATAAAAGTCCAAATTATTTGATGGACTAAAATGCCTCTAGTCCTTGCCTGACACTCCAGCTTCATTGTGTATCTTCTCCCTTGAGAAGAGATCTGGTCTTAAATATCTCTGTACATAGCAAAATGTCCACTACATAATCCACATTTAATAAACATTTGCTAGTTAAACACATGGATAAGTAAATCTTTACTTTAGATCTTTAACTTAGTTAACATCAAATTTAAAGAAATAACATGAAAAATTATGAATCAGGAATTACATTAAAATTCCAAAGTTATATTTCCTACTCATATATAACTTATTAAATATGACTATAACCATAGTCTAAATATGTTTTATTTGCATAATATAGAGACAAACCTTAAAACTATTTTGCAAGGATGAAAATTAAAAGCATGATCTGAGTACGTTGAAACCAATCATGTTATAACACTTTAAAAATAAAATTTCAATAAAAAACATTTAAAAACAAGTCAACTATGGGAAAATTGCTTTCATTGAAAGGATTTCTCGACATCATAAAAGGATATGGTAAAAAGAAAAGGGATTTTTTTTTTTTTAAGATTTTTATTTTATTTATTTGACAGAGAGAGAGAGATCACAAGTAGGCAGAGAGGAAAGCAGAGAGAGAGGGGGAAGCAGGCTCCCTGCTGAGCAGAGAGCCTGATGCAGGGCTCGATCCCAGGACCCTGAGATCATGACCTGAGCCGAAGGCAGAGGCTTTAACCCACTGAGCCACCCAGGCGCCCCAAGAAAAGGGATTTTGAATCAGAAAAACCTGTATAAAATCTCTATCAGTTGTGTGAAAATAGTATAATATAGATATTTCCAAAATAGTACGTAAGAATGATGTGCAAACTCACATCTCACATAAATGAACACTAAAACTAAGGGATAATTTAAGAAAGAAACATGTAATTAATAAGCATGCCAAAATAAAATGTTTTAAGTCACAAATCTTAAGCCATAATTTTGAGTCACAAAATTAAATTTCAATGTCAAACTTAAAAATGAAATCAAATGCATAAATACATCCTTGTCCCTGTAATCCATCAGTTTTTCTCTTTTACAACAGTGACAAAACAACTTCCTCTACTGAATCATCTATATATTGACAGGTATCCAGATTGATTTTGTCTTATTCTGGCAGATTATTTCCATAGTTCAAGTATATTTTGCCAGTAATATATACCAATGAAATGCATAACTAGAAAATAAGTCAAAATTGTTATTACGTAATTATTTATTAAGATATATTGCTGCTATAAAAACTCAATTATTTTTTTCTCCTTGTGTGTGAAATAATGCAATTTCCTTTAATAACTTAGTTCAGAACGAAAAAACATAAAATAGTAAGGTAAAAACTAATTGATTTAAATTAGAAAGAGAAAAGGAAGTCCATTAACTAGAATAATTTTTCATGGACAGTAAAATGAGGAAATTCCCAGTGGACAAGCATAAAGGTATCTCAAAATATTTTATAGGAAAATAATTACCACTCACATAGTTTATTCTTTTAGATGTGTATTTTAAGGCATAGCCCTCAAAAAAGATGAAATTTTGATATAGCACAAGATTCCAAGTAGTTCAATATACATTCACAATATGTATATATACCCCCTAACAGTTTGCATTTTAAGCTAACTGTGCTGCATTTTAAGCTAACTGTGCCCTCAAGGATCAATACATTTCAATTTGATACAATCCAATGAACTGGAATTATTTAGAGTTTTCTTAATTCTACTGCTTCATATTTATTCTTTGAAAATCAATTTTTGCAGGTATAAAATATTTATGCTACTATAATGGATATACTGATACTGATAGTCCTTAGAATACAGATTCTTTCCTATAGACTTCCCTGTAGCATAAAATTAAACATGAATCTAGATTTCCCATTGCTTTAGCTTTTGAAATTATAAACAATTTGAGTCTGGTCAATCCAGTAATTAGGACCGGCTACCTTCTGCCAATCTCCAGAGTTTGGAGATTTTCGGAGAATCCATAGCCAACCACATCCTTAGCTAATTCTGTACCTGGCTAATCAAAAATGCAGAATGCATTTTTGCAATATTTATTTGTGTTTTTAATATGTGCTTTTGGCTTTCATATATTGAACAAAATTAGAGTCATGATGGATTAAATGTAAAGTTTGACAGAGAGAGAGAAAATAAAGGATGACTCCCAAGATTTTTGGCCTTAGAAACTATAAGGATGAAATTGCACTTAAGATGGAGAAGATCGTGGGAGAAGTATATTTAGGTATTTGAAAGTTCAGAATATTTAATTTTAATATATTTATTAGACATACAAGTGATATCAAGTAGGTAACTGCATCATGAGTCTACAGATCAGGTGCAAGGTCCAGAATGGATATAAACATTTGGTAGTCATGGAAGAACAGATGGTTATTTAAAGCCATGACACTCAATAGGATCACCAAGGGAGTAAATATGTATAGAAGAAAGTAGAGAGCAATCCAAGGACTGTGCTCAGGAAAAGAAGAAACCAGCCAAGGAAATTCGAGGCTGTAATCAGTGAGGCAGAGGTGTGCTGGAAGCAAAATGAAATGCTTCAAAGAAGAGAGAGTGATCACTGTCGACCGCTGTTGACTGGTATATTGATAACGTAAGAAAGAATTGCTAAAACATGCCCGAGTAGCTATGAGGGAATGAAATGTAGAATAAAAGTGGAGGATTAGCCTTTGCTAGGTGCAGGCACAGTTTATCAGAATAAGAGAAAATACAGACTATGTAGGTACTGATATAGTTAGGCAGATAGATCTGGTGGTAGGAGCTCGTGAAATTGCTTTTAATTACCTTTATTTTCTAAGTTACACAGGACATCAGATCATCAATCAGGATGACAGAGGAAGTTTTGGATTTAATACTTAAATTCATCATATATTGTGTAGCCTGCTGCCTTAGTTCCAAAGAAGAGTGAAAATGTTCTAAGTGACAAGGAAGTTGGGCTATTTTCGACTTTCACAAACTATCTCAAATTTCTCTAATTCCCAAAACCGTACCCTAATATAATCAGAGATAAGCCTCAGTCATCTCTACTCTAGACTAATTCAGCTTCCTCTTCTATAAACTGCCAACATTCAATATTACTCTCAATCTAATCAGACTTCAAACACCCTGAATATCTCTACATGTCCTGAGTAGCTAAGAATAGATCCATCACGCTAAAGATTAGGCCCACGATATTGAATTATTCTGGAATTAAATGAACTTTAGCAAAGTTTCTCACTTTATTTTTTCCTAAAACATTTAATATTCTTACATATTCAAAGGTGTAATACTCTAAATATATAATTGAGATTACTCTATACTATGGCAGATATTCACTGATTTTATATTTTCCACAAAGCAGTAAGAATCAATATGATTTCAATTACATTTATTGTCCTTAAACGCACATTCACACACACACAAAAATCATATCTACAGTTGTTCTTCCTATGGCATTAAGTAAATCTTAAATATTTAATACAGGCATTTGAATACATTAAATTTATACACCAATTATGACAAAATAGACATTTCATAAAAAAATTTTCACCATAATGGCAATCAAGAATTTTTGTAAAGAGTCATGGAAAATATGAATACTTGTTTAGGAAAGAAAAGTAATAAACCATGACCCCAAAACACACTTTCAGTAAAACTATACAACTAAATTTTATTGGATCGTTCATGGAAGTTGCAGGAACATGAACTAAAGTGTTTTATAGAAACAATTTAAACAATTTTTTTAAAAGATTTTATTTATTTATTTGACAGAGAGATAGAGAGTACAAGCAGGCAGAGCGGCAGGATGAGGGAGAGGGAGAAGCAGGCTCTCCGCCGAGCAGAGAGCCTAATGCGGGGCTCGATCCCAGGATCCTGGGATCATGACCTGACCCAAAGGCAGCTGCTTAACTGTGCCACCAAGGCGCCCCCAATTTAAACAATTTTTTTTTAATTTAAACAATTTTTAAGCTTAAAAAATAGTTGAAAAATAAGTCTTATGGATTATCACCTATATTACTAAACATTTAGCTTCATCATTTAATATACTATGACTTTCTTTTTTACTAATAGGGAAAGGATTTTCAGAAGTCTTGGTATCTTGAAAAAATCATGACAGAAGTATTTAATATTCTATATGCCACCTGATTTCTTCTTATTAAAGCTCTGATCAATATTCTTAATGTTTTATATTTGTACAAAGATGAAGGAGGGATTAATAAATTATGTTAATTTAAATAATTCTTTGTTAATACAAAGAAGCCTATATGCTTCAGATGAGAGTGTAATATGCTTCAATATTATAAATTCATATCCTTAGTTTCCAGGTCAATGATATGGATAAAAAACAAACAATAAAGCTCTGTGTATCTTCAGGGGTGTCAAAGAACACGTTTTTAAGCTATGCACATAAAGGTATTCACATAAAATACCAACACAGTTGCAAATAGAAGGACACCTTAGAGTATTTAGAAGTTCTACATTCCATTAATCAACAGAAGTGAAGTGTTTAAAAACTCATTCCTATATGTAATAATGAATATCACTTGTAATTATCTATTAAAATATGAATGTGTGAAAACCGAATATATATAAAAATTGAACTGAATATATAAAAAGTCATTTATAAAGTCTAAATGAATATATACCAAGTTATTTATATTATCTTCAAGGGATGGGATGAGAAATTAGCTTTAACTTTCTCTGTATTGCCTGCATTTTAATAAGTTATTATGAAAATAATTTTTTTGAAAGGAAAAAATCCTTATAGCAATGTTTTCCTTTTTAGGGGCACATTTTTGTAATTTATTTTACATTAAATTGTCTACTGTATATTTAGTGCTATTAAATGTAACAAACATGGGAAGGAACAGATTAAAAAAGACAGAGTCATAAAATGCTTATTATGCTTATTATGACATACTTTTATATCTTCCCTTTTGTGGTGCCTGGACCAACAACTTAGAACCATATGAGGGGTACTAATATCTCCATCACAGAGATGAGAAAATTAGAGAAAGTTATAGATCCAAAAAGATTAAGTGATTTGACAAAAATCATATAGCTATAGTGTCAGAGACCAGATCCAAACTCTGCTCTTCTACCACATGTTCCCTTGGGGTCTCCATCCTACATGCTCAGAAGGCATTAAAAAGCACTGAACTGATTTGATAATTTCTTAATAAACTTCACTATGTAATGTCTAAAACATATTATAATCACAAAAATTTTTATTATAGTAACTATTGTCATGGTCATTTAACTACACCTTCCTAACCTCAAGTATAATTTAACAAATCTCTATGTTGGTTATGTGATTTCAAAAAGTGAAAGCAAAATTGTACAATGCTAAATTAAGAATAATTAAATAACTTCACATAAATAATCTCATAGATAAAGTGAAATTTCAAACTATCTTAGAGATCTTATATCAATACATAGATGGAAAAGTACATAAAATATACCAAAATTCAATGTTTACAGAGGTCTGGTCAGGACAGAAAACTTGTTTTATTTTTTTAGATTTTTTTTTTAATTTATTCATTTGAGAGAGAGACAGAGACAGACAGAGCACAAGCAGGGGGAGAGGCAGAGGGAGAGGGAGAGGCAGAAGAAAAATCCCCGATGAACTGGGAGCTCAATATGGGCTCCATCCCAGGACCTGGAGATCATGACCTGAGCCAAAGGCAGATGCTTAACCATCTGAGCCACCCAGACGCCCCCAGAAAACTTGTTTTTATGTCTCCATTTTGCTTGATTATTACGGTTTTTCTTTTGATAGCAAAATTCAAATTTGTAAGCTTTCCCTATTAGATGAATAGGGAAAATTATTATGCCATCAAAAATACGTTCTTTCCCAGTGATGGACCAATGTGGCAGTTGGGTGAATCTTACCTAAATTTTGAATACTGTATTTCTGAACTCAAGTTTGTAAGTAATATGATGTAAAGAGTTACAGAATAAACAGTAGACAAACAGGTTCCTCATTAACTTGTTATATCACAAATCATTTTAACTTTCACTGTCTTATTTTTCCTGAACTGTAAAACAGAGATAAAAATTCTTACTAAAAACAAGAACCTACCCTGAGATTCTAAGAATTGAAATAAGTGACAGAATGTAAGATCTAATTAAGCCATGATTAATAAACTACTTTTATGTACTACTTACTTTTATTAAGTTTTAGCTATATGGTTTTAGACTTTTAAAAACAAGATCATCACTATTCCCATTAACGATAATAGAGTTTAAATACTCACATAAAGAAATTCAGAGCCAGGCTCTTTGAAAGATACTGCATTTAGATAACTGTTACTTGAAACATTTCCCCAACTTAAAGTTTCCCTCAAGCAGAATTGCATTTGTCCTGCATATTTTGAGTGGCCAGAAAATGTACATATTCTTTACCTATATTATTTATCCCTCTAAATTTAAATTCTCCATCACATTGCAGTTTCTATTTATTTTTAATGCAGTCTGCTAAATTTTTGAAGGGCCTTCAGAAAAATCTTTGATAAAATCAATATTTTTAAAAAATCAAATAAAAACATTATGTTCAGAAAAGCTAGAATATGATTTGAAAGTTGGGTATTTTGTCATAAAGGGGCAATATTTATTGCAGTTTGCTTCAAACGGCTTCACTGCCAAGAATCTAGAGAACCTCAAAGCTTCTCCTATCAACATATGTACATTTCCTAAAAATAAAGACACTGTTTTCGATTCTTAACCATTTATTTTACTAAGCTATTTTTTGTCATATAAATATATTAGCATTATTATTCTTTAACAAAAATACAACATAAGGATTGCTATTCACATTCATAATCATCTGTCGAACTACATACTATTTGCAATATTTTCATTAACTTTCACAAACTTCAGAAAGTAAGTTACTAACACAGATCCCATGTAGATCATTTCAACAGTGAAAAGATTTTTATAAGGGCTGAAAACAGGGATTTACCAAGTAAAGAGTCTGTCAGCATTCTAAGCCCACCAGCATGAAACTATACAATATAAGTAGCAGCCTTCCACTGTAAAATTACTAATCTTAGTAATACAGTGCATTAAACATGCCACTTGAGATATATGCCAACCTAAACTGCCACATATGGCATATCTAGCTTATTATCACAGTTTGTGTTTTCATATCCAGAGTCATTCTAGTTCTTAAACAAGATGTCACATACACCAGTGTAGCTAAAAATGTGACAAAGCTTCCAGAGGAACATACCTTTCCTTAAACAAAATAGGTGTATTCTTCAGAAGAAATTTAAAATATACCATAAAGAAAATCTGGCTGGAAATTTCTAGTATAGAAGATATGAGTAAATACAAAATAGAGCATCATTTTAAAGGCAGAATTCATAAAAGATGTTAAATTTAAATAAACACTACTTTGAAACAATTTACAAACCCAAAATTTCTTCAAAATTTTTCTCAAAGAGAATTGTACTGCCTCTGCAAAAAAATTTATGCAGTTGTCTTACCTATATTATTTATCTCTTTTAAAAATGAGTCCTATCATACCATGATATGCATATCGATTTGAAGGCAATGAGACTTTGCTTGCGCTTCCTTTTAATTCAACTTTGAGTTACACAACTGGTATTATTGAATTATGAATAGCACTTAAATAAAGATTACACAGTGAATATTTTTATTTCACATTCCCATCTGGTGCTTAATGTCACTTCAGCTGTTCAATTTTTTAATGTTTCTCTACACAACTAGCCAATAATTTCACAAATCAGTATAAAATGCGAGATAGACTTTTAATCTCATTTTCTAAATGGAAAAACAGTGCCATATTTTTCAGTCTTTTTTAAATTAATCTGATTTTGATAGAGTATTGATTAAGACTGATTCCTATACGGGCGCCTGGGTGGCTCAGTTGTTAAGTGTCTGCCTTTGGCTCAGGTCAGTCCTGGGATAGAGCCCTGCATCGGGCTCCATGCTCAGCGGGGAGCCTGCTTTTCCCTCTTCCACTCCCCCTGGTTATGTTCCCTCTCTCTCTGTCAAATAAATAAATAAAATCTTTAAAAAAAAAAGACTGATTCCTATATGAAATAAATATTTATCAATGATGGAGAATCCGGTTGAATCTCAATAATCAACTGAAATTCTAAATAAAATAATTACGTAACAGAAAATCCACTAACAATGAATAAGAAGTTTCAATTTTCATTTTCATTGACCTGACACATACCAATGCTCTCTCATATACCAAAACTTTAGTGTTCAAATGACATCAAATTCACACATAAAAAAAAGTATACATTGTGTAAATCACAAATTTTCATCGAATTAAAAGTGAATACATCTGTTCACATGCCAAGAGAGCTAAAAAGGCCTACATATTCATGTAATTTAAGAAACGAGAAAAGCTGTGTCAGATATAGGATTCTAAACAGCTATGATTCAAAAGCAAACCAGTAAAAGAAAGCATTCAAGTCACTAACTTCAAATGCACCTGCACACACAAGATATGTCAAAGTGAACAAACGTCAAAAACAGATTTCTATCCTTACTGGTCCTGAATACAGCAACATTCTTCACTGGCAGTTGTCCTTCACGAGGTCCCCATACCTTTTTTCTTCTACCCTTGGCACATAATTGCTTCATAAAAGACAACCATCATATTTCTTAACATCTCTTTTTTCTGAATTCCTAGCTGCCTCACCTTTCCCTTAGTCTTTTCCTTCCTAAACAAATTAGTCTTCTTTTTAATTCTACTTATATTGCCTAAGCAGAAAGTCCTACTCCTCAACCTATTGCTCAGCTCTACTTTTAGATAATTAAGGTAATCCTTCTCCAAAATACAAGAATCACTATTTACATTTAAATAGATACATAAATTTTAATTACAGTACCACTGCCAGTCATATTATAGATGCAACATATATTTCTTCTTTAAAATAATTCTTGCTAATAAATGTATCCAAGTTGAGTACTTTTCAATCAAACTTTTATCTTTTTCACATGTAATACACTTTCTCTTATCTGTACAAATATCTGTATTATCTCCTTATCCCCATTCCCCCCCACACCGCCCCGGAATATCCACTTTTTATCCCAGTAATACCAAACTACTTTTGGACCCCTGAATATAACAGGAATTTTTCATATCTACATGGATATATATTTTGTCTCTCAGCCTCAAATGACCTTCCACTCTTGTCCATCCAGCCAATTAAAATTCCACCCTCAAACCTCCCCCCTCCTTTGAAGTCTTCTTTGAAGTCTACCCTCTCCTCTCAAGATCTGGTCACAGATAAAAATAGTTTCAACTTCTAGACACAATTCTATCATTATACACTTATTAAACTTTTTTATAACCAGGTATTTACCTTGTTTCTTATTGCTTCCTTGCTTGAGAATGAGATCTTCAGGGCATTGTGTGCCTAAATCTAACCCCAAAAGGTACACATAAACATTCATCAAAATGTTAAAATCTGGCCATGGTAATAGCAGGGGAAGCAGCCAGGTAAAGAAACACTACAATAGAGTTATTTTAACTATTTTCCACAGCTTTCAAAAAATTAGAATTTATAAAAATGTAGGGGACTAAGCATAAGACTAAACAGATTATCTACCAAATCTTAAATGTTTTCATTGGTTTCTTGTAGCAGAACTCAATGTACTAATAAAAGAAAAACATTAGTATTTTGGGCATTTCTCTAAATTTTAACTGTTTATAAAGTATTTAAAAAGTATTTAAAGACTAAAGAAGCCTGAATTTAGTAACTTTCCTAAAATTTTAGTTTCAAATAAAGTAACACATACTAACACTTTGATATTCAAGTCAATCAAACTCTAAGCTACTATGTAGCTGGTATATACTTTTTTCCTTCACGAATAAGAAAATTAAATAGCCCAGCATGTATAAAATCATAATGCATTTATACCTGTTAATTTCACCATTATCGGTGGTGAAAAAGACATTAAGATACATTAAAAATAAAACATTTATTAATTATATTTTTAATAATGTAACTTTAGTTATATTTATTCTGACTTAAGCAACATGAACTTAATTTGTAATTTGAAATACCTACATTATAAGATTTAATAGTTATATCACATTATAGTTTATTTACTGCCATGTGGCTACTTGTGCAAGTAAGGAATAGTCTGCTGGCTGATGGCTTTTTCTGAGATACCCTGAAAACCAAAGATTATTAAATATTAATTAAGCTCACGTTGCTTAAGTCAGAATATTTTAAAAGTTATCTTCATTTTTGGAGATGGCTTGATGTATTCTCCACAATACTGAATTTTGAGTTTCCCTCACACAGGACAACATGCTTAATACAAAGCGAAACTCCTCCTCACACTCCACTCTTCTTGCTTAATACCTGGCCCATACTTGTTTTAACACTTCTATGACCATTTCTGGTTTGTTTCAATATTTGAACTCATTAGTTCACTTATCTAAAATAAAGACTTTATATACACACACATCCCCCAATCAAGGTAAATTAGAAATATAATGAAAAACTAAAGACAAAACGCCTCCTCCATCCATTGTATTGATATTGCATGAGCACTTCACAGAAGAAGCCTCAAATCAGTCATTAATTCATTCATACATACATTCATTTAAATGTAACTACCACCTATCTTTACAGCACTGACCTGTACACTGAACATACAGCAACAGGCATGAAGGATGACATAAATTCCTTCACATCAATGGAGCTTAATTTAATTACTCAATCAATGTAAGTAAAGACTATCACAAAAGATTTTTGTTTTAGTTTAAAGCTGTGAAGAAAAAACTTCCTCAGAAATCACATTAAGTACTTTTATAATTACGTTAGGAAGTAGTCCTTAAGCTTACAATACAATGCAATCGTCAGAACTCTAGTTAACTGAGAAGCAGACCAATTTAGTGAAATGAATTGAAAAAAAGAGAAAATGGTGACATTTTAAAATTAATAATTATTGTATATCTTGATTTTTACTTATATTGCCTTACTACTAGCCTGTTGCGTATTTTTTAACCATAATATTTTGTCCTTTTAAACCGACTGTTATGAATACCCAGCCAAATATATAATACATAAGGAAATTTTTATGAAAGTCATAAAAATATGGAAAATACATATATCCTTGGAAACAGAATTTTTGAGTTAGAAAGTCTACACATTTTTTTAAAATCTAGGTCAATAATCTGTTAAACTAAAATAAAGAAATTTTAAAAAACTGAGCTAAGGAACAATGGAAGCAAGCAAAAAAAAAGAAAAAAAACGAACTTTGCAAATGAAAAATAACGAAGTGCAGAAATCAAATCATCCTGAAAATATTGACATTTTCAAACTACAATTACGGAAAAACAGAAAATGACCAGGATACATTCTAACCAAATATAATCTATCATATCTTTTTTTTTTAATAAGTGGTAATGATAAAGAGAACCTGTCTTTGGCCCTACAGTACAGCAAATCAACAACAAAAATTGTCCTAAAATATGTAATGAGCTTTCAACTTAATTTTCATAATGGGGGCACATTCGTTTTAAAACTAGGAAAGATAAAAAGTAAAGATCTATTTCCTCTGAGGGTCATATCTAAAAAGGGAGGGAGGAAAAAAGAGGGGAGCAAAACAAGAAGAGAATGAAGTACCTACTAAAATTGTACCACAAATTCAGAAAACATATTTAAAAATTACAGGATTAAGTTATATCACTTAATCTCCTGGTATCTTGGTTTTCTCCATGGTTAAAAAGAGATTCTGGAAGAGATCAGATCTAATATTCATTTTTTCATCTAGTTCCACAATTCCATAATTTTTCCAATCTCTTCAAATGGAAAGCCTCTTTGCTACTTCTAAGTCTTTGACAGAGATACCATATAACAAGAAAAAACTTAAAACTTAAGAAGACAGCAACAATTAAAGCACAACTTTTTAGGGAAAAGTAAAACATACCCATATTCCTTTAACAAAGAAAAAGATGCTTTGTAATACCTTTAAGTCTTGATGACCAAAGAGCTGCCTACACCTGTGCTCATAGGAAGCGTCTGATAAATACACATAATAATTAGCAAGAAAAAAGCTTCCAGACAGATTACACACCAGGTTTTTTCTTTTTTTTAAATAAAAGCACTTCCATGACTTTAAAAAAAAAGGTCTTAGAAAAATAGGAATACAGTTATAGAAAGAATAATTAAGACTGAATATGTGAATGAACAGTCTCCAAGTAAACTCAACTGCTTCCAATACTAACTCCTTCAAAAACAAATTATTTCAAGAATGAATATAACCAAAATTGAAAAGTTATAATTCTTCTAAAATATTTAGTAATATATAAAAAAACTTGTACCACATTCCCACTATGTTCAGTGTTAACAAAATGTACCCCAATTCCTTTCTGCCCTTCCCCCAAATTACTAGTTCTTAAAAAAAGTCACTGAAACTGATTCCTAGAGCAGCAAAATACTAAGTTTAAATGAAAACAACTTTCTTCTTTAAGGTAAGAACGATTTTTAAAAATTGAATCAACTGAGAGTCAGCTTTTATTATATCCTAGAGGGAATACAGGATATGAAGACCTATTTAATTAATAAGTACATTATGTCATTATGTGAAAATTTCTCCTGCTAAGGAATTACGGAGTCTTCGTGGAAAACTGTTCTCAAAAACCTTTAAAACAGAAAAATTATTCCTCAAAACTTCAAAAACTGGTTCAGTTTTACAAGGAAAGTAAAAAACACCTTAGTGTAAAATTTAAAAAATTACTGAGTTCAGAATAAAATTCATTGTAAGTTACAAATCTGCTGAACATCAGTAGGACATAGAACAGGTCTTGAAATGAGAAAAAATATATTAATTTTAAATATAAATTATTAAATAAAATTAGTTTAAGAATCGTTACCAAAAAAAGGCTTATTTTCCACACCAAATAATCTTACCTGAATCATTTTGCTGTTAAAAAACTCAAGATACTGATTTCACTTTTCATCTGGTCCTGTCAACGATGCTATGACAGGCCCTGCAGGAAGCAGCAAAAGATCAATGATGGAGTGTAGCTATGATGTGTTTTCATGACCAAGTTTTGCTATGGAAAAAGATATCCACATAGTAGCTTGAAACTCAGGAAATATTGAAAATATCTTAAAAAGTTTCTCAGTGTACATAATATTCCTTTTTTGTACTTTGTAGTCTTAAATGTTTATTTTTATTCAATTATCTTCTTTATCAAAAATTTAAAAATGACAGTGCAGTATATATGTGGAATTTTAAAGAATCATTGCTATATTGATAAGAATTGATAAAATAATTATCCAAGGTGTCAAAAATGAAAAATGTTTAAAAGTATGGGAATGATTCTCTTAACTTTCACAGATGATTATTTTAATCTTACTTCTCAAGATTACTATAATTACCTGTAAATTATTAAATATGCATAATTTAATTAAAATAAACTTTAACAGACTTCTTGCAAACAATAACTTCAGAATCAAATAGTTCCCGGCAATAATGGTAAAAATTCCTTCAAGAAAAGCATATAGGTTACAAAATAACCTGTACAAACTCCAGAACCTAATTACTCTTTGGTAATTGACAGGTTATATTCAATAAAGACGAAAAAAGTCAAATTAGTAAAACTAATAGAAAACTCAAAACTACAAAAGTCATTCACAAGATTCCAAATGAATTTTTAAATTAAGAATTATTTTTAAATAGTATAGCACCTTACCAGATTTAATATAAAGACATTTTTACCTTAGGAATTAGTTTCATTCAAGGGCAATTAATAAAACAGCACTGTCATAAGACCCCCTACAATAAGTGGAAACACTATTAGAAGACATACGAAAGTTCTATGTATGTCTTGGAAGCATACTGAAGTCAGTGTTTCAAATAGATTAAGAAATTTAAAAGAAGAGAAATACATAACAGATTAATTTTTTTCAGAGTTTTTATGCTATACCTGTCTTGTTTGTTGCAACACTTCAAAGGATTCGGCAGAGTTTGCTTGCTAAAGCCTCTAACATGCTAAAAGATACAACTTAATTTTACATGGGTTATTTCTCGTATAAGAATAAACACATGATAAGCTACGATAACACTAATAAAAAAATTACAACGTACCTCCATTTATTTTGCTCACTCATTTGAAAATGTACTTGTGGAATAGGGAAATTTAAATACTTCTGACTTAAGATTGTTTTCTTTCTATTTCTATACAAACATCTTGTGTGTGTGTGTGTGTGTGGATTCTATCACATTCATAGAAATCATTTTAGTTTCAAATATCTCCATATAAAAAAGTGGAAAAGCCGATGCCATATCTTTTACGAACAAGATGAAGAAAATGGAAATTTCACCAACCCAAGCACCAGGAAGTACTGAAAAGTACTGCTTCATTTCTTGCATGTTGTGTTTTATACCATGACACTTCAGTCTCTGAGGGTCAGGTTAATTAAGCTCCATAGCAGCTGCAGTGCAATGTGAGACACACACTGCTGCGGTTCCCACCAGTCCAGTCCAATTACCTGTAGTATTCCAGCACTGGACAAGTGACAACCAACCTCTTCTCTCTAGTCACTTGCTCCCACTGGTCTACTGATAAATGTTAGAACAAACTAACCTCCTTTTGGAAAAGACTGCAAGCTGAATGCACCTGCTGCAGACTGCAATGATGAGTCCCAGAGAGATGTTTGTCAGTCAGATCTCTGCAGATGTTGTTTAACTTTATGCTAGAGCTGTATCCAAAGATGGAAATGAGATGGCAATCAAGCACAAATCTCCCACCCTGGTCCCCCCAATTTTATTTTGAAAAGCTGCGCTTGCTCATAAAAGTGGTTTAAAACAACTCCACTAAACTGAAAACAACTAAACTAAATTCTATGGTAAAAAGTAGTTTATTAGGTACTGAATTTTAGGTAACAAGTGGTGTAATTGTGTTCAATAAGTGTTATTCATGTTATTGAACAGCTTAAAAATTCTCTTAAGCCAGAGCAAAACAAAACAAAACAAAATAGCTATAAAATAGCAAGTTTTCGGGGGCGCCTGGGTGGCTCAGTGGGTTAAAGCCTCTGCCTTCGGCTCGGGTCGTGATCTCAGGGTCCTGGGATCGAGCCCCGCATCCCCACATCCCCACATCGGGCTCTCTGCTCAGCAGGGAGCCTGCTTTCCCCTCTCTCTCTGCCTGCCTCTCTGCCTACTTGTGATCTCTCTCTGTCAAATAAATAAAAATAAAAATAAAAAAAATCTTTAAAAAAAAAAAAAAATAGCAAGTTTTCGATGGGTGGTTTATTGCTCAGGTTTTTAGTGATACCACATGCTCCTTAGAGTTCCCAAGACACAGATTGTTTTTCTTCTTTTACACTACACAAAACATCTTCCATACATAAATATTGAACTATTCCATCAATTGTGTACACTATTTCTAAACTATTCCTGAAACCTTTTGGAGATGATATTTGCAAGGCAATGTTGTTAGACATATTGGATTTCCTTACAACGTCACAAATTTAAATGAGCTATTTTTCCAAAATCCAGAAGGCTTCAAATAGCAAATATCAAAGTGACATTGTACATTATAATTCATGAAAATACCAACAGTGTAAATAATGTTCCACAACTTAACTAAATCAATGATAGAAGATACAACATCAGAATGAAATAAAAAAATCAAATAAATTGAATACCTAAGATTTCTAATGCTAATTCAATTTTTCTAAAAGTCTCATGCTACAAAATATTTGCTTACATGATTAAGTATCAAAATTGTACCTTTGGAGTTTACAATTTTAACATAGATTGTGCTACGTCAGTAACATTCCTTCATATGTTAAGATTTCGTATTGCTTAAAATGAGAAACAAAATATTAAAAATACAGTAAATTTTCAGAGACATTAATGTCTAAGTGAAAGATTATGGTTCCTCCTCCAACTAAGGGTATAGAGAGGCAAAATATAAAGTAACCCACAACAACAGGTAATATGACAAATATTACAAGTTTAAGATTTAAAGAAAAACACATTACGTGTCAGCAACTCTTTGATCACACTAAAATCAAAGGTATAGCACAGTGTAATGATAACCATCGTATTAAACTCAATACTAGAAATTACACTACTTTATTTTTCCTTTTTACAACTCTATTTATCTACTAATTTTGCCTTAAAATATGTATAAATAAATTTCGAAGATGCTTTGCATCTAGATCAAAGTGTTTAGACTGCAACTTTTAAAAGCTGTAACTAAAATATTCCTGTTGTGCTACCAATATCATAATACTCTTCCTTCAACAATGTAAACAAAAGAAGTGATCTATTTTAAAACTTTATCAACTCATCTGATTTCCCAAAAATGCTCATTCTTATGCTATACGGTCCTGATCCTAAAGGTTAAGGTGGCCACTGAATTCTTCCCATGTCAAAATTAAGGCAGTGTTGGGTATTTCCTTCACTAAAAGAAAAATTCAGTTACAGTCTGCTTTTTCATGAGTTTTAAAATTTTACCATATAAATGGCTTGTGATTTAAAAAAAAAATCACCCAAGTTGGACAATGCTAAGATTACGATATATTGAATCTAGGAATATAACTTCAAATTTTAACTTAAGGGCCTTAAAAGGAAATAGTTTACATCAAATGTGATCCAGTTTTATAACCATAAATATGAAAACAGTATAAGATACAGACTATTACATGCTAAGATTACAGTGAAGTATTTCTGTTTGATATAATGAATATCTCTACTGTCATATAATGGAATAACAATAGGTACATTATGAAATGTTCTAAAACCTAAAACACATATGAAAAAATACATTTTAGAAATCCTTTACTATTCCCAACCAATAATGTATTCAATAAGTTTTTGGATTATCTACCCGAACCATGCATTATTTTTAATAAATAAAATCAATCTATCAATTAAAAAAACTAAACACATCTTCAGATGCCAAATAAAAGAATAAGAGAACACTATCGCCATTCTGAAATGCATTCATTAATATATTCCCCAAAACAAGAAAGCTGTTTTTTACTACAAGGCAACAACTTTAGGCAACCTATTTGTAAAAAAGATATACAAATAAATAAGCTGTTTTAATCAAGTAAGAAAAAAAGATATATTCATAAATCACAGGTAATAAGTAGTATTCTGTAAGATTTAGATTTTTTAAAAGATAAATGAATTACAAAGCACACCAAAAAATAAAGCATGTCCACTCGTAGATCTTTTCTTTCTGATTACAGTAATTTAAAAATGCACTTTACAATCCTCACCATACAATTTCCCCAAATTATTTTATTTTCGCTGACATGCTGAAATACACATAATACAGTTCTACAAATTCTAAATCATACCAATTAATGTGCACAAAATATTTTCTTGATTTCAACCATAAATATTAAAAATTACTCAAAAAAGCAAGGTTGCTTAAGATATTTTAAAGACACAAGCTGAGCAAAAAACAGACAAAAAAACCCAAAAAACAGACAAATGTGATAAATATGAGTAGACTATATTGGCTACAATAAAAACAATGGACATACATTTGAGTTGAAATTTGTTAAAATATCCCCAAAGTGTGTCTGTACTCTGCATTATCTATCCTGAAGAAAATCTGTCTTAGATACAATAGTATTTTAACTAAACATTCCGAACACAATTACATTCTGTTTCAAAACTTAGGTAATTTGAGAAAATCCATTAGGTTATACAACTAAAGTATACTTTTCCCCAAATAAACTGTCTTACCAAATGAGAAACAGAAAAAACTTCATGAAATAAATATCAGGCATATTCATTCTAATCAAATAGGAGTCATAAATACATATATGAAACACAAAAATGGGCTTCCAAGTAAATTACTGCAAATTCCTACAATAAAATCCTTATAACTCAGCGATATAAATCACAGTTCTAAAATTTACTTTGTCTGAGATAAGCAGGTAAGTATCCCTAAAATACATCTGAGTACGAGAAGTTGAAAGTAACTCAGAGGCTGTTATATTGAAGAATACCAGGACCTTAGATAATTCCACAGGCTTGTGGTCAAGTGTGAACAGAAAGACTATTAAAATTAAAGTCTATCAGAAGAAGAGAGATGTATCTGTCTGAACAGGTAATAACCTAGTTAATATATTTAAATGAAGAGTGTTCAGAATTAACACAACTTCTTATTAATTATAAGGCTTTACTTTATCCTTAAAATTGATTCCAGTATGTGCTTGGTTTCCACCTGTTACAGGCAGAGCGTATATGCCTTCTTTTATCCAGACATTTCAAATCACATTTGATCAGGTTACGTCACTACACTCAGAAAATTTTGTTCAACGTGTTCCAGTTTTCCATTTTTTCCAATGGATATTCTTGCTCTATATGAATAACGTGTCTCAGAACTATAAATAAAGTAAGCAATTTCAATGTAATAAGAAAAATATGCATAACTAAGTGAACTAAAAACAAAAGATCTAATTCTCGGTGCACCCTTTCCAACCCACTGAAAATAAACTATATTCAAATGAAAAGGCATTTAATTTACTATTTGGAATATCCTTGATAAACACCAATTTTCTGTAACATCCCTGCACATGTGATACCACCTCATGTTTAATGCAAAAAAGCTATTTCATTTTCATCTATTGACAGTGAATTTAATTTACCATTGCAGCTCTTTTCCTAGAACTATCACGTTATTAATTCTGCAATCAAGCTCTTTTGAGTGCATTTATTTGTACTAAGGTTTTCACAATTCCACATTGATTTTTTTCATCATAATATACTTCTTAAACATATAAATGTGAATATGTTAGTAAACTTTCTTAATGCATAAGGAAAGTTTCGGAGACAAGGAAAGCCATCTACAAAACTACACTCAGGAGCAAACTTTCGAAGGACAGCATATCTAATAAATTACATTTTAGTTTAATATTTGTAGTGTTTACCAAATATACTATGTTTAATTTATATAACTAAATGACACTGTCAACCATTCTAAAACCTTATCTAGCATAGTGGTCCATTTTCTACCACCAATCAATTGGCTATGAAAAAGAAATCCTCTATTAAAGAACTCTTACTGAAATTAGATCACTGAAAGCAAATAAGCTTTTCTTTCCTACCAGAAAAAAAAAAGGCAGTATCAGTCCCCTCAGCAGTGAATAAGTATTTTTTATGGCCATAAAAACAAAATAACCAAAAAAAAAAAAAAAAAGGCAGAAGCTACACCTGGGTAAAAGCAAATCAGTTAATGTTTTACCTAAGAAATATACTATTCAATTATGCAGATTTTCCAGTTAAACTTAAAATCCATATACTGAGTAGCAAAATGATAAAAAAAGAAAAAGATAAAACACGCAGAACTATATAAAACTTGAAATAAAAAACACACACTGAAAAGTACAAAAAAAATTATACCACCTAGGAAACTTGCCATTTTCCAGTAGGTTATAGTACCACACAACCGTTAACATAATTTAATCTAATACAGCTCTTCATAACACAAATTTTGAAGTATTACTTTACTTCTTACATAACAATATATTTCCTTATCACAATTACATTAAAAACGCAGTATTTTAAAAATCTGAAGAGGCAGCACTTGTCCTCTTTACTTCACTCCAGGGCCAACAAACAAAGCAGTGAAGCAGAAAGAGGTACATAATGGATTTAGAAGTAATGGTCCATTCTTTAAGAAGCCTTCCTACCCCCTCTTCTGAATTCACTCTAGACTAATTGTCATTACAATGATGTCTGAAAACTTCAAAAGAACCCTATTTCCTGATGCCAGCTGTCCATGTTTCTATCTTTAAATTTTAGAGTTTTTTCCTAATTAGAAAGTATTTAGAAATACCCAAAAGATTCATCTTATAATTGCTCTAAATCAGACACAGCATATCAATTATTGAAACAAAACATAACACGAACAGTAGAAATATACTTTAAAATTTTCCACAAATACAATACATAAATAAAGTCATACTATTAAGAATTTCTTTCAATACAACATACAGCACAGGTAGATCTTCTCTTTTTTTCCTTGGGGATTTATCAAACAATCTCTTCACCATTGCACCTACCTGGGTAAAAATCTTTGGACTTAGACAGCTTGATGGTGGCTCCAGTTTCTTTTTGCAACTGAACAATTGTCTGTCCTCCCTTCCCAATTATAGATCCAGCAGCATAACTAGGTATGAGAACCTTTAGAAAATACTGGCCGTCTTCTGAAAAATGCAAAGAAATATACTTTGTTAACATGATAATTTTAAACTTTGTATCCCCTCTCCACTCTCAAGAGGGAAAAACAGCAATTAAAACATTGGGCATACAGCTGCAGGAAATATGGGGTTAAATTTTTTTAAAGAACAAAAATAAGCCAATTACAAATAAAAATAGGTACAAAATGTTTCCCATTTTGTAGGATTTATACTTTCAAACTTGGAATTAAAAACTAAACATGTTCTATCATTTTGCAGCACTGTAGAAACTGATGACTAAATTCCAGTTGTTATTCCAAACATGGAAGTCTTCCAATTCTATCTGTGGTTACTATGGTAAAATGAAATGAACTGACCCTTTAACAAAACTTCAGAGATTTATATGATGACAAACCTTTGCTTAACATATTGCAATATAAATAAGTAAAAGGACTGTAAATAGTGATCAGCTATACTTGTTTGACATTAGCAAACACCTAAGGACTACAATTAGCCATTGCCTATATCCTACTTAAAGTATGCAAAACAAACATTTCTCTTACCAAATAATCCACCCAAACTGTAGGGTGTATTCCAAGCCTGTAATAACTGCCAGGAAATAACTCAAAGTGATGTGAACTGGCAAATCTAACTAATCCTGGTGTATTTCTTTAGCACTTCTTAGTCTACCATGATCTCGTTTAAGCTCATTAATTAAAAGACCTTAAGAAGAATTCTGCCAATACTAAAAAGCTTAGGAGTCATTTATATCAAATACACTTAAAAGTGACCAAACAGATTATGTTACTTTTCCAAAACAGCCACAATTTTTAAAACGGAGGGGGTAAATGAACCAAGAAAAAGTGAAATGAAATGTTTTAGAAAATAAAGCCAACTCCATAAACTTTAATTTCCGACAAACTGATCAAGTCTTAAATAGGAAACACCCCGGTAAATCCAGCTTCCTTATGTTAATAAACGTTCCAAATTTTGCGAGTGTGCCATTCGCAAGACCCCCAAACGTCTCGAATGTACATGCTGTAGATAAATTCACCTCTGCCTCGATGCATTGGGTGCATTGTTAAGATGACTCCAGTGCAAATGAAGAAGCGATACCGGTCCCGTTATAACTCATCTTCCCAGGAAGCGCAGGATGTTAAACTAACAAGTCACAGTACCAGACACCCCCACCCTCGTATGCACACCTCTGAAGACAAATCAATGAGATATTTGCAACGACAATATAAGTGCGGTAAGAGCATGCACTCCTCAAGATTTTGGATACTACTTGTGGCCCAAAGCAAGGGGATGAAGAGAGAAAAACTCTCCGGTGCCCCAATCATTTGCTATCCGCTACCCAAGTGCCATTTATTTATTTATTTTATCAGACTGTTAAATGCAGCGCGCATCTTCGGGCGGCCATCACCTCACTCGGGGGTCATCCTCCTCCTCTTTAACGGACCCCCTTGCCCAGATCTAGGATATTTAAATGGTCAGTCTTTAGACCGATTAAATGGAAAGATAGGTCTATTCCGAAAAACCGGTCGCCATTTTGATGAATGATAAACAGAGAAATGGAAATGTGTCCGGGACGGCGAGGTGCCGGGCAGGTGCAGGGGAGGGGGCGCGGGGCAGGGGCGCGGGAGGCGCCGGGTTCGGGCTGGAGGTGTCCGGGCCGCGGGAGGGAGGGAGGCCGGCGGGAGGGAGGGAGGCAGGGGCGGGCGGCGGGGGATGGGGCCAGCGGGGAGGTGGAAGCGATACCCACCGCCCGTATTGGTCCTCTTGGTGCTGCCGGCTTCAGGGGGGGCTTCCAGCGGCCTTTTCCGCGAGTCCGGCGGGTCCAGGTCTATGGGAACCCCAGTGTGGGTCCCGTTCTGCTGGATGGGAGCTGCCGCCATCATGTTTGCAGTTCCTGCCGCTGCTACCGGGAGAAGGTTCTCCCTTTTGTTTTGGCTTTTTTTCTTTTTTTTTGCGTTTGGGGTTTCTTAAGGTTTTTTTTTTTTTTTTTTTTTTTTTAATCGGATCAGTAGAAATCTCTTTAGGAAAAAAAAGCTATGTTGCTGGTTTGTTCTCACTGGGGAGGGGGCAGGGCTGAGGAGCAGCTGCAGTGCAGTGTCAGAAAGGAGACAGGGGAATGGAGGGGGTGTGAGAGACGGAGGGTGAAAGAAGGAGAAGAAAGGAGAGAGGGGGAGAGAGTGAAGGGAGAGGGGCGAGTGAATGAGCGGGAGGAGGGGAGCGGGGAGGACGGGCAGAGGGAGTGGGAGAGCGCGAGGGCTGGCGGGGCGCGGGGAGAAGCCGAGGAGGAGGGGAGAGTGAGGGAAAGAGTGAATGAGCAGGAGGAGGGGAAGGAGGTGGATGCGGAGAGAAGAGCGAGCGGCGGAGGAGGGCAGGAGCCGGGAAGGAGCGCGGCGATCCCCGCGCCGCGCTAGCGCTGCGCTCGCTCCCGCTGCTGGTGCTGTCGCCGCCGCCGCTGCCGGAGCGGTTCTGCCGTTGCCTGGGCTGCTCCGCGATGCTGCTGCTGCCGCCCGGTCTCGCTCATTATTTCTCCCGCTTGTAGGGGGGGCTGGCGGGGAGGGAGGGGGATGGCTGCGAGGGGAGGGTAGAGAGGGGTTGAGTTCGTAGACTCCCACACACTTCGCGCTCGGGTCCCTGCCTCTCAGCAGCGCCGCCGCCGCCGCCGCCGCTGCCGCCTCCCAGCGCTGATGCCTCAGCCTGCGGGGGCGGAGGGGGCCCCGCCGGAGGCGGGGGAGGGGGTGTGTGTGTGTGAGTGTGTATGCGCGTGCGTGTGTGCGCGCGGGCTAAGCGCGTGCCTGGGGGCGCGCGCCGGCGACGGGGGCGGGGACGGGGGCTGGGGCGCTCCTGTGGGAAGGGAGGGGTGAAAGGTCGCCGGTCCCCGGCAACACGGCTCAGGCAAACGTAAGCGGCTTGTCGCAGAAACCAAGGGGTCTAAGAAACGCGCTAGGCTAGAAGGCGGGAAGCAGAGATTACTGACAGCCATGCCAGCCAATAAAATGGGAATGTGAAAAAGATTCTTCAGGCCCCTTCCCAATCAGGAAATTTAGGTATGAGAGGGAATGAAGGGGCGGGGTGGGATCTCGTCAAGCCGGGGCTGGAGCAGCGACAGTTTTGGCTAGTCTGAGAAGGGCATTCGAGTGACCGTTGACAACGGGTGAGACAGCGTCAAGGCTGAAGGAAGAACCTTAACTTTATGCTTCCAGGACTACTAGCTAGGTACATTAGTTTTTATTTTTAAGAGTTAGGTAAAAGCATCTCAACTCATCGGCGGTTTTCTACGGGTGGTTTCATCAAAAGAGTATTTATTAGTGGCACTGTGTAACATCGTTAGGGAACTTACAGTGTCACTCGCTGCCTTTAATCCTTTCGGGAACAAGCAAGGATATAAATAAAGCTAGATATATGGGTCTTCTCTTCACGAGGCGCTGATAGGCAGACTAAAGACAGGCAACAGCTGAGTGAGTGTACACAAAACTAATTATTGAAGTATGAATATAGGAATAAAACTAGTTGCAGTGTGCACGGCTTATGATTATACAGATCTTGGATATATAGGGAATCTGAACCTCAAGTGTACAACACTACAGAAAAAAAATAACATAGCTACGATAGACTCTGAAAGTCTGAAAAGACTCAGTTTACAGATCAGTAAACTGATTCAGTGAAGTATTTTGCTCAAGGTCATTTACCAGGTTAGTTGTTTAATTAATCAGTGTGCTAGGAATTAGGGATAATGGAAAAACATGGGCTTCGGAGCTCGAAATCTTAGTTTCAAGTCCTTGCAGTCATGTTCTAAAAGTCGGGCAAATTCTTTAACATGTTGGCTATTTATTAAGTGCTTACCATGTGCCAAGCAATCCATTTTACATGTGATGCTCTTTATGTGTAGTATATCATATAGTTATTACTGTCCCTATTTTATGAGGCAGTTTAGGTTTAGAGATATTAATAATTCAGAGTCACATAGGTATAAATATTGTCCCAATAATTCAAACTCAAGTCTTCCTGATTCCAAAGTCTCTCCTCTTGAATATTGCAGTACACTAGAGCTTCATCTCCTTCGCACTTAAAACAGGGACTGAAACTCTACTTCCCATAGGTCTTATGAGTCAAATGAGATAATGTATTGTAAGATGTGAAATATATTTTAAGATGTGAAAAGGTATAAACATGGTTGCTAGATTTCTAGAATAAAGATGCTCCTTCCTCGTACTTTTCACTATAGCACTTCAACCTGAATGATGGCTTCAGTAAAAGCTAGCATAATAAAGAACTTAACTGTAATTCCATGATATTCTAACCAAGAATACCTGCATATCTGAGGCAGTAACCAAAGGGAATAGAATACAATTTAATTCCTGACACAGAAGGGAATGGAAAAGAATACTAACCCTTCTCATAGCATCCTTTGTTGCAGGGAACATCTAGGAGGTATTGGGATTTCTGGTACTTTTTAAGTGATGAAAGACAGATTAAAGTCCACTGAGGAAGGGGGAAAAATAACATTTAGTTTGGGAATAAAAGTTCATCTGGAGTATGAAAAACACTTTGCCTCAAGTCAGAGAAGAAGATATGCTGAGACCTCAAAGAAAGGGAAAGCAGGTAAGTTAGTACATATTGGTAAAGGTCTGTGAACCTTTAAAAAGTCCAGAATTTTATTCGATATATGATGTAATAGGAAACCATGATATGGCCTTCATGACCAAAATAAAGAGGATTTATACACAGAATTGGATTTAAAAAAAAACACCACAAGGGAGCTGTGATGAAAGAAAATCAGGGTTTGGAATAAGTATGTGGTAGTCAAGATAGAAAAAGCTGATGGCAGACATTGTGTAATCAAAGTGTTCTGTGAAGTGTACCAAAAATATGCAAGGATGTTTTCAAATGAAAAATTAGAAAAGGGCTGGGATTTGCTACTAGATTGTTTTAAAACAGTAAAAGATAGGGGACAAAGATAATTCAAAAATGAAGATAGTTCAAATCTATATTGTATTAAAGCTGGAACAAAGTATTCAGCATAAAGTACTGAATTGGGGAAAGCCTGAGAATTGGAAACTGATGTTAACAAATTTCTAAAAATAAAATATTTCTAAAATATTTTAGAAAGTATCTGTCATTGCCATGTATAAGTTAAATTGAAAATGAGCTTTCTAAGTTAAATTGCCTTACTGAAACATAAGCTTCCTGAAAGTCATGACACTGTATTTTTATTTATTTGACCCTTCTCTTATTTCCTTCTTCAGACTTAATATTTAAATACTACCTACCATTCCATGGGGCCTAGGAGCAGAAGGTACAATTTTAAATGTGGATAGCATGCTTATCAATTTATTTAACTCTGATATGCCAGGAATTTCAGAGACTATCCTAAGATCTGGTCAAACATCTAAGGGTCAGTTAGCTATGATCTGATTTGGTCAATGAAGGTTATCAGAGAGTACAATTTATTCTCCATTCTCTATTATGTTTTATTGTTTTTTAAAAAAGCATACTTCTCCACTTCACGCCATGTGTACCTCTATCATTCTGATTAAATAGACATAAGAAACATTTTATCTCTTATTCTGCATTTTTACCAGCTAATAAAACTGAAAAAAATTTTAAAAATCAGTTCCCAGTTTGTAGTAAGCTATACCTCTTATGATACAAATAAACTGTTTGAGTGAACTTTTTGAAAAATATAGAAATATTTGACATTTAATTCTCTGAAAAATATTTTATTTTTTAATTAGCCAAGCAATTGGCAGTGCAAATTTAATAATATTTTCTAACACCATAAGATACTAGAGAATATTTGTGCTTTTCCTTGCTTACTTGATGAGTTATGAACATAAACAACTCTGATAGAAAATATTAATCTGAAGAACAAAATCCCTAGTCTTTATTGGCTTTCAGTATAGGTTCTTTTCTTTCCTAAGTTTTTGTCAGAGTAACATGAACATTAGATAATCTATTTTCAGTAATAATGATTGGCTTTCTAGAGAAAATACAGATAGTCGATGCCCACAAAGATTCCTAAACTCATTTGTCTCCTTCCTCTTGCCCTTCCTACAATGAGTCCTATTAACTATAGGACATAATACTCCCTCTGCTTGAGTGTCTCTTCAGCCTAGGCTTTGGGAAACTTTTCTGAGTTTGTGTTCTACCAAAATCAGATCCTGACTTAAGTATTCAAGTGCAAATAGTGTTTTTAGAAAGTGATTTCAGAAAACAGTAGGGATTTGGGGAAGTGAGACAAGGAATGGAAGGAAGGCATTGAAGGGTAAATTACCAAACAAGTTTCATTGTGAGCAAACAGAGTTTAATCTTACTGGGATTACTGGGAAACCATTTAAAACAGTAGCTTCAGAATTAGCTCACTCAAAGTGTGAGAAAACTCAGGTATATATGCACCAACTCCCTTCAGTCATTGATGGAGTTCTTTTCCTAGGGTACATTAATTCAATGCGTGCATGCTGGCTAATCTTCCAATTGCCAGAGCTGCATCTTTTTCTGATGACTTTCTCTGACAGCTGGAGCCTATTCTGCCCTTACACATTAAAAAACACATTTCTAATTTTTTAAGATATAGACATGAAGAATCAACGTACATATTCTGATTATTTTTTCATCCTATGAGGCACAAAGAAAATAGGAGCAAATATATACCAGAAGAGTTTATCACCTAATCCCACATCTTGGGTTTGTACAAGTTCTATAAATAGACATATTGATTAGAAATGCTTTTCCAAGGTTGCACTTTTTAGAAAAATTACTTATTAAACTTTATCTTCTTAAAAATTCAAAGTTTTTATGTTTATGTATTTACTCACATAAATTCATTGTTGGTGACTATGTTTATAAAACAGACTATGAAAGCTCACCATAATTTATATGGAAACATAAGTGTGTTACTAGCATTATTCCAAAACATTCGCAAGCCTTAATATTCATCCCAATAGATAAAGAGATACGTTAACATTAGAAAGAATCCTAAATTCTTTGGCACTAAGTATATTTCCTTGGTTTGTAATAGATCAATAATTTTTTGAGCATTTTTCTAATATTATGAAATACATCTTTTGGCACTTAAAGACACTAAATCTGAACCAACACTTTATATGGTGCAATGAAAAGAAACTTGTGATAATTGGTACATGGTTATGTAAAAGGTGAACATTAGGACAAGCTGCCTGAGGGGCATAGGGGAATTTTTTTTTTTTTTTTTTTTATATAGGGGAATTTTTATCTTTGGAACTCTTCTTTAAGTCGAAATTATTTCAAAATAAAAGTTTAAAATAAAAAGAACCTTGAATTGATAATCTGGTTGTGACTTTTCTACCTACTAACTTTGTGGCCTAGAATAATTCATTTACCTGCTCTGAGTTACATTTTCTTAATCTGTAAATGGGAGAGTTGGTAAATTTTTTTTACATCTCTAAAAACAAATTTCTATCTCAGTATGCTTATGACCATAGAATCTTACAAAGAAAATTGTCAACATCAAAGTAATTGAATACTGTGTACATTAACATGGATTTTTAAATCTGTTAATGATACACATTTTGAAGATGTACTGTAGTCACAATGTAAAATGATATGCCAAGGAAAACAATCTTAATACTGTAAAGAATATATTTGATATATTTATTCTCTGTTTTTGTATTTTGAAAGCAATCATTAATTGAAATCTATAGTTCAAAATATTTTGTTGGGACAACAAAATGTGACAGTTTCACCTTTTAAACCGTTTGGATCTGAAAAATTGCTGGGGTAAAAACAGTGAATGATAAAGATGATAAAATGATAAAGACAGAGAAAAAATTAAGAAAAAAGTTCAAAAGTAGATTAAAGAAGCTATGATTAACTAGTATTCATATGTTATATCAACTAAGTTGAAATCATTTATCTCTTGCATCCATAAAATATCTTCATCTACACATACTTTATTCTGATAATGCCTAGAGTAATCCTGAGTCTCCATTTGCTTTGGTCCTGGCTTAGGCCATATGCCCAGAGCAATTATCAACACCTTCAAAATTGTCCCAATTTGAACAGTAAATTATATGGTCACCTTAATAATACTCAAGAGTTTTGACTTTCTGTTTTAGCCAGCCAATTATAAACCATTAAATATTTTTTATTCATCAGATTCTTTTATATGGCAATTTCCCCATGTATAATAGTAGAAATGTTTATTATTGTTCACTCTTATATTACATTGTGGTATAATAAATTAGTATATCCCTACATCCTCTTCTCTTCATGATGTTTTATTCCCTACCTATATTTTTCTTAGCTAGAGCTAAGACTAGAGTTCAAGAACAGAGGTAGAAAGTAGTAGAATTTGAAAATTTATTTTTTCACATTTTACTGTAGAAACAATCATTTTGATCAGATGATTCTTCAATACTATGTCAAGATGAAGTGAATTGAAGAAGTAATAAATGAGACACTATAAATATAATGAAATATATTTTCAAATGATAAACCATTAGACCCACAAATGGCATCAGGGAATTGCTTACTTTATGGATTATTCAGATTCCTATGTGTTTACTTCTTGTTGTTCAAATAAGCCTTAGTCCATCTTAAATTCCAGACAAGGTTTTAATGGCTCTAGTCAAGGCTTCTTTCTAATGTAGTCTGCTATTTCCACTGTTTATTACAGGTCAAAAAATAAAAAGTTCCATTTGTATTACAATAATATTACATGTATTTATAAGCACAAGAAGAAATTGGTATCTATGTATATTAAAAAAAAAAATACATAACCATACTCGACCTTGCTAGATTCTGCCTTACTATTTAATCTTTTGTTTCACTGTTTCACTAGGTAAGCATTTTTATTGTAGGTCAAGAGTGTCTAATTGACCTCATGTAATTCTAAATTATTTTGTCCATGTTTCATTTCATCTAACTGAGAATGTGTAGGGCTTACTTATTAAAACCTACATTTTACATATGGATGTTTTTATGCGTATGGTGTAGAAAGAAGAGGGGTGTGTGTGTGTGTGTGTGTGTGTGTGTGTGTGTGTGTGTGTGACAGAAGGAGATAAGAAGACAGTGGGTATATCAGGTCTACCTAATGTCTGCAGTGGGGGTAGAAAATTTAGTAAATGCATATAACTTTTTCTTCTCAGGGTCAAATATTTGTAGGCTTTAAGAAAAATTATTTTTTTCTTAAATTTCCATTCTTATAAGGGAAAATTCTTATTCAAAAGGAGATAATACAGTATAATGGACCCCAGGTCCTATATACAGTACTGTAAACTTCTGATCAATGTTGTTTCAACTTAACCTTTCCTCAAACTAATTTGAAGAAAATTCTGTCAATACATTTTGATTCTGAAAACATTATAAACCATAAAAAAATCCAAAGTACCATTATTATATTGAAAATAATTGACAAAAACTCCTTAATATTATCACATATCCGGTCTGTGTTTATATTTTCTCCATGGTCTTTAAATTTTCTCAGTGGTCTTACAACATTTTTTACATTTTGTTTAAACCTCTACCCAAAAAAATACATTACAATGGGTTCATATGTTATTTAAATCGCTTTTAGTCTATGTCAGTCAAGCTTCAACCAGAGAAGCAGACTAGTAGGATATATATTTTTTAAATTTAGATTTTACACACACACGCACACACACACACACAGATAGTGATATTAAGGGAATTGGCTCACACAATTGTGGGCTCTGTCAAGGAAGCCCAAAGTCCACAGATGAACGCTCAGGAAAGAAAGATACAGGGGACAGGAGAGCAACTGCTGGCCCAACTGTGCTGTAAGTCCCTGATTTTCAGAGACCTAGTTGCTTTGATGGCTACCACCTGATTTATAAGCCAGGCTCACCTATAGTAATCTCCCTTTTGGTTAACCGAATATTGAAACCTTAACTATATCTCCAAAATCCCTTCACATCAGGCCCTAGACTATTGCTTGATTGAATAACTCTGAGAAGTTGCGTATATGCTGCAAAGTGGCTGCTGCTTCATCTCTTTCCTCCCACTCTCACAAAAGAACATCCCTTGTAGACTACCCTAACTAGAAACTTAGCAAGGAATTCTGAGAAATGTAGTTCAACCTAAGTCGACATATCACAAAGCCGTCATAGCCCACTCCTTTTCTCCTTGGCACCCATACACAGCTTCTTAAAGCATTTTCAATCACCAAGAAGATACAATAGCAAAATCATACTTATAATAAAAATAATGATATACAGAATGAACTATCCTACATAAGACTAAAAACATGCTAGCCTTTTCCCCAGGACATGATACGAAATCTTTGGGTGATGTTTCCAGTCCTCCTGTGACATCCTGTAAATTAAATATGGAAATATAGTAACTGTTATTAACACATCTTATGTTACATGATAGAAGAGAGAAATAGAAGATTATTTAATTAATACATAAACATAATATAAACAATTACATGAAAATAAATATTTTTAATGATTATACTCTTCACTTCCTCATATGGTCACATCATCACAGCTGGTATTTCTACTCTTCCACAACTTTCTTCCTTTCCTTTTCCCTCTGCCTTTTCAGTATTCCCTTTGCCCTCAGCAAGCACCTCACCTGGTTGTGGGTCTTTGCCAAGTGGGATGACCCAAATCTTAATTCCTGAAGGATCTGGGCTATTAGAAATCCTACCTGAATTGAGTTGTAGTTTTCCACTGACTTTAATCAAAGGACATGAGAATGAAAGAGATGCCCTAGGGGATCTGTATTTCAAATAAAATCTTCTTTACCCTCATTGTATAATAGCACCCAATTTTTCTTGGTAGCCAGGATCAATCACTGCAGCCAGCACAGTAACTCCTTTCTCATCCTGTTGGTTCACAGCCTTGAGCTGCCCAATGTGGCCAGACAGCAGTCTCAACTTCTAGTTCAATGCACTCTTTATTGTGTCATCTGGTGGATGCCTTCCTTGCTTTGAAACTAAGACCTCTAGACTAAGGGCAATAGTGAGAGGAGCCACTCCCATTTCCAGGCCTTGGATTTATAATTTAAGGATCTATAAATCCTGGTTATGGGAGAAATAGCACTATATGCTAAGCCTGATTTAGAGCATGGATCACAGCCTCAGGGACATTGCCCCAGTCTTACAAGGTATTGCCACCTAGCTGATACCATGACTGAGTTTTCAAAAGGTCAATCCACAGTCCTATCAAGCCAGCTGTTTCAGAATGATGGAGGACATAAGACCAGTGAATTCGATTGAGTATAAGCTCATTGTCACATGATATAAAAATTTTATAATATAGCAGGATCCTTTCTCAAGGTCTCCTTCTTGGATTTGTAAATTGCCTCAGGTCCAGAATTTGATTGAAGAGCCATGACTCTCTATTTTGGTGGTTCAAGTCAGACTTCTGGTCACTAGACTTAGACTTTCCACCTATATGGATTAAGTAAGAATTTTGTAGGCTTCCCATCTCAGATATTGTAGTTTTCATGTCTAGCAATTAAGATCTTTTTTTTTATCTTCCAAGTATCCACTTAATATGTTGAATAAATCCTATAGATTCCTGAACATATGGAAGACAGTTACAATTATTATTTTACTTTATTTTACTTTATTGGTTGTATTATGTGTCATTTCTGATATGGTTTTTGTTTTTTCTCTTCAATATGAATCATATTTTCCCGCTTTTCTACATGTCTGGAAATTTTTATGGGATATCAGGCATTATTAATTTTACCTTGTTGTATGCTGGATATTTTTGTGTTACTACAAATATCCTTGAGCTTTGTCCTTGAATGTGGTTATCAGAAACAGTCCAGTTATTTTGTGGTCTTGCTTTATGAGGTGGGACGAGATCATCTAATCTAGTGCTAATCTTGCCCCACAACTGAGGCAAAACCCTCTTAATACTCTAGCTGATTCACAGTGAATTATGAGGTTTTCCATTCCAGGTAGAGGGAGCAGGAACTATTTCCAGCTCTGCGTGAGCGCCAGGCACTGTTACCTCATTTCCTTAGGTTGTTCCCTCCAATGCATCTGCCGATTGGTACTCAGCTGAAGACCCAAGGAGACCCTTTCCTATTTCCAAAGGTCTATTTCTATGGAGTTCTTTCCTCTCAGTACTCTGCTACCCATGAATTTTAGCCACCTTGTTGAGTTGTTCCTGAAAAGGCTAAACAAAGAAATCCCATATGATCCAGATATTTCACTCCTAGATATGTAGTTATCCAAAAGAAAACAGGGTTCAAAAAAATACTTTTACATGAGTTCTAATAAAAGCATTATTCACAATAGCTAGAAAGTAGAAGCAACCCAAGTCCCCAACTCATGAAGGGACAAAAAAATGTGTTATAGTCATGTAACATACACTATATACCATTCCACAATGGAATATTATTTAAGCACAATATGGATGAACCCCAAACACATTATACTAAAAATATAATGTGCATATTGTTTATTGAACATAAAGTATATGCTTATTGGGACACCTGGGTGGCTCAGTTGGTTAAGCAGCTGCCTTTGGCTTAGGTCATGATCCCAGGGTCCTGGGATCGAGTCCCGCATCGGGCTCCTTGCTCGGCAGGGAGCCTGCTTCTCCCTCTGCCTCTGCCTGCCACTCTGCCTGCTTGTGCTCTCTCTCTCTCTGACAAATAAATAAAATCTTAAAAAAAAAAGTATATGCTTTTTGAACATAAAGTATATATAGCCTACTTACTAAATGAGAACGTATTTATCATATTTATGTGGCTATTCTACAATGGTAGAACAAAGACTACCATATATACATATACACCCCCACACACATAATAGCTTCTGTTTAGCTTTTGATTCCTGTCAAAAATATTATTTAAGGAAAAGTGTATTACATTTCCTTTCAGACACTATGCATTTCACAGTGTGAATATCCTTTATAATCTAATTTGAAAAAAATGTCTATTTAAGTCTTTTGCTTATTTTAAATTTTTGTTGAGTTGTAGGAATTCTTCATATATTCTGGATAGTAGTCCCTTAGCATATATATGATTTATAAATATTTTCTTTCATTTTGTAAATTGTCTTTTCAGTTTTTTGATACTGTCCTTCAATTTGCAAAAGTGTTCAATTTTTATGAAATCCAACTTACCTATTTTTTTTCTTTTCTTCGGCTTATTGGTGTCATATCTACGATTCAATTGCAAAATCTGAAGTCATGAAGATTTACTCCTATGTTTTCTTCTAAGAGTTTTATCATTTTATGTCTTATATTTAGGCCACGGATTCATTTTGAGTTAATTTTGTATATGGTGTGAGGTAGGGTTCCAACTTCATTCTTTTACATGTGGAAATCCAGTTGTTCCAGCACAATGTTAACTATTCTTGTCATGTATCATGGAAATCATGAGAAGCCAGAGGTTCACAGTTATAACTTCCTAATTACCTGAATATTAGCAATTCTTTCTTAATTAAAATTTAGGAAAGCTTATTTATTGGTACCCAAGGAGGAAGATAAAGTAGGAGGATAAAGATAAGGAAGTAAATAATAAGATTCTCTTTTAGATTGAACAATTAGCAATATCCATATCAATGGTATATTTCAGAGGCTCCAAAATGATTCTCTATACCCTCCATTTTCCAGAAGCCCTATCATCCCACATGAGGGAAAACCCTGTGTTGCTGAGGGATACATATTTCAAGTGTTCCAATGTTTCCCATTCTACATTTTCATCTTTTTGTTCCACTAGTTTGTCTTACAGTGCTAAACCAAAATGAATGGTACTACCATCATGCTAAACTTCATGAACACTCAGATTTCCTTTATGCCTTGGCTTTGGCCTCACAAACATTTTGCCTCTTAAACTGAGGAAAACTGGACTTTTTCTAAAAAAAAAAAACTAAGAAAAGGAAAATCAGAAAGTGTAGAAAAATAAAAGTTTAATGTGTTTCCTGTAAACTGAAATTTATCCATAAATTGGCTTAGTTGGTATATGTTTATGGAATAGCAGGGCTTGCTTCCCTTTTTCTTACTTCAAATATGCCATCGTGGCATGTTTATCCAGGTGTTGTTAGCTGGACATAGACTTGAAATACCCCACAGCTAGGTAATAAATTTCTCAATTTAATATTCAGGTTTATTTCCAGCTCTCTGTCCCTAATTTCAGAGATTGCAATTGCTTATTTTATTAACATAACCTTCTACTCCACCCCTGGCCCAATCATATGTCTTTGTCTGAATCATTTTTACTGACCAGCTATAAAGCTAATTCTATCTTGAAACTGCTCCTTTACCTGAATTGGTGTGTTAGGAATTTACTGGGCTAATATCTGCTTTGTATCACCTTGGATACTCTAAGATACTCTAAGGATGAAAGAGTTTTTTCCTATCAGAAGATAGCCAAGGGTTGGTATTCTGAATCTGAAATTTCTGCCTTAAGTGGGGGGATGTAAAGGTTTCTGTGTTTCAGGTCCCTAATACAACACTTGCTGGGTAACTGGCAAGAAAGCTCAGTCAAAAGGAGACAGATGTTAGTACTGAGAATTGAGGAGAAAGTGACTCTATCTGAGAGACAAGGAGAGTTATAAAATGACATTTTATATGCAGCTCTGTACGGAGAATGACCAAGTGATGCTGTGAAAGACTAACCACTTAGCATTGCAGCCTACAGGGCAGTGCTGTAGGTCTTTACAGCTGAGCCTGCACTCAATAAGTGGTGTCACCATGACAAGCTTATTGAGCCTGTCAGTGGATCGGTGTCCAGCATACAGCAGAAGATGAACTTCAATAACAGCATCATGAAGCATAAGGAGATAATAACTGCCATAACATAAAGACCAGCCCGCATCCCCATGCCCCCAATTTCTGGACAGGTGGCAACTATACATCCTCCAGATCCTTGGATATTCCTAGGAAAGAAAATACCTCCTTGGGTAACCCCTTCGGGTCCCCTCCCTCCTTGGGAGCTTTGTACTATCACTTTTGTTATCGCTCAATAAATCACTCAATAAACCTTCCTTTGCTGCCCATCAAAAAAAAAAAAAAAAAAGTAGCTCCTGGCATTAAATGCAACAAATACAATCTCATACAACTTTAGATGGTGGGGATTTGGAATATAATTTGGTTTGTTTTAGAACAAATAAAGCATACTACTTAGTATGTGGAGCAAATTCATACTGGCTATATTAATATCCAGTCCTGGTCTCTCAAGTGGCTCTGTGGTTCTGATAGAAAATGCCGTCATTCCCTGCTGGAATCTATCTGAGTCCTGTCAGCTCTTGACAGTTAGAAGCAGAGTTCTCATCTTTTACAGTTTCTAAAACCCTTTATATATTGAACTGCCCAATAAATTCCTATTTTTCTGTCAATGAGAAATCTCTGAGTTCCCAGCTTATTTGCAAAACAGAGATAAATGACAGATACTAAGTTTAATTACTAGTAAGGGTCAAGACACCAGCTCTGTCCACTGCCACAAGTCTTTTTGAAATTCCCCCAGATGCTCACAAATGACACCCATCCAGAATTCTTTTCCAAGTTAAAATTGGGAAACTGTTTTTGCCAGCCATAAAATATTAGTGAATGCCCACTAAAAATAAGTTTAAGCTTATTTAGTTAGACCTCCTAGTAAAATTTACCCAGGTATGTGTGTATCTACCCCAGTTGTATATTTTAACTTACTACATATGCTACATTTCCTCACATGCTCTCTTTGTGCTTCAGTCTTTTCATAATCTCAGTTTGGAATATTAAATGTTACTCCTTAACTTTATGCTATTTGAAAGGATTTTTGGTTCTGCTATTAATGATTTGTAACATTGGACAAGCACTTCCCCTTTCTGGATCTTATTCATCCATAACAAAGGATTTTATTATTATTTTTAAGAATCCTTATAGTTTTGACTTTCTTTAAGGGTAAATTGAAAACACTATGAATATGATTAAGAAGTCAAGGAAATGCATCTCTATTTTCTAAGGAGTTAAGTAGTTAAGTTTAAATCTATTACTTTTTGGGAGAATATTCACTTATAGATTTGTAATATATTACTGGTAGCCAAAAGTAGAAGAATAAAATGTACCAAAATAGATATTTTCGAAAAATTATAAATATTTAAGTGGCTTTACATATTATGTGCGAGCCCGAATTCTTTACATGGTTTTAAATAGTGAATGTATTCTTTGGTCATACAGACTTATGTGTATTCCTGTAATTCATACAAAATGAATTTTGAAATTTGAAATAATTGAGCTTGATTTATATAGTTGAGAGGTTACAAACTGACTACCTTGTTTTATTTTGCCAGCACTATATTTCCATTTGGGAGCCAACATTCAAAGTAAATAAGGTAAAGACTTCTGATGAATCATTGAACACTACATTTGCAACTAATGATGTACTATATGTTGGCTAATTGAATCTAAATAATAAAATAAATAGATTTCATGTTGCAAAAAAATATATGCTTTGCAGTGTCATTTTGAAAAATCACATATTCTGATAACTCTGGTCCCACATTTCCATGTAGCAATGATTGGCCAATGCTAAATAGCAATTGTCCTTTTAGGTAGGACATGGGTTTGGGGCCTTGCCCTAGTTCCCATCACTCATACTGGAGCACTTCACTTAATATGTTGCTTGCCTGGGAGTCCGGCTAATACATTTACTCCCATTTGTTAGGACTCATAATATTGAATTCAAATAAACTTTTCCTCTGGATTTGTAACCAAGAATTTGGATTTCTTATCACCCAAATTTAGTATGATTTCTTTAAGACTGCTGAAGTGAATGAATATCAACCTTTTATTGGAGTAATGTCCAAATAGACAGGCATTGAGTTATATATTCTTCACAGATATAATACAGAAAATATTAGTATTATACTTTTTCAATTTGAATTGAATGCCAATTAAATGGACATAATATCTTCATTATAACCTGGTAAGCAGCATTAAATCATAATTATGATTCTTCAAATATTCTCAAATATCAAAAGATATCTTCAAATAAATATAAAATCCTTTTATAAAATGGAAGGAAAGAGCCTTTTATTAATATAAATTTACTATATGAATTAAACTTACAGCATTTATTTTAAAATTAATTGTGGAGAAAAATTAAAACATTTGGTGATATAAAGATTTGAAATCAGAGGTTATAAATAACAGGTTTAGCATCTGATTTATTTCTTTATTTAGTGGCAGAGTAGCAAGAAAATCCTGATTTACACAGACAATTTACAACTGGTATTAATAGATTTTTTTAAAAAATATTTTTCCTGCCAATATTATAATTCTTTTTATAACATTCATTTTATAAATGTATAGCTTTACACATTTATAATTTTATTGTTTCACAGCTTTATAAATTTATAACTCAGAAATCCCAGAAAAAGCTTTTTACTAAAGCAAATGCCAAAAAAAAGTTAATATGACAACACAAATACAAGTATTGCTTGTCACCAATGTATTAAAATTTAGTGAATGACACATTTTATTAACATGACTTTGAAATGAAAAAAATATTTAAAAGCTCAAAAGTTCAAATCAAGTATATGCAGAATTTCAGCTCTTATGGAAAATAATAGGAGGCATACAGTTTTCAAAATATTGTTCAGTAACCAATTAGCAAAAGATAAAAATACTTAGAGGATTAGTAAACAATTTACTTAAAACTGGGATTATTTTTCTTTTCCTTTTCTCTTCCTCCTTTCTTAAAATATATTTAATTCTGAAAGAGAAATCTGGAACCAGTTGAAGATGCAAACTCCTCAGGGGGAGTCAAATTTGTAAGGTTTATACTGCATTTAAGCCAGCTACATTATGATGAGTAGCCCTTATTTTACTATTTTAAGATCAGTGCTTGTCATTATCCTAAAGCTAAATCTGCACACGCCTCCACGTTTGCTAAATGGATAGATTTAGTACCATTTACTATTTTGTTCCATAGCCCATATAGTATGAGAAACTGCATTCACACAGATGCTACTACTAGTTTTGTAATTAAAAAGGATAAAAGATGAAGTTAAAAAAAATTTTTTTAGGTAGTATACTTAATACACAATTTAAATTTCAAAAATAGCAGTTACTGTTGTTGAAACAGATTTCTAGGCCCAAGATGATCCCTCTTCTGCTTCTCTCTGAAGTGCCATGTGAGCAAACTGAAACTGATGTGACTTCTATGTCCCTATATATGCTCTGCTTGACCAAAAAACACAGTATATCCAGTCAGCAAATCCCAAATGCCAAGCCAACTCTAGATCTTCTTATGCTAAACAGGGTTGAGTATGTGACCCCAGCCAATAAGACATTTTCTATTTTTTCTCTTGTTTTTCATTCTTTAACCAATAAAAGCTTCTTGACTTTCACGCCATTTTGCAGTTCTCTGAAATGAGACAGTCTGCTTCACCAAGTGTTGGATCGTTTGTATTACCTAAATTGTCTTTAATCAGTTTTAATGTTGTCAAAGTAGTGAGAAGCACTAAATTATCATATGTATGTGAGATTTCAAAATCAAGAGATTATCATATAAATGAATTGCTAATATACTTTATGAATTTTCTAATCAGTAGCCATTTATTAGTCTTTAAATTACACTATTAGTTAAGTGTATCACAGTAGAAGACGATAAAAAGAAGACCTTAAAAAGAAGACAATAAACCACTGCAAAACCACTACCCACCAGTATTCCTAGAATAATAAATTGCCCAAACACAAGTACACAACTCCCAGGACTTTAGAATTGTGCCTTATCCTCAATAATATCCTCAGAGCTAACACTTCATCTGTGAGGAAAAGATGAATTGATTTATTTTTTTGGCATATGAAAGGAGTCAACAAAATGTCCATTGCCACCTTCTTTGTGCTGTTTGGGCCATTCTTGTCCCTATTTATTATATTCCCCTCATTGTCTCATTTTACTTGCTTCCTCTATATTCTCTAGCCTGACCTCCTCCCTCTCTGACTTCATTTTTTCCAGACATCCACAGAGGCACAAATAGCAATTGAGTGCCTCAAATCCTATTCTACTACCTTTATCTTAGTTACAACCCTAGGTGAACTAAGTTGTAACTAGAAAGGAAGGAAATTATTACTAGGTTGAATATAAATATATAATGTATATATTTGCTAATATTATATTAAGAATATTTGTGTTTATATTCATAAATTATATTGGCCTGTAATTTTCAGTTATATCTATAATAGATATCTAAAATATCTTTAGTTTTAGTATCAGGGTAATGCTGGCCTCATAAAATATGTTGGAAGCATAACTACTTTTTCAGTGTTCTGAAAGAGTTTGTATATGGTTGGCATACTTTCATCCTTGAATGTTTGATAGAATCCATCTCTAAAGCTGTCTAAGACTGGCGGTTTCTTTGTAGAAGACTGTTAATTAACTTTTTTGGGAGATCTAGAGCTGTTCAGACTTTTGAGATTTGTTGTTACATTACATTTAGAATTTCAAGGAGTTTGCCCATTTTGTTTATGTGGTTGAATTTATTGACATGAAATTGTTCACAATATTTACTTACTATCCCGTTTTTTGGATTTTTTTATTAACGATTTTTATTTACTTATTTGAGAGAGAGAGAGAGAGAGAGAGAGAGAGAGAGCAAGCATGAGTGGAGGGGGGGACGGGCAGAGGGAGAGGGAGAAGCAGATTCCCCACTGAACAGGGAGCCCGACACATGGCTAGATCCCAGAACCCTGGGGTTATGACCTGAGCTGAAGGCAGGCACTTAACTGACTGAGCCACCTAGGTACCCCTGTTTACTATCCTCTTAATATCTTTAGGAACTATGGTGGTGTTCCCTCTTTCATTGTTCATATTAGTAATTTGCGTCTTCTTTATTTTTTCTTTTGTGTCTATAGATTTATCAATTTTATTGATCTTTCCAAAACATAGCTTTTCACTTATTTTTTACATTGTTTGACTATTTTCTGTTTCACTGAGTTTCATTCTTATTTTTATTGTCTCCATTTTTTATATTTAGTTTGGGTTTGATTGGCCCTGTTTCCTAACTCCTTACATTGGAAACTTAGGCCACTGATTTTGCCCGAAAAAGTTTGAGAGGAAGAGATGTGCGACACCTCTGGTAGAACCACTGCATATATGCTGAGTGTATTCCCTTTTTCCCTTTGCTATGAGATTGGCAATGATCCATGCTGGGGAATACAGCATTGGCCAATCCTCAAATGACATGAATGTGAGGGAGAAATAATCTTTACTGTCAAATATTTGGGGTTGTTTGTAACCCCTGGAATAATCTAGTCCAGAATTTCTCAATATCAACACTGTTAACAATGGGATAGGATAATTCTTTGATGTTGGGGGGTGGAGGGCTCTCCAGTGAATTGCAGGATTTTTGAATAAGCAACCCTGGTCTCTACCCACTTGATGCCAGAAGCACCCTCTTTCCTATTGCGATAAACATAATTGTCTCCAGACATTGTCAGATGTCTATTAGGTGGCAAAATCCGCTTCCCTTGCCCTACCCTGATGGCTGAAAGCCACCTGGCTGACTCATAAACATGCACATATAGAAATAACAAATTAAAAATGGAGCTCTATATCACACTATACACTAAAATCAATTCTAGGTGGAGTAAAGGCATATAGATGAGAGACAAAGCTATGAAACATTTAGGAGATAATATAGTGGAATATCTTAATTTCTTCAGGTAGGAGAAGATTTCTTAAATAAGACATGAAAAACATAATAAAATAAAGGATTAATAAATTTACCTAATTTTAAAAAATGTCTTCTCATGAAAACACACCTTAAAGAGATGGAAAACATAAGCCACAGTTTTAGGAAGTGTTTGCAACACATAAAACCAATAAATAATTAATATCCAGAATATGTAAATATTCCTTCAATCCACTATTTAAAAATTTTGGGGAAAATATTTCTGCGGTTGATGTCAAAGAGATTATGGCCTATGTTTTCTTTTAGGAATTTTATGGTTTCAGGTTTCATATTTAGGTCTTTATTCCACTTTGAGTTTATTGTTTATATGGTATAAGAAAGTGGTCTAATTTCATTCTTTTCCACATAGAAATCCAGTTTTCCCAACACCATTTGTTTAAGAGACTGTCTTTTTCCCATTGTATGTTCTTGCCTCCTTGTCATAGATTGATTAACCATACATGCACAGGTTTATTTCTGAACTCTCTACTCTGTTCTATTGATCTATGTGTCTATTTTCTGCCAATGCCATACTGTTTTAATTACTAAGCTTTGCAGTATATCTTGAAATCTGGGATTGTGATGCCTCCAGTTTTGTTCTTTTTCAAGATTGCTTTGGCTATTTAGAGTCTTCCATGGCTCTATGCAAATTTTACAATTATTTGTTCTGGTTCTGTGAAAAATACTGTTGGTTTTTGATAGGAATTGCACTAAATCTGTAGATCGCTTTGGGTAGTATGGACATTTTAGCAATATTTGTTGTCTCAATCCATGAGCATGGAATGTCTTTCCATTTATTCATGTCATCTTCAATTTCTTTCATCAGTGTTTTATGGTTTTTAGAGTACAGGTTTTCACCTCCTTGATTAAATTTATTCCTAGGTATTTTATTCTTTTTGCTGAAATTGTAAATGGGATTGTTTTCTTTTTTTCTTTTTCTTTTTTTTTTTAAAGATAATTACTTCATTTTTTTAAAGATTTTATTTTACTTGTCAGAGAGAGAGCACAAGCAGGGAGAGAGCAACAGAGGCAGAGGCAAAAGCAGGCTTCCCACTGAGCTGGGAGCCTGATGTGGGACTTGATCCCAGGACCCTGGGATCATGACCTGAGCCAAAGGCAGACGTTTAACCGATTGAGCCACTCAGGCATCCTGGGATTGTTTTCTTAATTTCTCTTTCCATTACTTCATTATTAGTGTATAGAGATGCATCAGATTTCTGTATGGGTTCATATTTCTAGATATGTCTCTTGAGGCAAGAAAAACAAAAGCAAAGTTAAGCTATTGAGACTACATCAAAATAAAAAGGTTTTGCACAATGAAGGAAACCATCAATAAAACAAAAAGAAAACTAACTGAATGGGAGAATATACTTGCAAATAACATATACAATAAATGGTTAGTATCCAAAATATATAAAGAATTTACACAACTCAACACCAAAAAACCCAAACCCAATTTAAAAATGAGCAGAGGACATGAATAGACATTTTCCCAAAGAAGACATACAGATGGCCAATAGACAAATGAAAAGATGCTCAACATCACTAATCATCATAGAAATGCAAATCAAAACAATGAGCTATCACTTCACACCTGTGAGGATGGCTAAAATAAAAAAACACAAAGAGATAACAAGTGTTGTTGAAGATGTAGAGAAAAAGGAATCCTCATGCATTATTGATGGGAGTGCAAACTGGTGCAGCCATTGTGGAAAACAGTATGAAGATTCCTCAAAAAATTAAAAATAGAATTACCATATGATTCACCAATTCCACACTGGGTATTTGCCCAAGGAATATGAAAACGTTAATTTGAAAAGATAAATGCACCCCTATGTTTATTGCAGAATTATTCACAATAGCTAAGATATGTAAGAAACCTAAGTGTCCACTGATAGATAAATGGATAAAGAATATGTGAGATACACACACACACACACACACACACACACACACACACACACACACGTGGAATATTACTCAGCCATAAAAAAGAATGAAATCTTGTCATTTGCAACAACACGGATGGATCTAGAGAATACTATGCTAAGTGAAATAAGTCAGAGAAAAACAACCAAATGATTTCATTAATATATGGAATTTTAGAATCAACAAAGAAAGAAAGGGACAAATGAAGTAACATTCTTAAATAAAGAAAATAAATTGGTCATCATCAGAGGGGAGGTGGGTATAGAGTTGGGTGAAATAAGTGAAGGGGATTAGTACATTTATTGTAATGAGCACTGACTAATGTATAGAATTGTCGAATCATATTGTACACTTGAATCTAATATAACACTGTGTGTTAATTATAATTGAATAAAAAACAAAAAATTTGAACTACTTGTTAGAAAAATGGACAAAATGACAAGAATAATTTTACAAAAGAAGAATTTTGTATATATTTAAGTCATATATCTAGTTGTGAAATGCTCAATCTCATTACTAACCAAGAAGATGCAAATTAAAACTGCAGTGAGATAGTTCATATCCATCAGACTAGAAAAGCCTTAATAGCTGACAATATCACATTTGGCAGAATATGGAAGCAACAGAATTCTCATCCTGTTTTGTAGGTGTGTTAATTGAAGCAATCACCTTAAAAATAGTTTGTAGTCATTATTAATAGACATTCAGACTGTTCATAGATATTTCTTATTCTCTTCCTGGATGTATGTTAAAATTGTACCACCCCCAAGTTAAGTGTGGGTATATGACCAGTGTCATTTCCAAGTGGGAAGCTTTAAGATCTATAAATGAGTGAGTGATCAAGTTTTTTCCCCTCTTCATGTCTACTTCCTTCCCTTGAAGGAAGGTGATGTAGAAGAGAGACTCTTCCTACCCAACCCCCATCTAAGATGAAAACAACACCAGCAACAAATAAACCTTTGATGTTTAAACCACTAAGATTTTGGAGATTGTCCTAGTCCATTATGATTGCTATAGTATCACTAAGTAATATTGAACATGTTTGTGTTTATTAGCCAGCAATTCTAGTTGTTGGCATTTGCCCTATTGACTTTGCACAAAGAAGTCATTTAGAAGAATGCTTTAAAGAACATTGCAGTTGTACCAAAAAAACTGGAAAAATAGGTTATCTATCAACTATAAAAGAATAAACTGTAGTACATTTATGCAGTGGAATCCTACAGAGAAAATTAATGAAACACACATAGCCAAATACATCAACATAGAAAAATCTCAAAGTATATTGGTCAGTCTAGGGATGCCTGGGTGGCTCAGTCAGTTAAGTGGCTGCCTTCAGCTCAGGTCATGATCCTAAGGTTGTGGGATCAAGTACCACATCAGGCTCCTTGCTCAGCAGGGAGCCTGCTTCTCCCACTGCCTGTCACTCCCTCTGCTTGTGCTCAGTCTCTCTTTCTCTCTCTGATTTAAAAAAAATAAAAATTTACAAAAAAGTATATTGGTCAGTCTAAGAAGCAAGTCAGAATACATATAGTAAGATTCCATTTATGTTAAATGCAGTGCGAAGAGTTCATGGAAGTTATGTATTGTATTAGAACTCATGCATAGGTTGTAAAAATATAAAGATAACTTAGGAAATGATTAATACAAAATTAAGGATACTGGTTTTTCTCTGGGTGTTGGAGGAGAAAGTAAAATGTACTTAATGAGGTGCAATAGAGGGATTTTAACTGGTAATATTCTATTTCTTAACCTGAGTGATGTAAATAAGGGTGTTCATGTTATTATTATATTGTAACCTGTCCTTATACATTTTATATACTCTTCTCCTATATTTCATAGACAAATTATTTTTAAAGTTACCAGTAATGATCCTGACACACAATGACCCCAAAATAGATTGAATCATATTTTGATAAGCGGCATATATAACTCCTTAAGGAAAGTCTGATTTTGTTGTTCAAGGACACAGATGGAGATGAAATTGATTATATCCTAATTCTGCTTTGATTTTTGCAAGATGTTGGGAAATTAACTTATTAGCTCTATTTCCATTTTTATGTTTATAGAATAGCAGTTACATACTGGTTTATTTGAAGATTAATGTTTTAAAACACCTGGTACCTGCAATAGTACCATATACTGTATTAAAATAATATATTAAAAACATACTGTGGCTTCTGACTAATGGAGGTTTTTTTAGTGAATAATGGATATATTGGCAATCTAGATCATCACTTACTTGGTTATAAGTGATGATAAGAAACATTTAGCTAAATGGAAGAGATAAAAAATGATGGCGATTAGATAGATTTTTGAAAGCTGAAAGTTTAGACATATAACAAACTATGAAAACACTTTAATAGTGCTTTTTGTATGATGGAAAAATCTTTCAGGGCATACAAATTCATAGGAAGGGTGTCTTCAACAGAGTAAAAAAATGCAACCTCCCTACTTGGATGTTAGCAGTGAATGTCAAAATTCCATGTTGCTGACTTTTGGTTTTAACTCTTGAAGATGACAGGTAACCATACATACAACATTAGTTTTTCAAATGGTCATAAAAAAATACTGTCAGCACCAAAACCACAGATAAATGACCAGCTGTCCTTTTTAAAAAGTGTATGAAGGGTAGTACAGTGCTTTCTTCAAAGACAGATCGTTAAAGAGAGGAGATTAAGTCAGGCATGAATGAAACAAGGGTCAGAGGACTGACTCCAGTATAGGTGACCACAGATATGATGTCTAAGGCATCATGACAATATCAGGTGGGATCTGAGTTAGCAACAATACCTATAGGGTGTGATGTGTTGTATGGAAGCGCTCTAGTAGTATCTAGAAAATGGCCATACAGTAATAGAGCCCTGTCTCTACAAAAAGTTGCAGATTAGAACTGGGGAGACTGAAAGGCTGAATAGAGCTTGCAAGCAGGGAGATAGAATGGTGAATCTGATCACAAATTAGATTAATAATCATAAAAGATTTACAGTGTAACTATTCTAGGGGGTTCCCACTAAGAATATTATATTTTCATTCTAAATCCTTCTTAAGTGGGAATGGAAATTTGAATAGTCTGCCACACTTAAGTGATTCTCAATTTTTATACTACATAAAGTTAAATTTTCAAGGTGAAGGATTTCTGAACCTACAATTAGCCAGACCAAAGAGGAAAGGACTGGTTATAAAAGACATTGTATTCACTAAGCTACTTATATAGATAGTGAAAACTTCTTATTTAATAATATCAACACTTATTGAAAATATAATTTGTAACCTGTATTTTAAAATTGTGATGGGTATTTTCTACTTGCCCTTCTAGTTTTATTTTCACTCCTTTGGAATCTTCTCTGTGTTCCCAGAAGGCTGATATCTAGGGATTAATTTGATAGATGACTGTATCCTCTGACTTCTGGATGGTATTGTCCAGTGGGAAGCTTCTGAAATAGGTTGGAGGACAGGAGGGAAATGAGATTGGGTATTCATTCCCTACGTTAGCTAGTCTTCAAAGGTATCCCCCAACAATTTCTCCTCTCCTTGTACATACATGTCACTCTTTATATCAAGAGTTGGAGCTTATTGCTGCTTTCCATGAAACTGTGCTGGCCTATGACTAGCTTCTACAAATAGAATATAGCCGAAGGACAATTTGAGACTTCCAAACTCAGACCAAAGAGAACTGGAAGCTTCTATTTGCTGCGTCCTGGAACTCAGCCACCATGCTATGAGAATCCCAAGATAGATGGAGGAATCACAAAAATGAGAACCAAGGCACTCTAGTTATATCGGGCACTAATTGACAGCCATATGAGTGTATCATTGTGGTAGCCAGTCTCCAATATGGCACCCAAGAAAGGTGGTTTCCTGTTATTTATACTCTTATGTAGTCCCCTTCCACATTGTACCAGTACTGGTTTACATGACCAACTGAATACCACAGAAGTGATCTGTCACTTCCAACATTACAAACTGCGCTGTGTTTTTCATATTGGTGGTCCTCTCAGAGATCACTCAGTTGGAAAAACCAGCTGCCATTTCAGCCTATGGAGACGCCTTTGTGATGGGGAACTAAAAACCTGTCTACAAATACATTAAGTGGATCTACCAGACTTCAGATGACTGCAATTCAGCTGACAACTTGACTGTAATCTCAGAGGAGAGACCCTGAGTCAGAACCACCCAGCTCAACTGCTCCCAGATTCCTGACCCATAAGACCTGTGCAATAATAATTTTTTGTTATCTGAAATGATAAGTTTTGGAGTAATAGATTACATAGCAGTAAATAACTAATACATCTGTCTTAGACATACAGATTAAATTGAGCCCTCAGGTGATTATAGCCCCAGCTGACCTAAGGAGCAAAAGAGACCATCCGACCCAATTTAGCATATGCAATCATTAAAGATAATAAAATGGTTGTTATTTTAAGCCATTAAATTTGGGGATGGTTTGTTTTGTGTTAATAGATAACCAAAATAGAAATTGGTACCTAGAAGTGAGGTGCTGCTGTAACAAAAGCCTAAAACATGTGGCATTGGCTTTGGGACCAGGTAGTGGGTTTGGGTCAGAAAGGTCACAGAGATAGTCAATGGAGGCTGTAAGACAGTGAAGAAATTGCTGTTCGAGCCTGAAGCAAAGGTGAATTTATGCCCTATTATGTAGAGGGAGAATGTTTGACAATGCTGTAATTGTGGTAATATGAGAGAAAATATATCTAATGATCTTGTGTATTTGGCTCAGGAGGTTTCCAGACAGAAAGTTGTGAGAGTCAACTGGTTTCTTTAGGTGTATATGACCATGAATAGGGTGGAATGAACTAGAGAAGAAACCATTTAATTTTCAAGCAGTATCTAGAATATAAGTCAGCAAACATTTTCTTTAATGGGCTAGATAGTAAATATTTTGGGTTTTTTAGGCCATATGGTATCTGTAGCAACTACTCAACTCTGCAATGGTAACACGAAAGTGGACACAGACAATTTGTAAGTGAATGGGTGTAGCTGCGCTCCAAAAAAAAAAAAAAAATTGATTGACAAAGTAGGTGACAGCCCGTATTTGACCTGTGGGCCATAGATGACCAACCTCTGATCTAGAAGAAAGACTTTCAAATAAGGATTTGCTGGGTTGGAATATAAATTATTCCCATATTCATCTCTTCCAGCCCATATGAGATTTTCAGAGCAAATTAAAACCAGGGGCAAAGATCAAGTCCAGAGTGCTGCCAGAAAAACATCCACCGCATGAAGATCGGTTCAATAGTGCAGTTGAAATACTGTTTAACCTTCAGAGAGATTAAGGATTTGTCCCTTAGACCCTCTCAGCTAGACAATAGGGCTTTTAAGAATCTTAAGGGCTTGCCTTGTTGACCTTCTCAGCTAGACAGTAAAGTTTTTAAGAATCTTCAGATAGTGCTTCATAAGCCCATTCAGCTAGAAAAAAAGGACTTTCAAGTATCTTAAAGGTATTGTCCCTACAGCATTCTGATTTTAAGTCCAAAGTAGAGAGGGTTATGTCTTTAAAAATCTATCATAAAATATGGTACATAGGAAGTCCAAAAATTTTAATGGAAATTTTAAGAGCTTAGACTAAAAGGGACAGAAGTGGGACGCCTGGGTGGCTCAGTTGGTTAAGCAGCTGCCTTCGGCTCAGGTCATGATCCCAGGGTCCTGGGATCAAGTCCCACATCAGGCTCCTTGCTCGGCGGGGAGCCTGCTTCTCCCTCTGCCTCTGCCTGCCTCTCTGCCTGCTTGTGCTTTCTCTCTGACAAATAAATAAATAAAATCTTTAAAAAAAATAAAAAATAAAAAATAAATAAAAGGGACAAAAGTAGTTAAAAATGGAAAAGGACCTCAGTGTTTTTAATCTCATATGAATAGGACACAGCTAAGAAAATTACTTAGCAGCAACACATTACACTTCTTATGGAAAAGTAAGGATGACAGTAGGCAAAGCCATGAAAATCCATCCTCAGGGAGCAGAGATGGTTCCTAATCAAGAAACATTCTCTATCCCAGGAGATGGAGGAAATGATGACATGTCCTGCTAGACTTCAGAATTGCTATGGACCAGTAACTGCCATACGCCTTAGATTTTACGCTGTTAAAATGAAGGTTTCTATTGTGGCTACCATGTGCTTTCCTCATTGTTGTATGTTAGGTATGTATGGGGCAGGTAATGATTGTGTTGGTGTTTCAGTTTTTAGTTCACAGGTGCTCCTGAGAAGATTGAGGAGTCTACCTCATCTACATTTGTTTCTGATATAGGTGACAAGAGTTTTGTCTATGAGCTGATGCAATAAGGGAATGGGAATTTGTGACAGTATTGGGAGGTGTTAAGTATATTTTGTACATGAATTATTATAGTCAGAAGGCAGAATATGGAAAGCCTTCCCAAATTTCTCCTTTCTATATGCATTTTATCCCTAATTCAAGTGGAGGAATTTATTTCCCCTTTCCTTGAATATGGGCTGCCCTTGTAACCAACTTTGATCAATCAAATGGCCATGAAATTGGTAAAATTACTGTTTTGAGACCTACAAGTCCAGGCTTTAAGAGGACTGATAGTATGACAGATCTAAGATGAGCCACTCAGATCCTACTTTAGAGAAGAACTTACTATTCAGCAGTGAGGAATGAAGACATCAAGTGCAGTTCCTTCAGCACCTATCTCAGCTGTAGAGAACTGCCTCACCTGAGGGCATGCCTTTCCTGAAGACTAAACAAAAAGAGAGTATAAAGGGCTGGACATTTGGCCCTGATGTGCTACAGATTTGCAGGTTAACCAATTGCATCACAGTTGGATTTTTTCCTTCGCCTAATCCTGCTACTTCCACATTTCCCACCCTCAGGATCAATAACCAACATCCTGTACCCCAAAATTCTCAGAATCTTCTTCTGGAGAGTTCAACCTATGACATGTAGATTCTACTACCTACCCCTTAAAATCCAGTAACCATGTTGTGAGAAGCCATATCTATATGGAAAGGCGAGATGGAGAATACTCTGGTGGATGAATCTAGCTGTGTGTCTTGTTAATAGCCATTACCAACTAGAAACTATGTGAAAGAGCCATCTTGGACTTTCCAGCCCAGTTGAACTTCCAAATGACTGTAGCCCTTTCTAACATCATGTGGATTAGAAGAACCACCCAGTGAAACAGTGGAAATATGAACAATAGTAAAATAGTTGTTTTAAACCACTAAGTTTTGGGGTGGTGTGTTATGTAGCAATAGTTAATTAAAACATTTCCCAGCTGTCTCCTTGCTAGATACAAGTTGTTCTTCCCATTGAGGGCTACATCTATCTGGAAAATTTCCCCTGCAGCTCCATCCTCTGGATTCTGTTAACTAGTAACATCTCTATCTTGGGGGCACTTGGGTGGCTCAGTCATTAAGCATCTGCCTTCAGCTCAGGTCATGATCCCAGGGTCCTGGGATTGGGCCCCACATCGGGCTCCCTGCTCAGTGGGAAGCCTGCTTCTCCCTCTCCCACTTCCCCTGCTTGTGTTCCCTCTCTCACTGTCTCTCTCTGTCAAATAAATGAATAAAAAAAAATCTTAAAAAAAAAATCTCTATTTTGCTATCCCCAGATTATTGTGCATCTATTGTGAAAATCAATATTCCTTTGTCTTATTTCCTATAAAAAGGGAAAATATCTCCCAAATTTTATAAAATCAAGCAGACATGATTTCTAAATATATGAGGTTTAGGGACACCTGGCTGGCTCAGTCAGTAGAGCATGCAACTCTTGATCTTGGGATTGTGAGTTTGAGTCCCACATTGGGTGTAAAGATTACTTTAAAAATTTGAAAAATAGGAGCACCTGAGTGGCTCAGTCTGTTAAATGTCCAACTCTTGGTTTCGACTCAGGTCATGATCTCAGGGTCATGGGACTGAGCTGCCATGGCCTCCTTCCTCAGCATGGAGTCTCCTTGAGATTCTTTTCCTCTCCCTCTGCCCCTCTCTCTGCTTGTGCGTGTATGTGCTCTCTCTGTCTAAAATAAGTAAATAAAATCTTTAAAAATATTAATAAATAAATAAATATGGGAGGTTTAAGTAGAAATCTTCTAATATGGCTCTTTCTCCTTCCTTCTTTCAAATTTATCTTATCTCTGAAAAGAGGTACTTTGGCTTACCCCTGCTTATAAACAATAGGCAAGCAGTATGGTCTGTTAATCTCATTTTATTTCCATAAAAGGAAAAACAAATGTTAAATGTCTGTATCAAAAGTAGGACATGTTCCTAGGGTTCTGCCATAACCAGTAGTGTTTGACAGTCTGTCTGATAATTTGAATCAACTTTGAAAAATGTGGCCTTAAACAAAAGCAAATAATGTTTAATGGTGATTTTTTAGGAACTTGTTAGGTGGGTAAGTTTGGAGAAGGAAATCATTTTAAAAGATTTTCAGTATATTTTTATTTATCTATTTATTTATTATTTTTTAAATAAACTCTACTCCTGACATGGACTTGAACTCCCTGAGATCATGAATCATATGCTGCACTGTCTGAGCCAGCCAGACACCCCTCAATATATTTTTAAATAGTTCCATAAAATAAACAAAAATTTTTCTATGTTATATTTATTCTCCTACCCGTCATTAACAAGCTAAAATTAAATTGGTCTTCTAATTGTTACACTAAGCTGAATATCAGCAGTTTGGTAAATAAATTGCTTCTTAAATATTCACTATGAATGACAGATTTTTATATTTGTGCCATTTAATGCTAGGTATTTTGTAAACTTTTGAGTATTTTTGGTAATGTTTGACTCAGATTTTTTAAATTAAGTTTAGGTTTAACCGTTTATCCAAGTTTGCCCAACAGACTCAGTTAATGCAGACTGTCTCATCACTACTATTATTATTACTGTTCTTTCTTACTCACAAAACTGTACTTTGGTTGATAAATTATCTGGTTACCTTATCTCAAGTGGAAGTTATTTCTAAGACAAAAATATGCATACTTATATCAGAAAATAGTATTAGTTTAAATATTTTAAAGGCTATTTTTTTGTTGTTTTGCCACATAATAGGGTCAGAGTATCTTTAAATGAATTTGAAATCTTTAAAAAGGATAACATGAATTTTAAAAAGAATCTATATTATTTTAGACTTAATTGGTTGAAAATGCACTTTTTCTAGTTGAGATAAGCTTAATGGTAAAATTATGTTCCATAAATTGACTTTTATAATTTTTGTCTATGGAATATTATCCTAGTACTTGAAGAAGACAAATGAGGTTTGAAACCACAAAGTAAATTAAGGGTTTTCTTGATCAGTACTTACATAAATTAGAGGGAATGTCAGTTTTATATTAATATTTAATAATAAGTTGATTAAACTTTGATTGAAAGCCTGTTTGTTTACATATTATGTAAATTGATTTTGAAATAAAGTTTATAGATTTAGATGATGTTTACATTATTTCAGTTTCTAAGTTTACATGTGGCATATAAACTTTGGTACTGTATGACAGTCCCTAAATAAATCTGAATGTGGGAAGAAATAGCAAAATAGTAGAATGAGAGATTAGGAAGTTTTTCAGAATTAAATTTTAACCTTTTTTATTCCATCAGCTTCATTCTTTTGTAATATAAAATGAAAGAGATCATATGTACTGACATGAACAAAAATCTCTGTGATGAGAGATCATCTTTTAGATGTCTCTTTTAGAATCATGTTTGCCAGCACTACCCTTACTCAGATCTATCTTTGATATTCGCTTTGTGAGTCTTATCCATATAAACTGTACCACTCAGTGATCCTTACCCTGAATATGAGAGATGGGACTGGTATCCAAAACATACAACGAATTCTTAAAGCTCAAACAAAAGAAAACAAATAGCTCATTTTAAAAATGGGCAAAAGATTTGGACACCTCACCAAAGAATATATACGATGGCAAATAAGATGTAAAAAAGTAGTTCTATGCTATCGGAGTAATGCAGATTAAAAATACAATGAGATACCAGTACACACCTATTAGAATGGTCAAAATCCAAAGCACTGACAACACCAAATACTGTGAAAATGGAGCAACAGGAGCTCTCATTCATTGCTGGTGGGAATGTAAAATGGTGCACCCACTTTTGAAGACATTTTGGCAGTTTTTTTTCTTTAAACAAAGCTAAATATAGTCTTGTTACATATAACAGTTCCATTACTAGGTATTTACCCAACTGATTTGAAAACTTATGTCCATAAAAAATCCTCAAGTGTTTTTAGTAGGTTTACTCATAATTATAAAAAACTGGAAGCAACAAAGTTATCCTTCAACAGGTGAATGATAAACAAATTGTGGTACATCCATACAATGGAATATTATTTGGTGGTAAGGGAAATGAGCTATCAACCCAGGTAAAGACATAAGCATCCTTAAATGCATATTGCTAAGTGAAAGAAGATAGCCTGAAAGGTTAAATACATTAGGATTCCAATTATAAGACATTATTAAAGTGCCATATAATGATTAAAACATATAGACAATTAAAAAAATCTAGTGGTTACTGGGAGTTTAGGAGGAGGGAGAGAAGGTTCTAATGAATGAAAAATAATTTTTTATTTGAGGGATTGAAATTATCCTGTGTGATACTGTAATGGTGAATACATAATAGTAACATCTGTCAAACACCTTTAGAATTTTATCACACAGTGACCTTTATGTATGCAAATATTTTAAAAATTATCTAGAAGGTTGGAGAATCCCAGATTGGAATAGACTATGATGAAAGAACCTGTATTGCAAGTGTATTAAAAACAAAACAAAACAAAACTTCATAAAGAAGGAGGTAGGGAGGAAATGTGCTAATGTAAATAGCTGGGAATGAGTGGAGCCTGTAATGCTTAAGGGAAAAAACTGTACTTTTAGCTGTTTTCCATGAAGGTATGAATTAACAATGCTGATAAAGCTCTAATATATATACTCAAATTGAACAATTAAATAAATGAATAGAAGATGGTGGAAGCCAGGTTTCTCACTGTTAAGTGGAGGTTAGAAATAAAGAGTTAGAATGATCCATGTGGTAAAAGATCAGAGCCAGAAACATCAGGATGAACTCATTTTTAGCTTAATATAGATATAAATGGTTACATACAGAAATATTTATAGATATATGTATATACACAGATTAGTATATACAATTATATTTTCTTAATCAAAAATTGAGAGGTTCTAGAAACAATTACACCTCAGTAGCAACAAGGATTATCTAGCACCCAGATTTTGGTTTCCTATACTGTCTCCAATAAAAGGAACCAGGGCTTCCTGGATAAATGGTTGATTCTAGGACTGGATCAGGAATTATATGAGTCTGGAGCATGCAGTACTAGGAAGTAAGGAAGTGTTATGGACTGAATGTTTGTGTTCCTCCAAAATTCAAATATTGAAATCTAATCCTCAATGTGATGGTATTTAGAGGTAAGGCCTTTGGGAGGTTATTAGGGCATGAGGGTGAAGCCCTCATAAATGGGATTAGTGTACTTGTAAAAAGAGGCAAGAGAGGTAGCAGTTCACTCGATCTGTCTCTGCCATGTGAGAATACAATGATAAGTTGGCAGTCTACAACCCAGAAGAGATTCCTCGCCAGAACCCAACAGTGCTGGTAACCTGATCTTAGACTTCCAGCCTCGAGAACTGTGAATAATAAATATCTGTTGTTTATAAGCTACCTAGCCTATGGTAGCCTTTATTGTAGCAGCCCAAACTAAGGGAGTGTTCAAAACAAAAATAACAAAACAAAAACCTACATTGATGAGGTATGTTGAAAGGATGAAAGAGCCAACTGAGAGAATTACAAATGGCCAAAACTGGAAAAATTTGAGCAATGAAATAAATATAGGATTAGATTATAATCCAAAGTATAAGATTAATTCCCATGAGTCCATGATGATATAAATGATTGAAGAAATAAATAAATAAATAATAGGAAAGAAGAGACAAATTTCCTTTGTATAAGAATTATAAATAACTTATGTAGATATGCTGCCTTCATGGAGGGGCGGGACTAAATCCCCACTCCTTATGTGGGGGATATGTAGAGTGACATTTTTCCTAAGAAGACAATATGGAAAGGGGGGATAATGAGATGAGAAAACCTGACAAATACTACCTCAGCCAGGTGATCAAGGTCAACATCAACATCAGTATTAGGTTATAAATCAAGTTGATAGTATATGCCCTTGATATGATGTGATAAAATGGCAGTTTACCTCTATGGTTTTCCTTGCTAAAACCCACAACCCCGGTCTAGCTATAAGGAAAAAAAAAACCCCACAAATTACCTGACATGTATTCTTCAAATACATGTATCCTGAATGGGATCTTGGATCAGAAAAAGAATATAAGGTAATAACTAAGGAAACTAGAATAAACTATGAACTTTAGTTAATTACAATGGCTCAACATTGGTTCATCACTTGTAACAAAATGTATCATACAGATGTTAATGATGAACCTGTACGCAGGGTAAAGATAAACTCTGTATTATCATCTCTGTTTTTTTTTTTTTTTTTTTACTGTAGATCTAAGACTGTTCTAAAAAATAAGCTCTATTTTGAGCAAAGTATCTATTGCAAAGTCTAACACATAGTAGGTGCAAGGTTAGGAAAGGAATACCTCCAGCATTCAAGAATTGTGCTCTTGAGAATAGAATAAAATGTTACAGCTTAAAATAACCCAAAGGACCATCTTGTTCAACTTCTATACAAAGAAGGAAGAAGATAACAAGAGACCTTAAGTGACTTGCACAGTATCATGCATTAATGGAAAAGTAGGTGCTTTCTACAAACAGTATTGCTCAGCTAATGAGACCCCGCATTATTGGAGTATTTGTCTGTATACCTGTATAACAAACTATCCTTTCTAATTTGAGTAATTTTAACATATTGAAAAGGGAAAAGTTGGGACCCATAGGCAATTTAAATTTAGTTAAGGGACCTTTAAGACAATCTGGTTATACAACTCCAGATTTTAGAAAAGACGACCCTCTCATTGTAAACTAATCATTAAATAACTGCAAATTGAAGGAGCTTTTGGGATGGAATTAAAAATATTCAGAAGCATGATTTCAGATAATTCCATGAATGAAGAAAAAAACAGCATTGGAAAAACACATATTCCACATGTTGCAATATTCTGTTTAGACCTTGGAAAACCGTCATTTGGTGGAGTTAACTATAGGATTCATCAGAAGAACTGAGGAAAAAAACAAAGCCTTTCTCTGATAAGTGCCTCTGGTTAGTGAAAGGTTTTTCCTTCATAAATCCAGAGTTTGGAATGATTATGGACCAGGAGAAATTCCTAACACATGAATGAGTCTCCCCACCTACATAGTTGAGCTAAGCCCTAATTGCTTACAAATGAAGGTACCCACGGTATTACAGTGTTATTATTTATTTAAATATTTTATGTTACATATCTTTATTGTTTTGGTCATTAAAATAATGTAGTCTTTTTAATAGTTTATAACAGGAAAAGCTCAATTAAGTCTAGGAACTTTGCTCCATTTCATCACACCTTTCCATCGAGGTTAGAAATAGGTCTAAATGTTAAAACAATATCTTCCTAAGTAGATGTCACTTTTCAAACAATGATAAAAATAAAAATTGCAAAAGGAACTAACCAATTTTCACCATGCTTATCTAAGAAATTGACCCGCTTATGCAACATGAATAGATTTGGTGCATGGTTCATCAATATCTTGTAGAAATATAATTGGCAGCAATGGTAAATTCTAGTTACCCCATATTTTTCTGATAGCTGACATATGCTCACACAGATGATAGCAGTTATTAAATATTGCATGCACATTCATATGTATGATAGAGCAATATTAGAGAGTATTTGGGAACAGAAATATGCTTTAAAAAGAAGATCAATTCAAAACATGTGCTGTTGAAGCAAAGGTTCAACAAATTTAGAACTAGGTCATAAGAAGTCTAAACAAAAGAAACACATGTCAGTTCAGGTTTTCTTTCTTTTTTTTTTCAGTTCAGGTTTTCAAACTAAGAATTTACAAAGTTCTCTCATATAGAAGTCACTTTTACTATCCAATTTTGATCGTTCAGACTATTTATTGGTACTTTGAATGCACCTATAAGCTAAATATGTATTATAGTTTACAGAGCTTAATTATTAAAGTAGCTTTACATAGCTCATAAAATCATGTTTTTTAAGGAATGAAAGCCAAAAGACTGTGACCCATATTTACAACGTATCATTACACCTCTGTACAGATGGTCATCCAGATAATAAACATACAAACAAAATTCTTTTATAGACAGAAGAAATTCAATATATAGGGAATCAAAATGCTTTCCAGTTGGTCATCAAGGAAGTTTCCTTCATCTTCTGCTTTTTATACTATTAGGTTAATCTACTGTGTATAAATGCTATTTTTTGTTTGATGCTTTTCACAACTAATTAAAAATCTCCTTGTCAAATTATTTTTTCTGTAACAATAAAAATTTTCAAATACATTAACTGTACAAAGAAAAAAAATCTAGAAATACTGATCTGCTGTCCTCCCACCGTGCATTGTGAGGATACGCAGTTCTCTGCTAAGACTGCTAATGCCCAGCTCACAGAAGGCACCGCTTGCTGCCTTCAAGGGGCTGCAGGAGGTCGAGGGTTTCTGGGTGACCTTTTGGTTGAAGATGTACAGCTGAGAAGTGGCCACCTCTGGGCCCCCCAATATCAACTGAGACGGTGGCTACTTCAAGATATGCCTCCAGTTCCCCATCGACTGCCTTTTCTCCCCTCCGACCTTTTGGTTCCTGACCAAGATGTGGCACCCCAACATGTACGTGACGGAAGATATTTGCACCTCCATCCTCCACCGTTGGTCCTTAGAACAGGGAGCCACCTTCAGGGCGGTGGAACCCCACCCAAAATGTCAGGATTGTCCCCCTGGGCGTCACTTCCCTTCTCATCGAGCCCAGCACCCGGCCGCAGCCATCATGTACGCCTCGGTGTATCGGAAGTGGAAAGAGCAAAGGCAAGGACCCGGATTACGCAGACCCGGAAGCAAGTCCGGCGACTGAGGTAGATGCGGAGCCGGACTGCGCAAAGCTGCCTGCTGTGCTGGCCAAGTGCTTCGTGAACGCCGAGTCCCCCACACCCCATGAGGGCTTGGACATCTTGGAAGAGTATATGAAGACGGCGAGACCCAAGCCAAGGCCAACTCCAGCCGCAAGGAGTCCTGACACTGCAGCCCCCGCCGAATAACCTTGCCAGTTTTGCCTACTCAGGCCCAGTGTGTGGGCTCTTGCGGCACCAGCTGACGTGGAGACTACCTCACTCGGAGAAGGTTTGTACTGCCCCTCTCTTTGGGTTGTTTGTTTTAGCTCTCACTTTCCTTTTGCATATTGGCGCTGGGTTTTCCTCTGCTTTGAGGGGAGGGACTCTCCACTGTTAGGTCCCTCGGAGTCCTACTTGTGCTGGGCGCCTGCGTTGAGCCTGCCCAGGCCGGCAGGTCTCTGGGCGAACTGTGACGGCCCGAGGACCCAGTGATTGTCTGTGGCTCCGGCTGGCAGTTATCAGAACTTTGGGCTCCCAGCTCGTGAGTGGACGGATTAATTTGTGGTCACCCTTTCTGCAGTTTGTTTGGAATCTAAATGAAATGCTTTATGAGGAAAAACAAAAGCGTCACCTCTACCAGTGGAACTTTGAAGAATAGATCAATGGGAGGTCATGGCCTGTAGTTTCAAATGTATATGGCGAGGGTCAAGGAAATTATACTTTATTTACCAATATTCTTAATTTGTCTTGTTGATTAGACCATGGTCTACTAAACCAGAGAAATTGTCAGTGTCGTTGCTTAGTCATAATGGATTTTCATTTTTGGTATTCTTCAAGTAGAAAAGCAGAACTTTTACTTTTTTGTTGTTGGTATTTTTCTTATTAAAGCAGAAGTGCTGTCAGTGTCTTCTTGAATTGAACTCTGATTATTTTACATTTTTTTTTCCCTTTACCCATTTTGTTGTGATTTTTCTCTACTTAACTACCTTTTCTCATTCCACGGTTACCTTTTTTAGACTTGAATATCGGCTTCCGAACTTTCTGGCAATCTGCCAATGTTTCAGCACTGATATGTGTCAGCTTTCAGGATTGTTCAGCCTGTTGATTCGTTTCTCTTTGAATTCATCTTTTTTCCCCCTCCCGATAGTTTTGTATTGTAAATTTCAGCTTGATTTTTACTGTGGAAGAAGCCATATCCCCTACTTAGAAGATAAATTAGAGAATTCCTTCATTCCAGAGAAGCCAGAAAGATCAAGGTATGGTCGCAGGAGTTTGATCATCACCTAAAGTTGGGGGCAAACTGAGCAGAAAGGAGCTTCCTGGTTCCATTAAATTTTATCCCTGAAAAAAATAATTTTTTTTATTCTTGCACAGTGAACCAAGATGATTTTAAATTTATTCAACTAGGCTTTCTATTATTTGCAAAACCTCCAATTTAGTCTTGATTGAAGGTTCTCTAATTCACTCATAAACCCCAAGATAGAATTTTTCGGTAGCGGCAACAACGAGAGTACAGAAATTCCCAGATTGTTTTGATGATAAGGTCCAAGCTCTTGGCATGTGGGCCATTCCTTCCAGACCCCCAGGACTATGTTATATTTACTGAGTATTTTTATATAATTCCCGGAAATGGCTAAGATAGGATGTGCTGTCATAAAGTCCTAGCATGTATAATATCCAGTTCTTTGCCATTGTCTCATGGGATCTGAATCAGTTATCATATCCTTCTTTGTAATTTATTCTGGTGTTAAAGAACACATTTCCATTAGATACTATATTTTTTATATCTGAAGAACAATTTCTCTTGTCGAATATTAAAGGCAGTATTACACAAAGGTGTAAAAGCTACCGGACCAAGTATCAGGAGGTTGGGGTTCTTAGCCCTGTTATGTTTTGGCTCATTTGTTTTTACCATACTTTTATGTTATTTAGGCTACTTTTGTTGTAAGGAATAGAAGAAACTCATCCTAGCTTACATAGGCAGAAAATAATTCTAGGGAGGGATATCTTTTTGTATTGTAAATTTCAGCTTGATTTTTACTGTAGAAGGAGCCATATCTTAAGTAAGGATATCTTACTTAAAGTCTGAAAAATCTACACTATCAGGATCAAGGCAGCTTTTTGAATTCTAGTAGTAACAACAGATAGACTGTCTTATCAGGTATTGCAGCTGATCATCTTTATTCCTTCCTTCCCACTCTCACAAATTTCAGAAAAGATCTATCTTATTAGTCTAAACTGGAGAATATAAAAGAAAACAGATCCTCTTGATTGCTCTAACTAGATTGTATCTGATGGGAAAAGAGCATTTCTCTAGAAGCAAAATTCAAGTGTTGTTAATGGAGGAAGAAAAAAAGATGTTGACAAAATAACAAAATCCAAAAGAATGTGGCGAAATAACAAATTGTTTATCCAGTCTTTATGCTTCCAACGATATCACCCCATATTGCTATACTGAGTTTATATGAAATATTGGAGAGACAGCATAATAATAATTCAATTTTATAGCTATCTTTGAACTGGGGCCTCTTTCCAATTTGTCAGTGTTGTGGACCCCTTATTATATCTTTACTAGGCTGTTGTTGGAGCTTCCTAACTGACTGTATGGCATCTAGTTTTACTCATCATCCTCCCAATTGCTCCTCCATAACTGTTAGGAGTATCTTTCTAGAATACAGTTTTGTCTTTTGGAAACTGTAGTAGCTTCAGTACTGTTTAAATGATACTTAATACCCATTCTTATCACCATGTTGGGCAGAATTAGATGCCCATTTTACTTAGCTGTTGTAGCACTTTGTACATACTTTACTTAGAGATCTTGATTCATTGAATAATTATTGTGAAAAAGGGGTAAACTATTTAAAACAATAAAAAAATAAATTCTCAGATAAACACACATAAATAAGCCTATCTGTCATGTTACTTCTGTTTTCAATTCATATCTATTAAAAAAGATCCATATAGCTTCCTCTCACCCACAGAGCTTAATAGGGAAGAATAAAAACCTGCATGTGTTTGAAGGAAAAAGACCCAATTTCAAAACCTCTGTAGATTTTTCTGTTGTGCTAAGGAGTTCATACCTCCAACAGTCTTTCATTTAATAGGCCACCTTAATGAATTTGCATGTATGCAAAACTGGCATGAAACTAATTTCTCACATTATGAAGTGACAGGTTATGGGGATTTTGAATATTCTGGTGGCAACACTAGGGAGAGGGGTTTAGGGAGCCCGAGAAATAATATGCAGAGGAAATAGGAGAAAGATTTTGAAACTCTTTGTTTTGGGGAACCTAAGTAAAAAAAAAAACAGCCAGTGAGATTTCCCCAGGATAGGAATTGCCAAAGGGCTTGTAAGAATGGTTGCATCTAGTATTTAATATTAAGTCATTTCCTCTTTTGTGCATTTATAATGGGCATTGTGCCTGTCTTTACAGCTCTTCCACTCTTTCCTGATTATGAAGCAACCCTTTGTTTTAGGTAGGATTAACCTTTCTTCTTCCTCTAATACAGATAGCAGATTGGTCTAAACAATCAGGTAATCCCATGATACCATTTAGATGGTGATTAGTTTGAAAGGTAAAGTAGGCTTAATCCATTTAACGTTTACAGATGTTTTCTGAGGCACAGGGGTTGGTTTAGGAAAGCTCTATTCAGCAGAGCCTCAAGGCTTTTTGTCTTACAGTTGTGAGACTTGCCCTGCCTGTCCTGCTGCATGTGGAGACATAGTTCCAATTTCTGATGGCAGTTATCCTTTGATCATATGGGAAGTTATCCTTAGGGAGACAGTGACTGTGAATAACAGAGATGGAAAAATGGAAAGAAAAAAATGAGTCTTTGATGACTTGGTTTAGTCACTAAGATCAAATGACTTATGTAAACTCATCTCGAAGCCTTCCAAACCTCTGGTATAGATTTCTAGTTAGATGACCCAGTGAATCTCATTTATTGAATAAAACTGAACTCCTGATTCTCCCTCTTCCAAGTAAACTCCCATAGCATTACTAATTTTATTTATTCATTTATCGATTTATTTAATTGAGTAATTGACATGCTATATTGTATTAGTTTCAAGTACACAGCATATTGATTCAATATTTATAAGAACTATGAAATGGTCACCATAGTAAATGCATTTACCAGCTGTAACCATGCAAAGTTGTTACAATATTATTGACTATATTCCCTGCTGTATATTACATCTGTGTGTCTTATTTATTTTATAATTGGAAGATCGTAGCTCTTAATACCCTTCACGTATTTCATCCATCTGCCTACCTCACCTCCCTTCTGGCAACCATCAGTTTGTTTTCTGCATCTATCAGTCCGTTTCTGTTTTGTTTTGTATGTTCATTTGTTTTGTTTTTTTGGATTCCATAAATGAGAAAAATATGGTATTTCTCTTTCTCTGACTTACTTCACTTTGCATTATATCCGCTAGGTCCATCCATGTTGTCACAAATGGCAGAATTTCATTCTTTTTATGACTGAATAATATTCCATTGTGTATATATACCACATGTTCTTTATCCATTCGTCTGTCAATGGACATTTAGGTTGTTTCCATGTCTTGGCTATTGCAAATAATGTTGCGATGAACATAGGATGCATATGTCTTTTCAAATTAGTGTTTTTATTTTCTTCAGATAAACACTCAGCAGTGGAATTGGTGGATCATTTGGTAGTTCTATTTTTAGTTTTTTTTAGGAACCTCCATATTGTTTTCTACAGTGGCCGGACCAATCATCCCAACCAACAGTACAAGAGGGCCCCCTTTTCTCCACAACCTTGCCAACAATTGTTATTTCTTGTCTTTTTGATAATAGCCATTTTGACAGTAAGGCGATACCTCATTGTGGCTTTGATTTGCCTCTACCTGATGATTAGTGATGTTGAGCATCTCTTCATGTGCCTCTTGGCCATCTGTATATCTTCTTTGGAAAATGTCTCTTCAGGTTCTTTCCGGAAACCATTTTTTTACTCAGATTGTTTTTTTGTTTGTTTATTTTGATATTGACTTTTATGAGTTTTTATATATTTTGGATGTTAACTCCTTTTTGGCTCTGTCATTGGTAAATATCTTCTCCCATTTAGTTGGTTGCCTTTTCGTTTTATTGATGGTTTCCTTTGCTGTGAAGGTGTTTTGGTTTGATGCAGCCCCATTTGTTTATTTTTGCTTTTGTTGTTTTTGTCTGAGGAGACAAATCCAAAAAATATCAGTAAGGCCAAGGTCAAAGGGCTTACTGCCTATATTTTCTTTTAGGAGTTTTATGACTTCAGGTGTTAGATTTAAGTCTTTAATTAATTTTGAATTTATTTTTGTATATGGTAAAAGAAAGTGGTTCACTTTCATTCTTTTGCATATAGCTGCCCAGTTTTCTCAACACCATTTATTGCCGAGACTGTCTTTTCCTCATTGTATATTCTTGACTCCTTTGTTATAGATTAATTGACCATATAATTATGGGTTTATTTCTGGGCTTCATATTCTGTTTCATTGATCTATGTGTCTCTTTTTGTGCCAGAGTTATACTGATTTGATTACTAGAGCATTATGGTATAGTTTGGAAGCCAAGAACATGATACCTCTAGCTTTAATCTTTCTCAAGATTGCTTTGGTTATTTGGGGTCTTTTGTGGTTTCATACAAATTTGGGAATTGTTTTTTCTAGTTCTAGGTATTGTATTCAATCTGTAGATTTGGGGTAGTATGGACATTTTAACAGTATTCTCCCAGTCCATGAGCATGGTGTATCTTTCCATGCTCATATCCAATACAAATAATACATTATTTATATTGTCTTCAGTTTCTTTTTTTTTAAGATTTTATTTATTTATTTGACAGAGAGAGAGACAGTAAGAGCAGGAACATAAGCAGGGGGAGTGGGAGAGGGAGAAGCAGGCTTCCCGCTGAGCAGGGAGCCCAAAATTGGGCTCCATCCCAGGACCCTGGGATCATGATCTGAGCCAAAGGCAGACACTTAATGACTGAGCCACCCAGGTGCCCTGTTTTCAGTTTTTTTCACCAATGTCTTACAGTTATTAGAGTACAGGTTTTTCACCTCCTTGGTTAAATTTATTCCTAGATATTTTATTCTTTTTGATACATTTGTAAGTGGGATTGTTTTCTTAGTTTTCTTTGAGATAGTTTATTATCAGTGTATAGAGACAACAGATTTCTGTATGTTGATTTTGTTGCTAATTTTTCTATTGATTTTACTTTTTTATTTTTTTGATAATTTTGTTAAGTGGTGCCTTTGTCCTCCCACTTATTCCTCTTTTCCTCTTACAACCCACATGTAATCCATTAGCAAATTTTGTCAACTTTTCCATCAAAATATATCCAGAATCTCACCATTTCATTATTTTTGTTACTACTACCCTAATCTAAACCCACTTTATCTCTGTCCTGGATTATAACCATGCGTCCCAAATGCCTGTCTGCTTCTATTCGTGACATCTTTTCTCTATTCAGTAAACATATAATTGTAAGCTAAACCAAGCCAGTCTTCGGTCATAAACTTCCACTATCAATAAAAGCCCAAGTCCATTTATTGGCCTAAAAAGCTCTCTCTGATATGGACCTCAGTTATATTCTGGACTTTATATACTACTTTCCTGGTCTGTCACACTGGCTTCCTTGCTTTTCTTCAAACCCACCATGTTCAGTGTCTCTGTGTTGCTGTTTCCTCTGCTTAGAACTGTCTTTCAGATGTTCCCATGGCTCACTTCCTCAGTCCTTCAAGTTTCTCTTCAAATGTCATTTTCAATAAATTCTTCCTTTACTCCCCTATTTAACAGATGAACTTAAATAAATAAATAAATAAATAAGTAAGTAAGTAAGTAAGCTATGCCTGTGCCCTTTTCTCCTCTAATTGTATCTCTAGTATGATCACTGCATATACATATTTATTTATTTGCTTGCTTACCTTTGTCCCCCAAGAAAAATTCACCTCCCCAAGAACAGGGATTTTTTACTATTTTTTATTACTAATTCCCCAATGCCTGGATCAATAATGCACTGTTTATTGAATTAATGAATAGTTTAGTACTATTTGAGTTTATTTTTTTCTTTTATTGATTACAACCAATAGATCCTAACAACGATAGTTCTCACTTAATACCCATTCACTGTCCCAACTTTTTAGAAAGTAAGATAAATATTAAGGTCTTGCATTTATGAGTGCTTTGGGAAAGATAAAACATAAAAATAACAATTCATCAAAAGCAAGAAATTGCAGCAAAAATTCAGGAGGAGAAATACAAACTTTCTGAGAAGCCAATAGATGGGAAAGAAGGCTATGATTTCCAACATACACAAGATAGGAGCTTAAGTGAATTCATTTAAATATTATGGGGAGAATAGTAATTAATGGCTGAAGAAGTTGCTGTTTTGGTTATATTATTTGCATTTATGATTTTCCTCTTGTACTGTGGGCTTTTGAGGTACAGGATCCTTCCATTTATCATTGCTCCAGAACGCAGAGAAGGCATTCAACAGATAGCTGTTGCATAAATGAAATGGCATTGGAGAAGAAGTCTAGAGTTGGTAATGCGAGTAACTAGATGTTAGATTTGTTATTTAGTCTGCCTTTGCTAGGCCTCGGTACTTTTATCTATAAAATAAAAGTGCTAGACTTCATAATTAAGTCCTTCCCAACTATAAAATATTCTATAATTTTTTCTGCTTCTATATGAGTGGAGACATACATGCACTTTCATCTAGTAGAAATAAAGATATACTTCTTAAAAATTTCCTTTGCAAATATATTTTGGTTAATATAGCTGCCATCGATTTGGCTTATAAAATAGTGTTTTCAATGATCTTTTAGCATGATAGATTAACTTTTATGTTCAGAAAGCCATTTCCTCTGAATGCTGCTGAATTCACACTTCACTAATGGCAAGGATCCGATTAGAACTAATTTCATAGTGATTCTTTGACATTTTCAAATATAGAAATGTGTGCTTTTCTGAATAAAAGTGAGAACGTATCATAAATTGTAGAAGTTACTATTAAAGTTCAGTCTAATATTGCATAGTAGTTTTGAAATAAGAAATGCCTTCAAGGCTAACCTCTTGTAAAATAAGAGCTTTCTGTAAGTTTTCCTGTCCCTCCATTTCTTTTACTTTCAGCTACTGTAGTCTCCATATCTGGATCCACTGGAACTCTCTTTCTAGGTTTTGGTCTGTCTCACCAGCCATTTGGTCAGTTTCTCAGCTTCACTATTTGATAGAACTTAAAATTAGAGAAGCTGATAGTGTCTAATGGAGAGCTTAGGCCAACAAATCAGCCCACCAAGTGAAATTCAAGGCAGAAACTTAAACCTATGGACAAGGTGAGCATAAGAGAGAACAGAGACTTTCTATCATTTCCAGATGATATAGGCACTAGCAGTTTATCCTCCAGTAAAAAAGTAATGGATCTGAAAGATAACAACGGAACTTGGGGGAGCAACACAGCATCTTGACATTTATGACATTTGTCACTTGAATTCATTACCTAGGAACTCGAACTTTATTTTAGTCTACTTAAAAGACTGTACTTTCAGGGATCATTTCTGTAGTGCATTAAATCTACTTACGTTGGTAGAATTGGTGCTACTAGAAGACTTCTACCCTTGGTTGGAGTTAATTCAGAAACTAAGTGATGGCCTTGTTCTACAATTGGGACCCATTAGTGGAAGAAGCTAGAGAAAGTGAAGGCAAAAGGAAGAAAGATGGGGTTAATTAAACATGCCTTCATTTTTAGGGAAAAGAATCAGGAAGATCCAAGAAAGAATTGAGAAAACCCAGATGAGAATACTTTGTTGAGGCTAAGGAAGGAAATGGTTTAATAAAGAGTATAGTTAGTTATATAGTGAATTTTCATCTTAACTATGATATCTATTTATGATTCTTCATGACATAGGTTGAAAATGACATAAAGTCAAAATTATTTCATAAAAGTGCCATGTTAGATATTGACACATAGTTTTTCTATAAAAATTCAACACAGGTAATTTTTTTCTTCCCCAAATTGAAAGAGATCCTTCCTTCCTTCCTTCCTTCCTTCCTTCCTTCCTTCCTTCCTTCCTTCCTTCCTTCTTTCCTTCTTTCCCAGCACCATAAGACATAGTTGAATTACATGTAGAAATGATGCTTCCTGTAGAAGATAATTTTCAATTCTGGACTTATACTCAGTGAGCAAGTAGCTCATACTATGTGAGACCTACTGAGACCATGGTGGTTTGATATAGCCCATCTGATGCCTGTTTTGGAGTAGAGGCTCATTGTCTGGAATAACACATAAATCACCTGCTTATGTTATATTTTCTTTCCTTTGTCTTTGGCCAACTTTTGAAATTTCAGAAATTCCTGCTTTAGGATGTGAATATTCTTTTATGCTGTAAAGAAGTCAGGAAGAATAGAGACCAGGAAAAGTTCATTTTAGTGCCCATTTAGGGGGTTATAAGTAATCTCTGAGTGAAATTTGTAGACCATATTGAGGAATGAGAGCCAAATTTCAAAGACAGCTAAGAGGAAGCTTCTGGATGTGTTAGAGAAAGAGGTTAATTATTGATGGAGATTATTGAGAGCAATGTTTCTCAAATCTTCAGCATGCATAAGAAGTATCTGGATAGTTTAGATAAAGATGACAATTCTGGGCCTCATTTCAGAAATTCTGATTCAGTAATATCCAAGTAGACATCAGAAAACGTAACTTTAAATAAGTAAAAGATGTTTTAAGTGCTGGTATCCTCAGATCATATGTTGAACTTCTCAGGTCTTGGGGGTGGAGAGGAGAGAGAAAGACCAAAATTATTCGTTGGGGTTAGCTGTGACAAGGAACAGGTAGAGTTTTTTCTGAGGAGTAAGTGAAGATAAAGAATGAATATAAAGAAAAAGCTGAGGTAAGGTAAAATGAAGATAGTGGTTTTAATTTGAAGACTGTAAGATGATCTTTCAGGAGACAAGGACAGGGAGAGGAGAGTAGCCAGAAGAAACTTGAAAAACATGGAAAAGGTTTGAAATAGCTCTTACATCTGAGTGACTATGGAAAGACTCTGAATTTCTTTGGGACGTCATAATTTCATTGTTAAATGAAGAGATTGGGCATCATGAACTTTGAGGCCCTTTCCAACTATAAGCATTTCTATGATTCTATTTTTTTTTTCAATTTTACTTAATCTATTCCAAATGGTGGGGGGTAGGAGGGACAAGCAGACTCTGCACTGAGCGCAGAGCCTGACTTGGGGACCCTGAAATCATGGCCTGAGCCAAAACCAAGATTCAGACGCTTAATGGACTAAGCCACTCGGGCACCCAACACTTCTATGATTCTTCTACAGAAGTAGTCTCAAACATTTATCAGCATATCATCTCTGAGGAATATGATCTACCCTACCTGTAACGGTAATTACTACAAGTATTTTCCCCAGGTTGGGCAAGTCCTCCAAAGATAGTATATATTCATCTTAAAGAAAATGGTTTCAACTATAATCTCTCTCCTCCTAACCTTCTTTCTGACCTTAAGAATTATTTTCATAGGGAATAAACAGTAAATTAAAGACAGAATTGCTAAATAGCAGTGATTAGCCAGTTTAAATTTAGGCAGTAAAGTTTGTAGGAAATTGGGTCTTCTTGGTTCTATGACTTTGTCCTATTTCAGGAAGCAAATCAATGAGTAACTTGGTGGACAGAGGCAAAGATTTGCTTCTTAATTTGTTTCTTTGTTTTCTGCTTATACTCCTGTTTTTTCATTATGGACTATTTTTAGTTGTTTGTTTGTCTTTTCCTGTCTACTTATCTTTCAACTTGAGTAGTTCATCTTATTGACATTACCCAGTAGGAAACAGATTTTATAGCATGCATGATATCCTCCTTGCACAGAGGTGAAGAGGTTCAGACAAGCTTTTGGAGTACAGTTAGGATAAAGAATTGTAGTCCATTCTACTCTTAGCCAAGGTATGGTAGGTGACCCCTCTCAGATCTGAAGCCAAAGAGCAGGCTGAAATGTGCAAATGCAAAGCTAACATTTATTGAATGTTTATTGTGAGTCACGATACTACTATCAAAAGACAATATCCAAAAAGGTGCCCTTGGGCATAAAAGGTATGATAATTAATTTTATATGTCAACTTGGGTAGGCCATGGTACTCAATTTTTTTAAATCAAATACCTGCTTAGATATTGTTATGAAGGCATTTTTTAGATGTGATTAATATTTAAATCAGTAGACTTTCAGTAAAGCAAATCACTCTTATAATGTGGGTGGGCTTTATCCAACCAGTTGAAGGCTTTAAGAGAAAAGACTGAGATCCCCCAAAGAAAAAGACTACCTTTGAACTCAGGATTGCAACATCAGCTCTTGCCAGAATTCCCAGCCTGACAGCCTGCCCTGTGAATTTCAGACTTACTATCCTCTGTATTGCATGAGCCGATTGCTTAAAATCCCTCTTTCATTCACTCTTTTCCACACACACACACACACACACACACACACGAGTTTCTGTTTTACTGGAGAATGCTGGAGAACCATAATACAAAAGGAAATTGGTGAACCTTGGTTCTTCCTAATGGTTCAGGGCTTTACTGATTGGAGATGAAGAACATAGTTAAGATTCAGTGAACAGTACAGACTCTACCCAGGAAAATGTGTATACATGCACATACCTATAAAATTTTGCATACACATAGAAGGTGCCCAGGGATATGAACCCTTCTTCTGGGTTTAAATGTCAAATTGATTTGCCTCTAAGTAAAATGCAATGAGACCTTCTAGGTCAGAGGTGTCATTGAATTTCACTCAGGTCATAGGTAAGAATCAAAGGCCAAAAAGATGATGAGCAGGTAAATATATGATTTGTGTTCTTTTTTTTTCTTTTTTTATGATTTGTGTTCTAAAGGGAGACAAAAAAAAAAATGCTTCTATTCATGTGCTTTCGAAGGACACTAAAATGGCAAAATGCATATATGTCCAGAAGCACTTTGCTTGCCAGTATAGGGTATGAAGCTGGAAACTTATGGGACAGAGAGGACTCCTGTATGACAGTTGATTTGGCACAATGATTTTACCAAATATACCCAGAAACTCAACTACTGGAGGGAAACAGGAAGTAGGTAGAAAGGGGAGAATTCCAGACAAGTACTTATTTTTAATCCCAAACTATCAATGGAGGATTATTTAAATTCCTACCAGAATTTAGAATATGCTTATTCTAAACTAAGTGGAAAATTAAGTGGAAAATTCTTCCTTTCCAGATGGTCTCATGGATATTTTACAGAATTTTAGAGAGTTGATGTTCAATGTGCTACTTTCTCAGAGTAATGATCTGTGACCCATAAATAAGAACAAAAAGTGGCTGCTAGGGATTAGTACAAAGAGGACTCAGATTCTGTGAAAGTTAGTAAAAATCTAATAGAAAATAACTTCAACTATAAAATAAAGCAGCACAATCTATCAAGGATGTTGTATGCTGAATTTAAAACATCAGAGACCATTAGTTAACTTGTTTTGCCAGGTTAACTCATTTTTCACGTGTATCAGAAAAAGCTTATTTGTCATCTCTGTGCATATATTTGAAACTTTTCATTGGATTAATGCAATATAATTTAATGCTACACTGGTACCAAAAAGGTTCAGACCTTTGCATGCCAAGAATTGTAAACTGTGAAAGGGAGAAAACTATTATACCATGTGTGTATGTCTTTGCACTCAATTTAATGCCAGGCGAGGATCAGGCATATCTATGAGTGCAGAATCAAATCATAGGGTAATATTTTGTTGTTGACTGGCGAATAATGATACAACAAACCCTGTGTATAATATGGTGTGATGTTTAATCTTATGTGTCAACTTGACTGGGCCATAGGGTGTGCAGATATTTGGTCAAACATTATCCTGAGTGTTTCTGTGAAGGTGTTTTTGGATGCGATTGCATTTAAATGGGCCAACTGAGGAAAGCAGATTACCTTTTGTAATGTGAATGGGATCTCATTCTTTTAGTTGAAAGCGTGATTTGAAACATAGACTCTTCCTGGGTCTCTAGCCTGCCTGCCTTCACACTGGAGCTATACTATACCCTCTTCTGGGTCTTAAGCTTGCCAGCTTACCCTGTAGATACTGGAATTTGTCAGTCTCCATAAACACGGAGCCAATTCCTTGTAATCTCTCTCTCACACATGTCTGTAAATCATCATATAAATTGCATTTTTTGGAGAACTCTGACTCAGACACATAGTGTTAGAATAGTTTTAGCACTTATTTTAAATTTTGGATTCTTCTTTGATTGTTTATGATAGTGTTATTATAAGCTTTGTATTTTTTCATAACTTTATTACTTTTTTCAGATAAAATATAATTGCTTTAAAATTAAAATTATTGGTAAAAAATGGAAAAAAAAGGAAAGAATCTAATGATGAGTTTGATCTGGCTTAAGATGAAATAACGTGTACTATATTAAACATTATGCCATTATATAAAACATTACTCCAGAAATTCTTTTACAAAATCACTAGAAATTTAAAGAAAAAAAGTGACAAGAAAGTTAAAATTATTTTTGTTGGGGGTAATTTTTATGGCAATAAAAATGACTCAAATCCTCAGTGTGTTTATGCAGTGAAATTTTGAAAAGAGTTCTATAATCTCTGCCAAGTTACAACATTATCTGAAACAAAACAAAGTAAGCATAAAAACAAAGCTTTCAAATTCCTTCAGAATAAATGAAACAGCTTAATGTTATCAAAAATGTATGCAAACACAATTTGAATCTGATGTTGAAAATGAACTTATTAAATGACATTCTAATATATTGCAACAATTGTATTAGTTTAGCAGGCAGCTAGGAAAATACAGTTAGTGCATTGTCTGAAAATAAAGCTGAGCGACTACAGGAATGTGCATACAAGTTACTTGACTAATTAGTTCATAGGCTGACATACATGGAAATCTTTACAATTCAATTGGACAAGAGAAAAAATATTTCAGAACTCTCCATTTACTTGTTTTTATAATGTATGTGACTATAAGGACATTTATTACTTTCTAAATCACTTGCCATGGAAAGAAGAAATTTTTTTGAAATTTTAAGGGAAAATTTAAAAAAATTAGCATGTTAGCCAAATTTTAAAAAATGACACAACTGAATATTTCATTATGAAGCTTTAAATTTGTTTGAGCTCATTTATCCATGGTCTTTCAAAATTAACGTGACTCTAATTATATGCCAAACTTTAAGATAATCCATTTGTAAATATCATCTTACTTAATATCCTATGGGGTAGGTCTGATTAGTATGTCTAATTCTTATCTCCAAAAAAAGGTTTAAAGAGGTCAAGGTCAAACAGTAATTACATGGGGGAGGCAGAACTCTAATCTCAGGTCTTTTAGACTTCAAAAGTTATACTCTTAACCATTCCGTTATATTATAACTTGTAATAATTCAACTTTGATATAATTTCCTATGAGTCCTCTTTCATGTTTGTGGATCAGTTATGATCAAATGGGTCATGAGTTTGCAAGGCATGCTATTCAAAACTGTTGCTTTTAGAAACTGATATTCTATGTGAATCGGGATTTTCTTATAAATACAAACCAAAATAAATAAAATTTCAAAATAATATTTAAACACTTTCATCTGCATTGTGATTTGATTTGAAAAAAAATCACACTTTATGTAAAACAAACATTTATAGTTATGTTGAATTCTGTATTTTCTAATTTTCATGACAAAAACTGGTATACAACCAAAAATCATTTCAAAGCCAGGTCTTCAGATTGAATCCTATATTATTATCAATAAACCATGTTGTTTAGAGATAACATTATCTCAACACATTGAAAATATTTAAATAATCAAAATTTTAAAAAGAAACCAAAGACAATTAGTGTTTTCAAGAAAAAGTCAATCCTGTCCACCAATAAATTATGAATTATTCATTAGTCAGTGATTTACTAAGTTATCAAAAGTAAAGATCTTTCTTTTTGGTTTTTATTTATTTTAATTTTCTAATGTATATACACACACACAGATATATATATACACACACACACACACACATTGCATTTCAGTTTTGCTGAAATTGTAGATAGAACTTAAAAATATTTCAAATAGAATATTTTTATGAAATTATCTTTACATCTATTATGCATGTGTCATTTTTCTGTCAGACAATCAATTTCTATTTCAAAAATAGCTTTTTTCTAAAATCTATTCTTTCACAATGATAGTATCTGGAATTTTATACTTTTGAAAGAAATTATTTTCTTGTTTTTCAATCAGAGCATAGAACATTTTATAAATTCATAAAAACTTTTTTTTTAATCGGTGACAGGTTATCAAAATAAAGCAATTCTTAACTAGTAGTATGTATCAAATTCAAACAACGAAATAAGTTCAACAGTTACTTTTTTATCTTCTTAATACTGCATGGCCAATTTCACATTCAACTATGTTAGAATTAATCTGTGACCAAAATATGCAGAGCATCAATTTGCAGTGCCTTGTAAATATAGGCCTACATGTTGTGGGATTAATATTTTTCATGCACAGCAAATCAGAACAAACATATTTTTTTCAGCCATGTCAGACCATATTCACATGCCCTTCACAACCAAGACCAAGAAGTTCAGTTTGTAAAAGGACTGATTTGATAATGACTGAAGCTAACAAGCACCAGCTTTAGATATCATTTTAGAGATTCCAAATTTATGATCTCCGTGAGAAACATATCCTGAAATATACAAATCAGTGAATTCAAAATTACATTTTTGGGGTGATATAATGGTAATGTATGTAGCTCTTTTGAATAAAGAAGATGAATACAGTTTCCTCCTTTCTTGCTTTAATAGTTAACAATTTAGGCATTTGGTAATATTTACTATAGCTTACGTATTTATTAATAATAAAATGTTTATTATTTGTAAGGAAATCTGCTTTGAGGAAGGAAGGAAGAGTGGCCTGAGGATATCTTGGGGCCAGATAGACTTATTAACTGGATGACTTTTGACAAGTTTGTTAAACCTGAGGGGTAGTTTTTTCATGAAGTGAGTATATTAAGAACTACCTCACATGTTTTTGTGAGTATTAAATTTTAAATCTATGTAAAATTGCTGGTACAGTCTGGCTGGCAGTAGGTACTCAGTAAATGTTGCTTTCCTGCTCACATTTTATCAATGTTTTCTCTCAAAAAAGATCTAGAAATGTGTTTTTCCAATATGGTAACCACAAGCCACATGAGGCAAATTGAACACTTAAAATGTGTCTATTCTGAATTGAGATGTGCTATACGTATTAAATACACACAAGATTTTAAAGACTATTAAAAAAAAGAAAGCAAAATATCTCATTTAGTTATTTATGTTTATTACATGTTGATATATTTTAGATATGTTAGTGTGCATAAAATATATTATTAAATTAATTTTACCTGTTTCTTTTTTTTTAATGTAGCATACAAAAGTTTTAAACAACATATATATTTGTGCCTCACTTTCTATATTGAATAGTGCTGATCTAGAAATGAGAAGATTTAAGAAATTCAAGGTTCTAATAAAATTCCTAATTGGTATAAGAGAAGGAAAGATTTTTCTGTGTTTTAATACCTTAGAGTCCTTGTAGAAAGGAATCATATTGTATTAAAATCTTGTAAAAAACAAACTATACCAGATAGCAAACATTTTTGATTAGTCTCCTTAGAGTTACAAGGTGAAAAAGAGTTTTTCCTGATTTGTCTACTATAATTTTAAAAATTGGAATAAAGTAAACAAAATTATGTTGTAATCCCTCTTCTCTCTGCCTTGCACATAATGACTGCATCGGCAACACTCAAGCACATATTCTTTACAGCTAATGGAGCCAAGTGTCTCCCTGAACTACCTAAGATTTATTGAGGTCTTGACCAGCCAAATTCCTTAACCTAGAGAAGACTTAGCCAATTTCTCAGAAGGTAGAGAGAGTGACAAAAGGAATTGCTAATAGCTAGTCTGACCAACTTCACACTATAATAAAGTATACTTTCTAAAAGGCAAGTCTGATCGTGTCTTTTCCCTTAAAATTTTCCTTTGAAATCTTTAGTAGATTTTAAGAGAAAGTTAGAAGGCTACTTACTTGAACAGAATTTTCCATTGTTACATTCAAAGCCGTTTTCTCTCCCTATCTCTGTAAACACATAGAGCACTATGGGGATAAGGGTTCCTCTTTTCTGCATGTTTACTCTAAGGTATGCAGTCTAGCCACACCTGGCCAAGGCACACCTCTCCTGGATAATGAGAACTCAGGAAAAATGTTTGTTTTATTCTTTCTTTGCTTCTAGGTTTTTCTTAAAAAAACACTCTTATTCTTTGCATCTGTCCCTCTAGAGTTAATATTATATTAGAGAAGCAGATAATAAATAAATAGGTATTTTAAATATATAGAATATTAGTATCAACTGCTAAGGAAAAACAACTATTGAAGGAGAATGGGGATATATGCATTATAGAGGTTTGAATTTTAGATGGAATGGCTACAAAAGACCTCACAGAGAAAGTGACATTTGAGAAGAGATATGAAGGAAGTGCTATTACTCTGTGGCCTCATCCTGTGCCTTTGTAATTAGGAATACCTCTTACCAGAAGTTTCAGCTCTTTCTCCATAGACTCAGTTATGAGCAAAAATGGGAAAATGCTAAACAGGGCAGAAGACTTGTGGATGTGGCCTGCCAGAGGTTCCGGGAAGTGCACATGAACCCTTTGAGACAAGGGGAACACTTTTACTTCTCCATGTATTTTATCTTCAAGCATGATTGTGGTCTTTGGCTCAGGATTTTTCAAAACGTGGCTCTACTCTAGGTTTAGTAGATGGCTATGAGATTGGTTTAGTAAGTAATAACCAATAGTAAGAAAAAAAGTAGAAGAAAAACATTTGTTGCAGTAAGGATAGGAATTATTTCAAACACATGTACACGCACTCAGCTATGTGCTTGGTGGGCAAGGGTATAAAATGTATTTCTTACTATGCGTCATGGATAAAAGAGTTTCAAAAATACTATGCTGAGTACAAGAGAACTTCTGAAATGATGTCTCCTAAAGAGGGATTAAGACAACGAATGAGGTGGGATGCCTGGGTGTCTCAGTTAAGTGTCTCCTTCAGCTCAGGTCATGATCCCAGGGTCTTGAGATCAAGTCCCATGTCCTGGGATCAAGCCCTACATCTTTGGGGCTCCCTGCTCAGTGGGGAGCCTGCTTCTCCCTCTCTGCCCCTCCCCCCTGCTCGTGCACATGCTCTCTCCCTCTTGCTCAAACAAAACAAAACAAAACAAAACAAAAATGAAACATTGAGGCAAGAAGGAAGGTGTAATGGGCTCTAATCTCTGGGAAAAATGAGAACAGGGGTAAATGAAGATAATCAGGCACCATTTACCCCTACTTGTACTTGTTCAATTAGAGATTAAAAACTACGTTTAATGGCTTGTGTTTCTTGTCCTTTTTATTTTTGATGTCCCTCATGTGTGCATATGTGCATATGTACAGTTGTGTATATTTCTGTATATGTTTGTGGTTTATTATAGTGGCCACTGAGAAAGACTCTGAGGAGAAAGATAAGGGTCTATATAATTTTCAGAGGAAGTTAGGAAAGTTGGGGAGACTGTGCTACTGTATAGCTGACATGAACAGAATCCCGAGAGTTGGAATGGTGGTGGAAACTACCAAATGGAGAAGGCTGAGTCTGTGGGAGCTTCTGCAAAGATGGAAGGAAATGAAGAACACAGGGAGCTAGTAGAGACCACGGGAAGGTTTAAGGGCTGTACTGTAGAGAGGCTCAAATAGGTCCCCAAACCTAGGTTACACTGGCATTTTTTAGGATTCAGTCTTGGCCCTGTGTTCTCTCTCCACTTCCTGCCTCATTAAATGTATCTCTTCTGATTCTTCAGTTGTTATTTTAATGCAAATAATTCTTTATATCTATTGGCTTGGTTTCTCCTAAATTCCAATTTAGTATCTTTAAATGCTTGCTAAGCAGTTTTTTGAAAATGTCTTTTATTATGTTTTCTGGCTCCTAGCCTGAGAGCTTAAACTGCGTTCAGGGCTATCAATATATATCTCGAGAGCTGGCAGGTCAAGCCCACTAGGACTATCCATGAATGAGAAAATAAAGCATCTTTTGGTCTTTCCTAAAAACAAAAATAAAGGAAAGTCACATTCCACCACGTTGGTTAAAAAAATAAGATAAAGACCTCTACAGATCAGATGGTGAGCCACACTAGCACACATCAAGAAGGGTTGCCTGCAATAGAAGGAGCCATCCATTACATGCAACCCAGGAGACGAAGGGGAAGGGAAACTTGAAATTTCCTGATAGAAGAAAGGAAGGCTAGTTTCTTTAAATCAGTGGAGTGTGTGAGCATGTGTGTTTTCTCAAAAGCAGTACCAAACTATTTTTATGTATTTTCTGTGACCCTATTTTACTTATAAATTGATGTCTTTTGAAGAAACATGAACTACTTTTAGATTAATAGTTTCAAAGATGTTGAAATCTCCCTCATTTATTAGCTTTTGTCTTTCCCATTGAATCTATTGATGCCCTTCAATTCTGAGAATTCTGAATTCTGAGGAATATAATTCTTATTATAATTTCCTATTGAATAGAGCTTGAAATTACGTCAAACTCTCATACTTAAAATCTGGAGCTCCAACTGTAATTTTCTTTTGGAGCCAAGACTTGAAATCCAGTGATCCATGTATGACTCGGTGCTAATCTAAGTAGACTTTTCCTCAATATGATTGGAGATCTAATCCTAGATTACAAGGAAGGTTCAGCAAGGCCATCAGGGAGCCCTTGAGCCAAAATCACCTGTCAGGGAGTCCCACTTCCAATGACAGACTTGCTTCAGTATCTCTGCGAGACTCAGTGGTTGATTGGGAGCAGCCCTTGGGAGATGTACCTTTAGCACAAACACACAGTTGGATTTCAGCACAGCATCAGGAGTGCTTGGTCAATTAGGTTATGTCAGTCTATTTCTGAATATCTCTCTTCATCCTAATTTTTCTTCATTTAAAAAATCATATTCTTTATGGAAATAAGCTTAGATTTCTTTTGCCATCTTTTTTTTTTTTTTTTAAGATTTTATTTATTTATTTGACAGAGAGAGACAGGGAGAAAGGGAACACAAGCAGGGGGAGTGGGAGAGGGAGAAGCAGGCTTCCTGCTGAGCAGGGAACCAGATGCAGGGCTCCATCCCAGGACCCTGGGATCACCACCTGAGCCGAAGGCAGACGCTTAACGACTGAGCCACCCAGACACCCTTCTTTTGACATCTTAAAAACAAAGTTTTTGTGTTTTTTTCGTATTTTATGTAAACTTTTTCCAATAATGGAGGTTTTGATTGTGGTTCTAAAATTGGACTGGATTTTGTTCATTATCCAATGAAATGGAATTATGAAATTCCAGATGGCATAAAGACAATATTTTTATGATAGTAATTAAATAGAAAACTACATAGAATTCCATATTGCTCAGGAAGATCTGGATTTAATAAAATGGAAGCAAACCAAAGCGAATTTAGCTATATAAGGTATTTTTTCCCTTGTACAGGTAAGAAGTCAAGGCTCAGAAGATTTAGAGATTAATTTGTCCATGAGAGTAGGGTGACCTTTAAACTCTTTAGGAATTTGTTTCCTGGAAGTCAGCAGCCAGCCTTGGGAACATTTCTTAATTCTAAGCCATTCATACAATTGTTCCTTTTTGTTTTTCTACAGTTCCCAAGGTATTTTTTTTTTTTTTTTATTACATATGTTTCTACTAGGGTTCTTCCCATTGGAAGGTAGAGAGTTCTAGAGTCAGGACTGTGGTTAAATGGATGGCACTTATGTAAGTTATATAAACTTTCTAAATATTTTTCTGAACTTGGAGGATCAAATGTATTGGTAAGAATATTAATATGTACAAAGCACTTTAAACACACATAAGCTATTTTTATTGGATTATACAGGGAGCGTAGGCGCTATCTGAACCAAGTTGCTAGCATACAAAAATTTTGAAGAGGATTTTTAAACTAAAAATAAGTGGAAAACCAATGTATTCCCAAGTCCTGAAACTTCCATTGTCCCAGGTAGCCAAGAATCTAGTATGAGAATTTAAAGAATAAAAAGGGGAGTAATGGTTAAATAATTGACCTGCTAATTAGAGTAATTGATAGCTATGGAAAATGATTAACCCTATATTAAAAAAAAAACTATAAAAGGTAGCCTGTCTTTTTTTTTCTTTCTCTTTCTTTTTTCATCCTACTTTGATCTTATAAACAATGGTAGGTTGCTTAATATTAAGTAGAGGAAAGGCCAGCAAATGCCCTCTGGGGATCACAGAGAAAGGATAAAAGGTATTGTAATTATATTACAACCTAAATCTCTTAAGAATCTCAAACAGCAGAGATGAATACAGTGGCTATGAAATGGCTGTACCTTTCATTAATTTTATTTTTAACGGAGTAGTAGTCATTCAATTATGTTCCATTGTCAAATAGCATTTTGGCATACCATTCTTTGGTATGTTAAATACCTGAAGTTAAAATAATGTATTGCATATAAGTTGTGGAACTAAGTCAAAATTATTATTCAGCACCTACTGAACACACTTAATATAATATGTAGTGCTATTGACAGGATCATAAAAATGACTTATTTACAGTTCAGCAAAATTTCATATGAGACAACACACCCTTCTGCATTATGGATAGAAAAAAAGTAAAACCCTAAACACATTAAATCTACTTAGATTTTTTTAAAGTTCACTAAATGTACTTTTAAACTAGTGTTGTGTAAGAGTTAAAATTCAGCATTAAAGAAAGTGCTATGTTGTAAGTTTTATCCTTGTGAAGTTCATTAAATCTCCTTAATGCATCTGTTATAAGTCCTCTACATCAGGCAGAAATTAGTATAAGGAGTTTTAAATCATGTTCATCCTCTTAAAATGGTTTAAAATATGCTTATGTACAGTTACTAAGCACAATCAAGTATTTTTATTATAATAAGTAATTTGAAAAACTCCCATTATAAATCATCTAAAAACATTCTCACTGAAAACAGAACTTTCCATGAGCTTGAAAATGTACGTTTGCTTTTCAGATTCTTAGTCCTATATTCTGATCTAGGTTTTTAATCAGGTCTCTTTCAATAGATCAGAATTACCTTAGCCCTGTCCAAGGTTATGCAGTTTAACAGAGGACAGCATTTTGTACTCAGCAGATTTTACAAGGTGGAATGAAAGCATGTTTGTAGATTAATGATGTAGTATTCTTTATGATTAAATTTTCAAATAAAGAGTTGCAGCATCAAGTAGTGGAAATAACACTGGGGCTGGACATAGAAGAACTGAATCAGAGCTCATTAAGGGGGTTGAGTAACCTTGGGAAATCACTTGTTCTCTGTGAGGCTGTTTTTCTCCTCAGTCGACAGGGAGGGTAAAATCCAACTCATAGCATTACTGAGAGGTGACTTTGTAAAAGCCCACAGTTCAGTGTCACTTTTCTACTAGTCGATAAATATTTGTTTTTTTATTTTTACAAGAAACAGGGAAATTTCATACTCTAGTATATAGTCAATGCCTTAATTATCACATAACTTTAATGTTTAGCTAGACATATAAGAGGTCTAATTTGCTCATTAGATGACCGTATGAATTTAGTTTTGGAAGGACTACTGCATTTATTTGGCAGAATGATCCTGATTTTATTGTTTGACTTGGTGAGAAAAAGGGTGCATGGCTACTTTATATATACACAGCTAGGTTAGTACATAAAACTATACAGGTTTATAGAACCTCTAAAATTTAGATGTTTATTGTTTCAGGCTAAGAAAAAAAAAATGTTAACCTGGATTTTTTTTTCTTTCTAGCAAATCTAAGGCAGTTCAGCAACTCTATTAGTGCAAATATCTGCCTTTGGGGTTGCTTGGGGAATTGGTAGAAATCACATGGAAAAACCTAGCTTGGAAGTGACCTCTAGGTTTCATTTCCCTAGCTGCTGGGACTGTATTTGAGAAGCAGTGTATTTAAGCTCGAGAAGATTAGGGTGTGGGTATGAGCCAAGACATTGTTGGTTGCTGCTTGATGAGGTGACTTATTTGTGGAGTGGGACCAACAACTGTTTGGAAGCTAGGTGATTTTAGCCTGAGGCACTGTGCTGTAATGGTAGACACATGTGTGGCAAGATTAATGGGAAACCAGGCTTTACAGAGTGTTGAAGTATTAAAGAGGGAACTTAGAGACCTTGTCCATCTCAACTGACCTTCAGGTTGAAACTAGATAGAGCCAAGTGCCTACATTCTGTTTGCCTTGGAGTTCTCCTTGGTCACATGGAAATTTGAGTTTTTGTTCGTTTCTGATATGAATCAACTCTTCAACATGAAATGTTAACAAAAACATCTAGCCTAGGGTTTGAAAATGTATTCAAGACAAAAAGTCTTGAAAATATTTAATGCTTCAAATAATTTTCCTTAGCCTCTGAGATATCTTGCACTAAAAGTGTCTTTTTGTTGAAATATTTTATAAAATATTAGTTTCCACTTTTACTTTTCTGCTCCCAGGACAACTGTTCCTCTGAACCACAACTGCTCCTTTATTTTATTTTTTTCTGGTTCTGAAATAACCCATCCTGCAGCCGTAAACAACTTGCTTGGATGGTTAGCCAAGACTCTGTCCTGCCACAAACCTCCTCCTACTTTTTCATTTCTTACCCCAAGGAGCAGTAAACATGAATCCTGACCCACCAATGGAGCCCCAGAACTAAGAAGAGATACACTGCAGCTAAATAGGTAGAAATAAAAACAATACCTCACTTTGATAATATTAAATGTGCTGGGAAGACAGTCTCCAAGAGAAAGGATAAATAATCTACATAATGAAGAATTAGTTAGCAGTGTTATGTAAATATTGTAGCAGCATCAATGAGGAGGTAAGCAGAAGTATTTTAAGACACTATATTATACAATACACTGTGCACTGTTTCCTGGTGATAAGGTTTTTTAAAGCATCTTTATAAGCTCTTCTTCTCTGTTGTGACAGGATTATTTTTGCACCTTTGGAAAGCAACTGAAAAAGGAAGCTTGGAAAAAAATCCTGCCTAACAAAGCATCCATACTCAAATAGCTTAAACTATAAGAAAGAACTGATTTAAAATACAAGAATAGATAAGATATAAGATTAAAACAGGATAAAAAATGATATCCTTATTTTTTTCAATGCTGTGTATTCTTGTGTAATGAAATGCTGAAATGGCAAAGGATTAAATTGTTTTTGATTATTATGCCCCTGAATTTTAAATAGTCACTGAAACAGATATTTTATATAATAACATCCAGAAACAATAACACATATAAGGATAAAGTTAGGTGAATGGAAAATGTAATGTACAAATTATCAAAAGGAAATCATGCTAGTTTAAAGAAATGTTTTAGCCACTGGCATCAATAAATTGGCTCCCCACAATTTTTCAGAAAAAGTTGGCATACATTTTCTCCTTGCTACATCCCTGAAAACCTCAGTTTTAGAATGATAAAATATTTAAATCTTTTGGAACTATCTAGATTTTAGGTATTTTTTCAGAGAGTGTTGATTCTTGATTTGACAGTGGTGCACAAATCACTGAAATTCACAAATTCTAGATCTCATTGTAGATACTGATTTAAGAAATGTTAATGTTTCAATTGAGTGAAATGGAAAAAGGTAGATATCAGAAAACAAACAAAGAAATCAAAATGTTTCAGATAATAAAAAAATTGAATAGGTATAATTAATCAACCCCTCAATACAACAACTTTTGATTGTATTAGTATCATTTGTAGGCTCTCCACAGAGAATGTTTAATTGAAGGATGCCTTTCTCCCTATATTCTTCCTATTGCCATTAGTTGTTGTATACTCAAGAAGGGCAAACACATTTTAATATCAGTTATATTTCTTTTTTCTTTAAAGATTTTATTTATTTATTTGACGGAGAGAGATCACAAGTAGGCAGAGGGGCAGGCAGAGAGAGAGGGGGAAGCAGGCTCCTTGCTGAGCAGAGAGCCCGATGCGGGGCTCGATCCCAGGACCCTGAGATCATGACCTGAGCCGAAGGCAGAGGCTTTAACCCACTGAGCCACCCAGGCACCCCAGTGCAGCTCAATTTTAATTATTTACATGTGCTTCTATGCTTCTAGCAAATTAAAACATATATATTTGGAATTCAAGTACATTTTTAAAAATGGATTTTATGTTTAGAGCAGTGTCAGGTTCACAGCAAAATTAAGCAGAACTTACAGAGATTTCCCATATATTCTTTGCCTCCACCTATGCCCAGCTTCCCCTACTATCAAAATCGTGCTCCAGTATTTGTATTTGTATTTGTATTTGTATTTGTTAAAATTGAAAAACCTACAGTGACATAACTATCACCCAAAGTCCATACTTTACAGTAGGGTTCACTCTTGGTGTTGCACATTCTGTGGGTTGGACAAATGATAATGACATATGTTCTCCACTATAGTATGATTCAAGTAGTTTCCTTGCTCTAAAAATCCTTTGTGCTCCATCTATCTAACTCTACCTTCCCCCAGTCCTTGGCAACTATTGAGCTTTTTTATCGTCTCCGTAGTTTTGTCTTTTCCAGAATGTGATATAGTTGGTTATATTATACCGTATATTGGCTATATCGTATAAGTACAGTGAAAGTCTATGTCTACAGTATATAGCCTTTTCAGTTGGCTTCTTTCATTTAATAATACATTTTTAAGTTTCCTTTATGTCTTTTCATAGCTTGACAGCCCACTTCTCTTTTGTATATAACAATGCTCCACTGTTTGGGTATACCACAGTTTATTTATCCATTCACCCACTGAAGGGAATCTTGATTGTTTCCAGGTTTTGACAATTAAGAAAAAGGCTGCTATAAAACATTTGTGTGCACATTTTTGCGTGGACACAAATTTTCAACTCTTTTTAGAATACACCAAAGAGCATAATTGCTGATCATATGGTAGGAGTGTGTTTAGTTTTGTAAGAAACTGCTAATTTGTCTTTCAAAGTGGCTATACCATTCTGCATTCCTACCAGCAGTAAATGAGAATTCTTGTTACACCACAACTTGCCAACGCTTGGTGTTGTGTTTTAAATTTTGCCCATTCTAACAGGTGTGTAATATCTCATTGTTATTTTAATTTGCAATTTCCTAATGACATATGATGTTGAGCATCGTTTCATATGCTTATTTTCCATCTGTGTATCTTTTTTGGTAATGTGTCTGTTCAAATCCTTTGCCTATTTTTTTAATTGCCTATTTTTAAGTTGTAATGTCTCGTTTTAATTTGCAGTTTTCTAATGACATTACGTTAAGCTTTTTTTCATTTGCTTATTTACCATCTGTCTATCTTTTTTGGTGAAGTGTCTGTTCACATCTTTTGCCTATTTTTTGATTGGGTTGCTCATTTTCTTATTGTTGAATTCAAAAACATCTTAGAAGTAAAATAATTTATTCTTAGAATGTGTTATATCTAAAATAGAACTATAAAAATGCAATATATTCTAATCAGAAACTATTAGTAGAAATTAGTAGAAATATATATATACACACACACACACATTTCTATATATATATACACACACACATGCACACACATACACACACACGCGCGCGCACACACACACACACACACACATACACCCCTTGGGAATATTCTTTTTCTCCTAAGGTTTTTATATGAATTTGTCCTTTTAAGCAATAATCGCTCTAATATCAATTACTCATTTAGGTACTTTGCTGTTTTCAAGGCAGGTCTACATAGGGTACCATGGAATTAAATGAGATAGCCTGCTTTTATCAGCAGTTATTCACCTCATTTCTTAAAATAAAGAAGCAGAAAGTTCGCTTTTTTTTTCAAGGAAGAAGAGACTATGTAAGGGATATGTGAGTTTCTGTTGGTGCTGTGAGTAGGCTTTGTTCACTGACTATGTAATAACAAATTTGAAGATCAACAAAACATTACACACTGCTTACTAAATTTTATTTTCCACATGGAGGATATTTTGTCTTAGTTTTGCATGTGAGGCCTATGATTGTACACAACGTTATCTACCCACGTATGCCAATCATTTAACCAGTTCTTAGTTTATCTGAAAGGTCAGCTCTTTCACGAACTTCATTTGTAACAATCTTTAAATTTCTCTAGTGGCACATCAATCTGTTTATTGACTTCTAGGCCAAAATCACATCATTCTAATTATTATAACCTCAAATGCATGTTAAAAATGGTATGAGTCCATGTCATATAGAAATATGGCATCAATATCCTGTAGAATAAAAAAGTAATTTTCAAATCCTTCTGGTATTTGCTTCCTTACAAAATAGTGTCTTTCTTTCTTTCTTTCTTTCTTTCTTTCTTTCTTTCTTTCTTTCTTTCTTTCTTTCTTTCTTTCTCTTTCTTTCTTTCTTTCTTTCTTTCTTTCTTTCTTTCTTTCTTTCTTAACATATAATTATTATTTGTTTCAGGGGTACAGGTCTGTGATTTATCAGTCTTACACAATTCACAATGCTCACCATAGCATATACCCTCCCCAGTGTCTATCACCCAGCCATACCATCCTTCCCAGCCCCTTCCATTCCAGCAACTCTCTATTTGTTTTCTGAAATCTTGAGTCTCTTATGGTTTGTCTCCCTCTCTGGTTTCATCTTTCATTTTTTCCTCTCTTCCCCTATGATCCTCTGCCTTGTTTCTCAAGTTCCACATATCAGTGAGATCTTATGATAATTGTCTTCCTCCGATTGATTTATTTCACTTAGCATAATACTCTCTAGTTCCATCCATGTAGTTGCAAATGGCAAGCTTTCATTTCTTTTGATGGCTGCATAATATTCCATTTCGTGTGTGTGTATGTGTGTGTGTGTGTGTGTGTATACATATATACATATGTATACACATCTTCTTTATCCGTTCATTTGTCCATAGATATGGACATCTAGGCTCTTTCCATAGTTTGGCTATTGTGGACATTGCTCCTGTAAACATTGGGGTGCACATGTCCCTTTGGATCACTACATTTGTGTCTTTGGGGTAAAAACCCAGTAGTGTAATTGGTGGTCGTAGAGTAGCTCTGTTTTGAACTTTTTGAGGAACCTCCATACTGTTTTCCAGAGTGGCTGTACCAGCTTGCATTCCCACTAACAGTGTAGGAGGGTTCCCCTTTCTCTGCATCCTCGCCAACATCTGTTGTTTTCTGACTTGTTAATTTTAGCCATTCTGACTGGTGTGAGGTGGTCTCTCATTGTGGTTTTGATTTGTATTTCTCTGATGCCGAGTGATGTTGAGCACTTTTTCATGTATCTGTTGGCCATTTGGATGTCTTCTTTGGGGAAATGTCTGTTCCTGTCTTCTGCCCATTTCTTGATTGGATTATTTGTTCTTCAGGTGTTGAGTTTGGTAAGTTGTTTATAGATTTTGGATACTAGCCCTTTATCTGATATGTCATTTGCAAATATCTTCTCCCATTCTGTTGGTTGTCTTTTGGTTTTGTTGACTGTTTCCTTTGTTGTGCAAAATCTTTTTATCTTGATGAAGTCCCAATAATTCATTTTCACCCTTGTTTCCCTTGCCTTTGGTGATGTATCTAGGAAGAAGTTGCTGTGGCTGAGGTCGAAGAGGTTGCTGCCTGTGTTCTTCTCAAGGATTCTGATGGGTTCCTGTCTCACATTTAGGTCATCCATTTTGAGTCTATTTTTGTGTGTGGTGTAAGGTAATGATCCATTTTCATTCTTTTGCATGTGGTTGTCCAATTTTCCCAAAACCATTTGTTGAAGAGACTGTCTTTTTTCCGTTGGGCATTCTTTCCTGCTTTGTCGAAGATTAGTTGACCATAGAGTTGAGGGTCCCATTTCTGGGCTCTCTATTCTGTTCCACTGATCTATGTGTCTGTTTTTGTGCCAGAACCATACTATCTTAATGATTACAGCTTTGTAATAGAGCTTGAAGTCCAGGATTGTGATGCCACCAGCTTTGTTTTTCATTTTCAACATTCCTCTAACTATTCGGGGTCTTTTCTGGTTCCATATAAATTTTACGATTATTTGTTCCATTTCTGTGAAAAAAGTTGATGGTATTTTGATAGAGATTGCGATAAATGCATAGATTGCTCTAGGTAGCATAGAAATTTTCACAGTATTTGTTCTTCCAATCCATGAGCATGGAACATTTTTCCATTTCTTTGTGTCTTCCTCCATTTCTTTCATGAGTATTTTCTGAGTACAGATTCTTTGCCTCTTTCATTAGGTTTATTCCTAGGTATCTTATGGTTTTGGGTGCAGTTGTAAATGGGATTGGCTCCTTAATTTATCTTTCTTCTGTCTTGTTGTTGGTGTATAGAAATGCAACTGATTTCTGTGCATTGATTTTATATCCCGACACTTTACTGAATTCCTATATGAGTTCTAGCAGGTTTGGGGTGGAGTCTTCTGGGTTTTCCACATAAAGTATCATATCAGGTGAAAAGAGTGAGAGTTTGAGTTCTTTGCTGATTCAAATGTTTTTATTTCTTTTTGTTGTCTGATTGCTGAGGCTAGGACTTCTGGTACTATGCTGAATAGCAGTGGAGATAGTGGACAGCCCTGCTGTGTTCCTGACCTTAAGGAAAAAGTTCTCAATTTTTCCCCATTGAGAATGATATTTGCTGTGGGTTTTTCACAGATGGCTTTTATAATATTGAGGTATTTACCCTCTATCCCTACATTGTGAAGAGTTTTAATCAAGAAAGGATGCTGTACGTTGTGTGCATCTATTGAGAGTATCATATATATCTTGTTCTTTTTTATTACTAATGTATTGTAATACATTGATTGATTTGTGGACGTTGAACCAACTTGCAGTCCAAGAATAAATCCCACTTGGTTGTGGTGAATAATCCTTTTAATGTACTGTTGGATCCTATTGGCTAGTATTTTGGTGAGAATTTTTGCATCCATGTTCATCAGGGATATTGGTCTGTAATTCACCTTTTTGATGAGGTCTTTGTCTGGTTTTCGGATCAAGGTAATGCTGGCCTCAAAATGAGTTTGGACATTTTCCTTCCATTTCTATTTTTTGGAACCATTTCAGAAGAATAGGTATTAATTCTTTAAGTGTTTGGTAGAATTCTCCTGGGAAGCCATCTGGCCCTGGGCTCTTATTTGTTGGGAGGTTTTTGATTACTACTTCATTTTACTTCCTAGTTTTGGGTCTTTTCAGGTTTTCTATTTCTTCCTGGTTCAGTTTTGGTAGTTTATACATCTCTAGGAATGCATCCATTTCTTCCTGATTGTCTAATTTGTTAGCATATGGTTGTTCATAATATGTTCTTGTAATTGTTTGTATCTCTTTGGTGTTGGTTGTGATCTCTCCTCTTTCATTCATGATTTTATTAATTTGAGTCCTTTCTCTTTTGTTTTTGGTACGTCTGGCTAGGGGTTTATCAATCTGATTAATTCTTTCAAAAAACAAGCTCCTAGTTTTGTTGATCTGTTCTACTGTTCTTTTGGTTTCTATTTCATTGATATCTGCTCTCATCTTTATTATTTCTCTTCTGCAGATGACTTTAGGCTTTCTTTGCTGTTCTGTGTCCAGCTCCTTTATGTGTAGCGTTAGATTGTGTATTTGAGACCTTTCATGTTTCTTGAGAAAGGCTTGTATTGCTATATACTTTCCTCTTAGGACTGCCTTTGCTGCATCCCAAAGGTTTTGAACAGTTGTGTTTTCATTTTCATTTGTTTCCATGAATTTTTTAAATTCATCTTTAATTTCTTGGTTGACCCATTCATTCTTTAGTAGGATGGTCTTTAGCCTCCATGTATTTGAGTTCTTTCCAACTTCCCTCTTGTGATTGAGTTCTAGTTTCAAGGCACTGTGGTCTGAAAATATGCAGGGAATGATCCCAATCTTGCAGTACTGGTTGAGACCTGATTTGTTACGCAGGATGTGATTTATTCTGGAGAATGTTATATGTACACTAGAGAAGAATGTGTATTCTGTTGCTTTGGGATGGAATGTTCTGAATATAACTGTGATGTCCATCTGGTCCAGTGTGTCATTTAAAGCCCTTATTTCCTTTTTTGATCTTTTGCTTAGATGATCTGTCCATTTCAGTGAGGGGGTGTTAAAGTCCCCTATTGTTATTGTATTATTGTCAATGTGTTTCTTTGATTTTGTTATTAATTGGTTATATAATTGGCTGCTCCCATATTAGGGGCATAGGTATTTAAAATTGTTAGATCTTCTTGTTGGACAGACCCTTTAAATATGATATAGTGTCCTTCCTCATTTCTTATTATAGTCTTTGGTTTAAAATATAATTTGTCTTATATAAGGATTACCACCCCAGCTTTCTTTTGATGTCCATTAGTTTGGTAAATGGTTTTCCACCCCCTCACTTTAAATCTGAAGATGTCTTTGGGTCTCAGATGAGTTTCTTGCAGACAGCATATCAATGGGTCTTATTTTTTTTATCCAATCTGACACCCTGTGTCTTTTGATTTGGGCATCTAGGCCATTTACATCCAGGGTAACTATTGAAAGATATGAATTTATTGCCATTGTATTGTGCGTATGGTGACTGTTACTGTGTATTGTCTCTGTTCCTTTCTGGTCTATGTTACTTTTAGGCTCTCTTTGATTAGAGGACCTCTTTCAATATTTCCTGTAGAGCCAGTTTGGTGTTTGCAAATTCCTTTTGTTTTTTTTGTCCTGGAAACTTTTTATCTCTCTTTCTATTTTCAGTGACAGCCTCTCTGGATGTAGTATTCTTGGCTGCATATTTTTCTTGTTTAGCGCTCTGAATATATCATGCCAATCCTTTCTGGCCTTCCAGGTCTCTGAGGATAGGTCTTCTGTCAATCTAATGTTTCTACCATTATAGGTTGTAGCTCCAGACCTCTTGTCTGGAGCTGCTTTCAGGATTTCTCTTTGTCTCTGAGATTTGTAAGTTTTACTATTAGATGTCAGGGTGTTGCCTATTTTGATTGATATTGGTGGGGGGTTTCTACACCTCCTGGATTGATGCCTGTTTCTGCCCCCAAATTAGGAACGTTCTCTACTGTAATTTGGTCCAATATACCTTCTGCTTCTCTCTTTTTCTTCTTCTTCTTTCTTCTTCCCCTTCTGGGATCCCAATTTTTTAATTTATTCATCGTATGATATCACTTATCTCTCGAATTCTCTCCTTGCGGTCCTCTAGTTGTCTATCTCTCTTTTTCTCAGCTTCTTTATTGTCCATCATTTGGTCTTCTCTTATCACTAATTACCTCTTCTGCTTCATTTATCTTAGCAGTTAGAGCCTTCATTTTTGATTGTACCTCATTAATAGCTTTTTTTAGTTTGACTTGGTTAGATTTTATGTCTCCAGAAAGGGATTCTCTAGTATTTTCTATGCTTTTTTCAAGCCCAGCTAGTATCTTTATAATCATCATTCTGAACTCTAGTTCCGCCATCTTACTAGATGTCTATGTTGATTAGGTCTCTGGCAGTTGGTACTGCCCCTTGTTCTTTTTTTTGAGGTGAATTTTTCCATTTTGTCATTTTTTCCAGAGAAGGATGAGAGTACAAAATGCTAAAAGGGTAACAATGGCCCCAGAAAAAGATACACTAAACAAATCAGGAGAGGCCCGAAACCAGGAGAAAAAAAACAATATCATCAGGCTGGTGAATAGAACAGAACCACACACGAGATTTTGGGTGTATTTTGGTCTGTTAGAAATAACTGCCTTCCAAAATTTTAAAGAAAGAAAAATTTATATATACAAAAATAAAGGTAAATGCAATGAAGGGATAGAATATGACTAAACATGAAAATTAAAAAAGATTTTAAAAAAGAAATTGATAAGAAGTTGGTTGAAAAAAGAAAGAGGAATAATTAAGAAAAAAAAAGGAGAGAATGTGATTAGGCAGATGAAGAGAACAGAGCCATACAGTAGATTTAAGGTATATTTTGGTCTGTTAGAAGAAACTGCATCTCAAAATTTTAAAGAAAAAAAAATTATATATACAAAAAATAAGGTTAAATACAATGAAGGGATAGAGTATGACTGTAAAGATGAAAATTAAAAAAGATTTTAAAAAAGGAATTGGTAAGATAAGATGTTGGTTGAAAAAGGAAAGAAGAAAAATTAAAAAAAAAATAGAACTAGAAAAAGAAAAAAGAAAATTAAAAAAAAATAACTTTTAAAGACTAAAGAATCATGGGAAAAAAGCCATGAATTCTATGTGCTGTATTCCCCTAGTGCTGGAGTTTTGCAGTTCTCATTGATCAGTAAACTTAGTCTTGACTGGATGTTCTTGCTGATCTTCTGGGGGAGGGGCCTGTTGCAGTGATTCTCAAATGTCTTTGCCCAAGGTGAACTGCACTGCACTTGCCAGGGGCCAGGCTAAGTAATCGGCTCCAGTTTGCTCTTGGTAGCTTTTGTTCCCTAAAGCTTTCTGTACAGCTCTAGAGGACGAGAATGAAAATGGCAGCCTCCCAATCTCTGGCTCCAGAGGAGCCAAGAGCTTGGGGCCCCGCTCCTCAGAGAAAAGCAGTCAATCACTCCTGTCTCGCTGGTCTCTGCCCACATTTCGTGCTCACCTGACCTGTGACTGAGCATTTCTCTCTCTGGCACATGACCCTGTTTAGAGTTGCCAAACCCAGCTGATTCCTGAGGTATGTTCTTGCATTGCTCCTCCCGGGGGAGGAAGAGGAGTCTCCCCAGATCCGCCGCTTCTTGGGTCCCTGCTTGAAGAACCATGGCCCGACTGTGCTGTGGATCATGGTTTATGGCAACCCTGAGCTGAGAGTCCACTCCTTAGCTCCGTCTTTGCAGCTGGCTTCCCTGCTCCAATACTTGGGAGCTCTGCCACACTCAGGCACCCCCGGTCTTTCTGTGACCTGGAGGGTCCTGAGACCACACTGTCCCAGTGAGGGTTCTACTCCCTACTTAGCCACTGGAGCAATGACCCTCAGTAGAGCCGACTTCTAAAAGTTCTGATTTTGTACTCCCCTGCTCTATCACTTGCTTGTAGCCAGCTGGCAGAAGCTCCCTCCCCGCCCCCCAAGGTCTGTCTCCCCAAATACACCTCGGATTCACTTCTCTGCATGTCCTACCTTCCAGAAAGTGGTCGCTTTTCTGTTCATAGAGTTGCTGCTATTCTTTTCTTTGATCTCTTGTTGAGTTTGTAGGTGTTCAGAATGATTTGATAACTATATAGCTTAATTCTTGGGACCAGATGAAATTTAGGTCTTCTACTCCTCCACCATCTTGCTGAGCTCCCACAAATAGTGTGTTTCTATGGCTATTCATTTTTTACAAAATTTTAGGTAGTATCTGTCAGCTTCCTGCTGTGAATTGATTGTGCTACTTAAGCAAGACAACAGTCTTGGCATTTCAATATTTATTTTGCTTTATATGTTATTCCATGAATTCTGAAGATAGTTTTGAAAAAAAAAAAAACAAGTAAAAGTGTTCAGATTTTATAAAATAAAATTTATCAGTGAAAATTAAATACTTTATTATAGAATGCATCTCTGTTCACTATGTTTCTATGACTTTGATTTTAGCTCTCTCTTCTCCTCCTCCTCCAGTGATGTCCTAGAATTAATTGGGATGTGGCTAGGATTTTGGGGAGAATCTCAGGAGCTTCAGCAAAGTTGAATTGTCTTGACTGGAACCTCCAGGAAAATCCACTGCTTTATTCAGTAGCTCTAACTAGCAGCAGTTTTGATTTTATTTTTATTTCAAATAGCCCAGGAGGGTTGGTGTTCTTGTTCTAAATACTTTCATTCTCGCTGGGGAGATTAGATTAGTTCTCTTTGTAGGGCTTCACCCAGCATGTGCACGCATAGCTTTTTTAGTAAAGGAAGGAGTCAGGGGAGTTGCAGGAACTGAGTAGTCAAAAAGGACTGGCATGGGTAAGACAGTGTTAGGTTTGGTGGATGTGGAAAGTCAGGGAAGAGGGCAAGAGGAAGTACTGCTCAGAAAGCTGAGAAGCATGAATAAAGCTATTGATCAATGTATGAAATAATGTATCTTGGTGCTTGAAAATTGTACCAAGTATGGAAATCTAAAAACGGATTTTGTTATTACTGCTGTGAAGATAATGAATTAGTTTTCTTATAAATTTTTCTTATATCAACTATGTGCTTATCCCCTCATTCTCAATTTGGAAGTTTTATAGAGTCAGCATTCAGAGTTTACATCATTATGACCATAAATATTATTCATGGCTAAGCCACACTGTGTTCTATACATTTATTTTCTTGTACAACTTTTTGTCCCCTTGGGTTAATGTTTTCTATTCCTGTTTCTTCTTTCTATGTTTTCTTTTGTTTCTTCAAGGCCAGCAAGAGGTAGAACCAGTCTGATAGCAACACAGAATCTTATAAAGTAAGATTCCACCTGTTTTTTCTCATATCTTACTAATATTATTTTCTTGATCCAGTGTTTTTATGATCTCTCTGATGTCATTAATTGCTTATATTTTTAAGTTTATTTCTTCCTTAAACTTTCTTTTGCTTTTTGTTCGTTTTAGTTTGTTTTTCATGTTTTAAGCTTTCTTTGAATATCTAATGATCCTAAGCTGATAGTTTTAGGAGTAAGGCACCAAATAGCTGTTTGAAAATTGTGTGTGGCTGAGACCTGTTATTAGGTAGCTGTAGTATAGAGTTATTGGATGAGAACTAGACTCTGTCATTGGGAATCTGAATGTTAGTATCTACATGTCTTTTCTCTTGGATTGCTTACTTTTTAGAGCTAAAGCCTCCCTTTTCCTTTCTGGGGGTTTGTCTGGCTGTCAGCAGATTAGGACCACAGGGGTCTCTTTGTTCAAAATGCAGGATGTCATTAATTCCTTTGCTTTGAGTATGACCATATGTTGGCCTATAATTTTGCCTGATGTCCCCTATAGATCTGTTGTTCAAACTCTCTAAATTAACTTGATCTATATTCCTTCTAGGTAAGGGAGAAGTACTTTCGGAAAGAAGGAGGGGAGTTAGTTTTGAACTTTTGAGCAAATTACTTACCAGACCTTTTGCTTTCAGCCTCATCTTTCTCTCTGGCTTTCAGAGATAATCTGGTGCTTTATAATCATGAGCTCCTCCAGGATTGTACTACCAAAATAAGATTTTCTGTCAAGATGAGAATCAGGTTGATTTTCATTGGTATCATCCTTCTGTAGACAGTTTTCACATTTTTCTTTTCATCTGTAAAAGTGTCCTAGGTTTTATTATTGGTTAATAAATCAAGGGTCCCTACTCTTCACCACCTCCCTTGAAAATTAAAAAAATAAGGCAGAGTAGATTGTATTCTATTCTAGCCACTTGTCCTATCTGAATTCCTCAGGATATACTTGGATTCATTTTAGGGTTTAGACAAGTGAGTACTGCTGACTGTCCAGATTTAACATTGTATTTATTGGCCAAAAAATAATTTTTATGTAATTTTAGATGTTTTTCTTAAGAATTCTTAAACAACTCTTAGATTTATAGTGATAGATTCTCTTTGAGAATAGACTTACTATAATGTGCTATCGTGTTGCAAACTGTTACTTTATTTTTAATTTTAATTGCTTAAAATTAACTACCTGGTTACTTGATATTTAAGTTTCCCCAGAAAAAGACCTTAGAGAATTAGTTGCTTTTTACTCAGTGGAGTAAGAGAAAGGATTATCCAAATAATCCAGTATCTGTGACATACAGTGTAGGGTCTACAAATATTGATCAACTTGAATTGATAGTTATAGGCTTCCATAAACTCAGGAAACAGCATTTCTCATCTATTTCACCTGCGGTAATTCTTTCCAAAAATAATTTTCTGCAGCACAGAGCAGCTTCCTCAGAGGATTCAGCCAAGGTTGGTTGCTTCATGTCTAGTTAAAGTCTTGGGCATGCTCTCTTCAGAGCAATCTCATTAACTTTAATTCCTATGATAATGACATTGAGCTTTGAAGACACAGTATTTATTCCATTGTTACTTTAGTCACATGTCCAAGATTTTACTTTGTTCAGTATGGGTATATATAAATTTTAAACCGCTCTCTTAAAGCTTATCTTGCTTAGATGATTTTATAGCTAATATACAAAAATATATAATTTTAAAAACTTATAATATTCTTTTAATAATCATTAAGTCGTTAATAATCAGTACTCTTCTGTTTTTACTGTTATTAATAATTGCCAGGGGTGCCTGGTTGGCTCAGTTGGTTAAGCATCAGCCTTCGGCTCAGGTCGTGATCCCAGCGTCCTAGGATTGAGTTCTGAATTGGGCTTCTTGCTCAGCAGGGAGCCTGCTTCTCCCTCTGCCTGCCACTCCCCTCGCTTGTGCCATCTCTCTCTGACAAATAAATAAAATCTTTAAAAAAATAATTGCCAGACCTATTTAAAGTTTTGTATCATGTATTTTGTATCATGCTTTTAATTTATCTCTATTTTTTAATATCCAAGTAAAGACACAGAATAACCAGTTTGGATCTTGGAATAGTTAGGGAGTCAATAAAATTCAAGATTTCAGCTGATCTTGCAGAGATAAATAAGGTTAAATCAGACACAACCAATATAACACAAGTGATGTTTAAAAGACCCTAGGATTGACATTACTGGTTGCCTATCCAATGACTATTCTCCCATTGTTTAATGACAGAATCTAATATAATTAAATATTTATCTTTCAGTTGTGATAATATGTAATAATTCTGACCAAAGAGATACATTCAGAAGTTGCTATGTATGGGAGAAGAGGTTTCTGAGGAAATGCTTTACTTTAAAAGGGATAGGACTTCTTGTTTCTTCGACTCTTTTTGTCTTTTGCCCTTTATTCTTCCACTTTCTTTCTGCCTAGAACACACATACACTTGGTGGTAGAATAGCCACCCTTTGATTTGAGAAAAGACCTAGGACCATGAACAGTTAAAAAATATCTGCAGTGTGTTTTTAAACACCTCTTGAAATGCATTACAGAGTGGTAGACACACCCCTTAACTTAAAAGAGCACTTTTTTCTTTATGGTAAGCAGTTACTACTTTTTAGAACACTTTTATTATATGTGTTTTTAAACACTTCCCTGAATGCATTGCAGAAGACCTATCATATCCATTCCCTGAAATAACATACTTCTCAAAGTATTCTTCATGTACAACTCTTATAAACAGCTTTATTCCATGTGTTTTTAAATACTACTCTAAATTCATTCAGAATGGCAAACACATCCCTTAACTTAAAAAACAATTTTCTTATGGTACAAACTTCTTATGGTATAAAAGAATATGGGAATTCTTTTATAAACATCGTTATTACAGATCATGAACACTTTCTTGAGCAGCTAGATCAATTCTGGATTACCTTTTTATGTACCTTAATTACATGAGAAAAATCATTCCATATTTTGGTAAGTCACCCTAGTCAGATTTTCATTGAATCCTGCTGACTGTAATTCCTGAGATATCCTCCATTGTCTTTGAGGAGACTACTTTGCATGTTGCTTACATTCTCTATTGTTGAGTGACAAAGACTTCTTTGCCAAACTAGGTCTCAGTGAAAACTGTTTAGTTTTCACTAATATCTCACTCACTTGAAAAAACAGTGGTTTTGATCCCTTTTATCTTACCATAACTTGGAATTAGTTGAGAATCTTATGTGGCTATAAGAGAAAAGTGAGCTTCCTGCTATAATGCATTCTGTTCTCTGTAGTGTGTGGAAAATGAGAGCTATAGATGTAGAGTTCTTGCATTGAGGAAAATCATAGGGAAAATGTATGTAAGAGGAGGTACATGTTTCACCACTCACCAAATTAGGGCAATCACCCAGTCATCACTCTTCCAGTCCTTGGCATTCTCTTCCAGTGGTAACCCTCAGGTACATCCATTTCAGCGATAGCATATGATTAAATTGATGTTTAAAAGCCAGCTAATTATACATGAATATAAGGTATATGACAATATAATATTGTAATCAATTTCCATGAGTTGTACTACCTTTTTTAGGTACACTTGAAAAGTCTACCAGACTTCAGTGATGATATTTCAGAGTAAGATATACATTGATAATAAGCCAGTTATACCAAACTTAGAAGTGTGAATGCATTTCAGGATATGGCAGCACTAAATGAATCCATGCTGTCACAGTTAACTTGGCATGGTCTGTATGGAATTGCATCCACAACATCATTTATTCAAATCAATCAAGATGCAATTATGGGTGTATTGGTTGATGACTTTGTGTTTCTATATTTTTTAGAATTATTCTATTGGTGGATTTGCTAATACTGTTTAGAATTGTTCTATTGGTGGATTTTACTAGCCCTAATGTATTATGTACCTCTATGGGAGAATACACTTGATAGATATATAGTCAAACTGGCATTTTATTTTATTTTATTCTATTTTATTTTTCTTTATTTCTATAGAGAGAGTGACCGCCTGTGGCAGGGAGGGGTAGAGGGAGAGGGTTAGAGAGAATCTCAAGCAGGCTCCTCGCTCAACGTGGAGCCGGACACGGGGCTCAATCTCATGACCCTGAGATCGTGATCTGAGCCAAAACCAAGAGTCAGGGACTTGGGGCATATGGGTGGTTCAGTCGGTTAAGCGTCTGACTCTTGATTTCAGCTCAGGTCATGATCTCAGAGTCATGAGATCAAGCCCCACACCAGGCTCTGCACTGAGCGTGGAGGAGCCTGCTTGAGATTCTCTCTATCCCTTTACCTTTGCGCCCCTCCAACCCCACTTGCACTCTCTCTCTCTTAAAAAAAAAAAAAAAGTTGGATGCTTAACCAACTGAGCCACCTGGGTGCCCCAAGTGACATTTTAATACAATCCACGCTATAACCTATGATTGCTTATTCTTTGCAAAGTAATCAATGTATCTTCAGATTATAGAATGTAATAGCACTAAAAGAGACCTTTGTGGAGTAAACAAAAGAGATTAGAAATTGCAGCAAAGGGGCTAAGCATTTATTTGCATGAGAGTAAATTCTGCCATACTGGCTGATCAGTACTATATGAAGAATCATAACTACATAGCTATGCTAAATAAAGTACTGCTGTAGTCATTCAAATTCACTTAATATTTTAAAAAGCATTTTCTCATCCTTTTGCTAAGATCCTTTAAAAAATTCTAAATTTGTACCGTTCAATTTAATTTATGATCAGTGTATCTGACTGTATTTTCACTCATTAAATTAATTTTACCTTTAAAGACAGACTTGATCCTCTTCTAGCAGAATAACTAGTGGCAAGATTACTCTCCTGCTGTAAACAGCTACAACACTGGATGAAATCCATGATGCACCATTTTCGGGGATTGTACTACAGGCAGTACCAATCTTCGGAAAAAGGGAAACCTGCAAGATGCACTCCAGGTTCACTGTGTCTTTCTGCCTGAAGCACTTTCACTATTAAAGAACAGAGATGGATCCTGAGCAGAGCCACTGTCACTGAGCTGAACAGGTAGATATCAGAGTTGAGACTGCTCAAGTAGCTGGAATTTGTTAGAGGAAGAGCTTTATGGAGTGGAGCTTTAGAAGTCAGCAATGACCTCTATGTGGGACATAGAGGGCATAGTCTTCTATGAGGACATTGCTGCCTCTGTGCAGGGCAAGACTGTGCCTAGCTGAGAACATCTGCTGCAGGGCTGATAGCTGAAGGGAGGTACCAGAGGTCATGCAGTGCCGGAGATGGTTGTGTTCATGACTAGGTAGAGTGGAGAGGGACCTTGGGAAACTCCTCATCCATTTAGCTGGTACTGCAGAAAGGCCCTATTTTAGGAATAACTGCTAGAAAATAAAGTAAGGAACACATTCCAGGACTAAGGATAAAGCCAAAATAGGCCCTCTTTAACAAAGCATAAAACAAATCCTTTTGATCAAGAAGACCTGCCAGTAGTTTAACTGCTAGCCAGATCAGGACTGGATACCCTTTAAAGGAAGGTAGTATAATACAAATGATTCAGTCCAAACTAATGAGTGAGGAAAGTAGCTGTGGGAGGAGGAGTCAAGGCTTGAACAAAGAAGTGGCTTTGTGTGACATATCGTCCATAGGAAGAAGGTGATTGAAAGGCATGACACAAAAGGGGTTGGAACCCTCATGAGGAAGGTGACTGATTTGGAAGTGGCCCACATCAGCCATCCTGGACTGATGGAGATTTAAGCTCCTGTCACATAGTTGATGACACTTGAATGGGGCTTCTAGGTTCTTGCAGCTTTTTGTACATTTAAATTTTTTCAAATGAAAAAAAACACTAATATTAAAACAATATGAAACCACAAATTTTTGATATTAGATCTGATGCAACACAATGGGATAAATTATTCCAACTCTCAAGTCTTCTTCCCTTCCCCCCCCCATGCTATCACATTATGAAATAGCTTTGTGCTTTTGTTCTGGATGAGCATGAATTTTAATAGTTAGGTCTTAGAAATATATCAGTGTTTTATAGATGTGAGAGCCTGACAGATATGTACAGATACAAATATTTGTTCTAAATAATGGGTTACTAAATCCAATAATTTAATCAGGCCTAGAACTTGGAAGCCAATAAACTTGCAATCAAAATGAAGGCACATTTAATGACCAACAATATGGGAAATGCACATGTATTCAAATTCATAACAGATTGATACCCAAGTGCTTATCAATGCACTGTCAACAAAGCTGGCAAATACCAGGGAGGTTTTTCTTAGAGGTTTCTAAGCCCTTGGGAGGTGTTCCAAAACTTGACTTAAGTCACTGGCAGGAAGTACAAGCTCTTGAAAACTACTTGATGCTGCTCCAAGGACCATTTTAGGTTATTGGGGCTTATCCAGAATAATCTCCTGAAGTGACCTATGAGATACATGGGGCCCTGTAGTGTCTTTTCTGAGCATTTGTACAGCTTTCTCCTATACAAAAAATTTTGTGCTACTTGACAATGTGGAGGCAATGATGATGGCTGTGGTGGTGTGCATGCGTATGGGCAGGGACTTTGTAAGATGTGGGGAACAGTGTAATTTTATTAGAATCACTGAGGAATGACTTGCCTTTACTGGAACCCAGCAGATAGAAATTGGGTATCAAGTCTTCCTTGTTGACTTCTCCATCTCTTTATGTGCTGAAACCCTGGTGCACTGTTCAAAAAATCATATGAAGACTGCCACTAATACTGTTTAGGGGCAAAGTAACTGAAAAATTTCTGGGGAAATAGAACAAATTTTGATGATAATATGTAGAAGACAGAAGATAGAAGAAAAGATAGAAGACAGAAGATAAGAAAAAGAAGAAAATAGGATCAAACAATAAATGGTACTAAAATTTTTTGTTTCAACATTTCAGAACATGTATATGATTTTCATTTTAAGTCCAACATTTATATCATGAGTTCTTAAATAATTACAAATTTTACTTGGTATACAGTATATAATTCATACCTATCATGAAGGCAATACTTAATGTTTGTGAAGGGATAACTCTATAATACGTAAGTAAACAATGACACCCTAGTTACCCTAGTGGGCTTCAAGTCATCTTTTGATTATTTTTCTTTATTTCAACTTCAGGGGCAATAAATTGTGTTACTCGTTATCACTGGTTCATGATTCGTTTGCATCATCATTTTTGCCTTAATCTAAAAAAAAGTTGTTTGTTTTTGAATAAAGAGCATGGCTATGTTATCCTATTTGTTTTCTAAATCACCTCAGTTATGTTTATGCTCAGGATTCTTTGATTCCTGTCTTTCTGTATATGCTAAATCAAGACCTTATATGGTACTGTATACATAATCCTAATGTTCTAGACCAAATAGCATGTGACTATAAGGAAAGACAGCACTTTCTTTTTACCTAAAGTGTAACGGGATGCATCCTCATTGTATTGACTGCTTGTTAATAGCATCCTCAAAATGTCTCCCGTTTATTTCTGAGTTTCCTTTATGAGCAGTATCTCATGGGCTCGGAAGAATTTATCATGACACAGTGTCCTTGTTCTCTGCTTCTTCTACTTCACTTCTCACTTTCCGTTTTCTACAGAGCTACTTATAGAGACTTCACTGCTATCAATACCCAGAATAAGAGCACCAGGGCACAGGTATAAAGCCAAAGTTACTGTTTCAGTTGATTCCAAACTTCTAATCTTTAAGACACCTGAACAATTCATAGTTCCGTGTGAAGTATGGTGTGATGGTTAATTTTGTGTGTCTACTTGACTGGGCCATGAGATGCTCAGATACCCAAACATTATTTCTGTGTATATCTCTGAGGGTGTTTCTAGAAGATACTAGCATTCGAATTGATGGACTTAGAAAATAGCAGATTGCCTTCCCTAATGTGAGTGGACATCATCAAATTCATTGAAGGTCTGGATAGAAAAAAATGACAGAGGAAGGTTGAATTTACTACTTGAGTACCTGACTGCTTGAGCCAGGACATTGCTCTTCTCCTGTGCTTGGTACTTCTGATTCTCAGGCCTTCAGACTCAGACTGGAATCTACACCATTGGCTCTCTGGCTCTCAGGCCTTTGAATTACACCACCAGCATTCCTCTCCAGTCAGAAGGCAGAATAGGACTTCTCTGCCTCTCTAACCCTGTGAATCAATACCTTATAATATATTTCATCTTATATATATATATATATGTGTATATATATACACATATATACACACACACACATGTAAAATTTTATCTTATATATAATTGAGCATATGCATATATTTATTTACATATATTTAATGATACAAACATATTTAAGTATATATATTTTTAATATCCCCTATTACTTCTGTTTTTCTGGAGAACTTTAACTAATACATAAAGGAACTGGTTTCTTTCCCTACTCTGTATTCCATCCTGATACCTGGGTCCAAAGCAGTTTTATTGTGCCCAGCACCTAAAGATATTGTCAGATTCTGCCTCAATCTCTCTGTCCATAGAAATTCCAAGGTAATCCCAGAGAGTAGATTGGGGGTAAAGTAAATGCCATGTCATCCCCTCTCTGTCCTCCTCTGTCCTTCTTCTTTTTTTTTAATAAAGATTTTATTTATTCATTTGACAGAGAGAGATCACAAGTAGGCAGAGAGGCAGGCAGAGAGAGAGGGGGAAGCAGGCTCCCACTGAGCGGAGAGCCCGATGCGGGGCTTGATCCCAGGACCCTGAGATCATGACCTGAGCCAAAGGCAGAGGGTTTAACCCACTGAGCCATCCAGGCGCCCCTGTCCTCCTCTGTTCTAACGCCTTGACTCCAGTCAGAGTTTCTGCATCCTTTTCCAGTTACAAAATAAAAAATATTCTATGCTTATTAATGCATATAAATGGATACCAGTACTTAGAGCATAGGGAGTCTTTATACTAGTAGCTTCTAGCTATTAGTGTAGCTTTTATTTTCTAGCTATTCAACTAGTTACTCAGTTTCAGCTCAACTAGCTAAAAAAAATGTTTTTACAATTTTTTTTCAAAGTCTGATTTAGCAGTTCACAACCTAAAGCAAAGTTTAATATATAGAGCAAGATAAAAGAACTCTAATTTGTCATTCTTAGGAAAAATGTAATGCCCTGACAATACATCCAGAAGAACATAGGGTTCTTGTATCTCTGTGCAGGATTATACTTCAATAGGAGTTACGAGAGTAAAGTAAATAATGAATACAGTAAGTTTCTGGCCAGTATTGAGAACACATGTATAACTTAGAGCAAGGCTGTAAGGATTTATTCCCCTCAGCTGAGAACATGGGCCTGCCTTGGATTGCTTTTGGGGCGTGCTGGCCATGTGAATAGCTTCTGCAATGAGAAAAGCCCAATTGGTGCAGATACCATTTTCTAGAGATTAGAAGGAGATACCTTGACACATAATGGCAGACATCATATATAGTGTGGGCCATGGCAAAATGACCTGGATAGTCATAAGCAGCACTGTCACACCATTACCACTGGTCGCTTCAGGAGTCTGAGCCAGAGAGAGAAAAATGGCCATTACTACCTGGTGGTTGAGAAGAGCTTGTCCATGAGCACAGTGCTGTCTCTTTACTGATGATTTTTTCTTCATGATTCTTTGACACCAGGAGGAGGTTTTTGGCTTTATATAGTTTTCTGTAGGTAAGATTTCACTTACGACATTGCTAAGAACAAGAAGCTACATAAAATTGGAGACACTTGGCATGGTCTTCTTGAAATTTTTTAGTTCATTTGTGATTGAAGCCACAAAAGAAAATGGAAACAGGATTTTTAACAAATGACATCATACACACCAGACTTGCTAACATTATTTCTAATACCCCGAAGTAGGAGGAATTTGCAACTGTGTCATTTTCCTTTCAGTATAAAACTAGATGACACTACTATTATTTTTCTGTGCTACCAAATCCTGGTTTTCTAATTTATGTACACACTAAAACTATCAAAAAGAGTGTTCTAATTTTTGAGTTACTTTTAGAAATGTCAATGGCCATAGACACTTTCAAAATGGTGAGAATTTTCTTCAGTGAGAAAGCCTTTGGCTAGGGGCAAAAAACAACATCTTAGCTTTTTGTACCCCAATGAAGCATCAACAGGCTTGGCTACCATCTGGATTTCCTACTTTGAAGAAGTCACATCATTTTGACTTTTCGTTGCTTTTCACATTAGGATGCACTGGTATCAAAGACCCAGTCAGCAATCTTGAAAAGAATTTTGTTATGAATAATGCCAGTTTCTTCAAAGTCAGATTTTTTTTTCAAAGGCATATTTTTCAGTCATTGTCTTTTCAAGAAATTCTGTTACAAATTCAAGCATAATATAAAGATTTTGAGTACCAAAAAGTTTGCTGCCTTTTTAAGTGTTTGACTAAACTTTAAACAGAAGTTTTATTTATTTTGAGAGAACAAGAAAGCCTGAGTCACAAAAAAGTTGACAGGGAAAAATGTATTTGTGGATTGGCTCACTGGCAGATGATTTGGACCAATAAAAGAAGGCAGATCTTCTGATTTAAGGCTCTTACATTGCCTGTGAATGACGTTGAAAAGAAGGGGCTCTTTTGGCCATGTTTTCATACTGCGAGAGGTAGACAGAGTTGACAGATATACGAACTTTCTAATTCCAGGCATAGTGCTTCTAGAGCCTGGAGTTGAGACTGACAGTCTTGTCATTTTATCCACTGGAAGAAATCTTTGAATATATCAAAGTACTGAAAAACTTCTTTGAAAGTTACCCCTGCTTCGATGACTTTAACATCAAAATATGGATTTATTTTATTTTCTCACTGAAATAGACAGGATCAGTGATGCAGTGCTTGCGAAAGGTGACCTTATTGACTGGAGGAAATGATGTGACTAGAATTTCTTCAAAGGGTCTTGGAGAGTGTTTCTTTCTTCACACAATCCTATCCTTGACTGGCAAAGAGTAATAGTTATTCTAATTCTGGATAATATGGCAGTGCCATCTTATATAGTGAGCTAGGTTTTTTCACTTCCTCCTGCTCCCAAACTACAACAGAGTCATAAATCTGTTGAATGTCCAAGATATTGCTATATTAAAGTAAACCTAAAACTTTTAAATCAGGTTTCTTATCGAAATTTGCTGTTGAGCCAGATTAGATTAGTGTTCTTTTTATTTTCACAATGCAAGTCATTTGTCTTTTATTTCAGAAAGTGACTTTTAATTTTTTCCTGAAAAAATTAAATGGAAAAAGAATTATTCATAAATTTAAAAAAAATTCTGCTTATATAAATGTCAGTTCCAAATAAAATAAAATTTATACAGAAGTTATGTATATGTTCTCATGTTCACTATGCTGAGGAAGGGACTCTGGCTTGGGTAAATGTTACAAAGGAATCTAGTCACCCTCAGAAAATGAAAAACTACTACACCTCCAAAATGAAAAACTCCTCAACTAAATGATCTCTAAGAAGTTTTCAGCTTTAGTATTGTGTAACTCTGTTTCAGAATACAGAATCAGAATCAGACTTTAGTAGGAACTTAATCTTTATTTGCTCTAATACCAAAACAAATATTTCAGTATTGTATCATTAGGATTGCTATAACAAAATGCTATAGACTAGGTGGCTTAAATAACAGAAATATATATTCTCACACTTTGGAGTCTAAAAGCTTAAGTTCAAGGGTTGATTTCATTCTAAGATGTCTCTCTTTGGCTTGCAGATGGCCACTTTCTTTGTCCTAACATGGTCTTTTTTCTGTGTTTGCTTCTTGCTGTGCCCTAACATGGTCCTTCTGGTGTCTTTCTGTGTCTAAATTTCTTCTTCTTATGACACCAGTAAGTTTGGATTAAGGCCTACCCTGAGCACCTCATTTTGACTTAACCATTTTGTTTTTTTTTAAAGACCTTATCTCCAAAATACATTCACATTCCCAGGTACTGGAGGTTAGGACCTACACATATGAATTTTGTGAGGATTCAGTTCAGCTCATAGCAAGTATCTTCTCATTGCAAGGGGGGATGGCTTGATGGAGAGGAGAGAGAATTTAGGTCAGTCTCCAATCACGGACTTCTTTGGATAGGAGAGAAGAGAAGTTCATGTATGATATTAATAAGGATGCTAGAGATACAAAACTAGGTAAAAGAAAAGTGATAGGAGTGAAGAAAATCAAGACCTTCAAGGAGGTTTAATTGGTCATGTCAAATGACAAGAAGTTAGATATGATAAGTGTAACAATTGTCTACTCTCTGAGAAATGTCATAAAAAGAACATGAACATTATGGGAAATAATTTCAAAACAACTTGGCTTTCCCTTTATTTGCCTAATATTATGGAGTAAATTTATAATCACATTCTTTATTTTTTTTAAAGATTTTATTTATTTGACAGAGAGAAACACAGCGAGAGAGGGGAACACAAGCAGAGGGAATGGGAGAGGGAGAAGCAAGCTTCCTGCCGAGCAGGGAGCCCGATGCGGGGCTCGATCCCAGAACCCTGGGATCATGACCTGAGCCGAAGGCAGACGCTTAACGACTGAGCCACCCAGGCGCCCCAATCACATTTTTTATTTTGTTTCACTTATTTCTCTCAGTATGACCACGCTTGTGGCACCTTTTAAAAAAAATATTCTCCCACATTTCCTCCACCGTCTTTAGCTCTTCACCTTTTGGCCTGTATACCTACCTCTTCCTTCCTGATCCTCCATCATAAAATCCCAAAGAAACCCATCTGGCAAGAAAGAATCTTCTTTAGAGGGAAGGTAAGAACAACAGAGAGAGCAAAACTAGAAATCTTTGGTTGGGGAAGGGAAAAGCCTAATAATTCTCATCAGGTAGTTGTTTTGAATTTGTCACATGACGAATATAGATTTTGGAAATGTAGGATTTGTTACTGACCTCCCCAACAATGATTTTAGTGAATGGGATCAGAGGCTATGTTAGAATGGGTAGATCCATGTTGGAAATGAGGCTGTGAAAAAGAGTACATATTACTCCTATAAGATGTTAACTCTGAAGGGATGCATAAATAGAACAACAGTCAGAGAGAAGCTAGAGGAACATTCAGAGGAAAAAGTTTGTGATTAGAAAAATTTATGCAGATTTGGATTCTGAAGAAAAGAGTCCAGTGAGAAGGAGAGGGTATAGGTTTGGGTAGGAAAGAGAAGACTTGATAGATCACAGTCCCTTAGGAGATAAGAAATAGCTAATCTGAGAAGATCTGAATTACAGATATATTTCTAAGCAGGACATTGAAGCACTTAATGCCTAGTTGACTATATTTTTCAGGGAAGTAGAAAGAAAATTTTCTCTAGATGTAAGAGTTGTGAAGGTTTGGAAAATTTGGGAGACCAATAAGAGAGGGAATCAAAAAGTTTTGCTGAAGAATTTTAATTTTGAAAGTAGAAAAGGAAATGGCTTTGACAATCTTAGTGCAAGAGTTACTTCTCTGGTCCTATAACTAGCAGATAATGATTTTTGAGTAAGAACTATGAAGAAGCTGAACTACATTTTCATCATAAAGATGTATTTGCAGTATACAGCTTCTTAAATTAAGCTGTTTGAGTTCGAAAAGCAAGGAGGTATCCTAAGGCTCGGGAGATCTCCCCCTCCACCCCCCTTTTCCCATTGTTGCAAACTACCAAACGTGGTAACATTTGCTGCTGGTAACAGTTGTGAGAATGTCTCATTTCCTTCAAGTGTAGGCAAATGGGGGATGTGTGCTGTATTTTATTTTTATGGTCCTACTTTCAGGCAGTGTCAGCTGTTTTTAGATTGACAATAAAAATCCTTATTGCTGGGAGAATTATATTTCACAAGTTTCTACTCTCAGTTTTTTCCATTTTCCTTTGTAGAGTTATTTGGCAAGGACAGAGAGAGCTAGAGTGAGAGTGAAAGTAAGAGAGAGCAGGAGAGAAAGGGGGTGGGGAATTTGAATGGCTCCATTAGAATTTAAGCATCCAGTGTCTTTAGTGGAGAGTGGGACACAAGCTGCAGATGCAGTCAAATTAATTTTTTATTCTTTTTATTGATTCCTCAGTGTTGCAAGCAATATGATTAAAGAGTAGTTTGTTTTCATAACTACTTCTGATATCAGAGTAATGCTATTCTGTAAAATTCTCTCAAGTACATGGATATGATTTTTTGGTATATGACTTCTTTATCTTTTGGCATAAAGGGTACTATCAGATATAAATAAGTCTTTACTCACTTTTAGGCTTTTTGGAATCTCAAGCAATACATTTGAAATTATCTGTATTCTACATCATTTTTCTATCAGTTGGTCTATCCATTGGAACCTATTTCTTGAATGCGTCTTATGTACCAGGTCTTATGCTGGGGGCTTGAAGATACAGAACTGGATTCATAAATCTGTTCTTCTTCCCATGGTGCTTTTAGTCTAGCCACCATTTCCTCCAAAGGATAGCTTTGCATATTACATGTTTGTGTCCAGATTTGATATGTGGAGTTAACCTGGGGAATCAAGTCAAAAGAATCCTCTATGTGTCATCAAAGTACCAGCCCAATGTTCTAGGTGAAAGATTAGGGCTATAATAATTAAAATGGCTACATTTATAAAATTGTGTGCAAAGAGGAACTTGCTGTTCTTGGTACTTTATATACATTGATCCCCTAATGAACACTTTGAGGTAGGAATTACCATTCTTGTTTTACAAACGAGTTAAATAAGTTGCCAAAAGTAATTTCCAAGTGGTAAAGAGATTTTACCCCAGGTACTCTGACTACAGACGCTATGCTCTTTACTGCTTTAGTATATATTACTTTGGCGTATTAAACACTTAAAATTAGAGAATGAAAAAATTACAAGTAGCAGGGCAGTGGTTCTCAACTGAGAGAGGCTTTGTTTTTTTACAGGACATTTGGCAGCATTTGGAGACATTTTTGGTTGTTATAACTGGAGGAATGCTAATGTATCTAGTGAGTGAAGGCCAGGGATGCTTCTAAATATCCCACAATGCACAGGACAGCCTCCCCTAGCTAACAATGATCTGATTAAAAATGTAAATATTTCCAAGATTGAGAAACCCTTCCTGAGAGAGTGCAATTTGGAAACAAGTCCCCAGAGAAGGAATGTGGCATCCCAGAATCATCAGATTAACTTACAATCTTCTGAATCCTAATCAAGTTCACCCCCCTTTTTTTTTCTATTGCTGGTTATGTTGCACCATGGGGCATCTCAAGGTTTCTGGGTGCTGGGTTCTTTGCAAGTGTTCAGTGAGTGCTGTGCTTCAGTTCATGCAGGGAGAGAGCTGGGCTAATCAGTAGAATCTGAAAATTCACATTTTGCCTCACACATTTCTTTCTTCCTTTTCTGATTTTCCTTTTCTGGTCACCTGCAATTCCTCACATACATGCTTTCCTGTTGTGTGTCATTGGCTGCCCAGTGCCGTGTATGTATGCCTTCTTTTCTCTTTAGTATTCCCAATCCAAAATTACCTTTTCTTTCTTCAGTCTCTTTCATCAAAAATCTCTCCATGAATTTTAACTATTGGAAAAAATTTGAGTAAATATAATTAACCTAAGTTGAAGTGTTTGGTAATCACCCCCACACCACCCCCTTATCCTTTCCTGGAATGTTTACTTTCAACCTAATGATTATTTGAATTTATGTGGGGTAAACAGTGTAGTTGGGAAGCTGTCTTGTTGTCTCTTGAATTATACTGTGATGATGTCATCCCTAGGTAACATTTGTGTTGAAAGTAAGCACTTATAGCCTTGTTAGTTCTCCCAGGTCTGGGGGAGTAAGCACCTCTGCTTTCCTTTCCAGTCTCTCCCTAAGCCAAAATTGTTTTGTGTCCCAGGAAACAAACCATTCTGATCGGTATGCAATAACCAATTGAAAGTGCACTTGTAATCTATTACAGACTAAATGTTCATGTCCTTTCCTTGGCTCCCAAATTTATATGTTGAAGCCCATTCCCCAATGTGATGATATTTAGAGGTGGTGCCTTTGGGAGGTTTTTAGATACCGATGAGGTCATGAGTGTAGGGCTGTCATGATGGGATTAGTGTCCTTATAAGGAGAGGAAGAGACAAGAGCTCTTGTCCTATCTTTGACATGTGAGGACACAGTGAAAAGACAGCAGTCTGCAAACCAAGAAGAGGTCTCTCAGCAGAAAATGTATCTGCTTATTCTTTGATCTTGGACTTACCAGCTTCTAGAAATGAGAGAAACAAATATGTGTTGTTTAAGCCACCCACTCTATGGCATTTTGTTTGTAGCAGCCGAGCTAAGACATGATCCAAGGGGTTTAGTCACCTTAAGGAATACCTAATGCTCCCTTCTAGACAAATCAGAAGACTGAGTCATAGGTGTTCCCTGGTCTATGGATCTGAGTAAGTTGTGACGTACTTTTGAGTCTCCTCTGCTCTACCGCGAGAGCCACAGATGATTTATTTCATTTCTAAATACCCCCTACAGGTCACCCTGTGACTAACTAGGTAAACATTGGCCTGACTTTCTGATTCCCTGGGCTGTATGTCCCAAGAGAGGCAAAACCCTGGTAGAGAAAATTCTTGTATTGCCAGCCACCTCTCATTGAGTCCATTAGATCACAGAGTTAAATCCTGTGACATGTGGGCAAGGTTAGGGTAACTGAGCCATTAGCAAGGCAAAAGTAAAATTTACCTTTAGCACCGCTCTTGCCCCAGTTATGCCTAAATATCTGGTAGTATTTCTAGTACTTTATTTTAGTGTTGTTTGATGCAATTTTGTTTTATTTAATTACAAATTTCAATTTTGTTAATATGTATATTAACTTATTTTGATTCTATGCCATGATCTCTAAATTTTCACAGATAAAAATCTTAGAGGAAATATGACATTAATATGCTTAAAAAAAGATTTTATTTAGTCATTTGAGAGAGAGGGAGCACAAATAGTTGGGAGGAGCAGAGGGAGAAGCAGACTCCTCACTGAGCAGGGAATCTGACACGGGGCTCCATCCCAGAACTGATGGGCTCCATCCCAGGACCCTGTCATCATGACCTTACCCGACTGAGCCACCCAGGTGTCCCTACCTTTTTTTTTTTTTTAATTGAGTATCTGCATTTGGAACTTAGAGTGGTTTTCCTTCAGGCAGAGAAATCATTTGTGTTCTATGATGCTGATATGGAGGCAGAGAAGATATAAAGATAAAAAGAACTGTCTACAAAAGCAAAAGAGTGACACCAATAAACATTAACAGGCTGGAGTTGCAGCTTCAGATGCTTAATAAATATTTGTCTTTGAATGACATGCACAATTGATAGATGTAATGTGTTCTATATTCCTTTGATTGCCATTTCAATTATAATTCCAATTTTATAAGGTATTCTATTTTATTGTGAGCTTGAAGAAACCAGACTTGAGCCTCAGTTTCTTCTTGCATTTTATAATGTTTTTCTTTTTTTTGAAAAATTGTATATTACATTATTTGAGGTTCCTTTGCTGGCTATCAGCAACATGAGGTTTTGCTAACATAATAGGCACAAAGAGTGAACTCTGTAATCATTATATAAAAAAAATGCGAAGTTGAATTAATGATGATCTCTAGGATTTATGTTATGGTTGTTTTACCCTCTTGTTTGACTCTTTTCTTATCTGTTTTCAAATGGAAGAGTGTTATAGCTCAGTGTAATCTTATATATTAATGCATGTTAATGGGGAACAAACCCAAACCTTTTATCATTCCTTGGATACAGGTTGAGGTAGCATAGTAACCTGAGCCTTAGTACTAGTTCTTTTGTTAACTAATTGTGAGCCTTGGAGCAGGTCATTCTATCTCTACTTCTTGATTCCATGTATACAATATCTTGTTTCTTTTTATTTTTTACTCTATCTGTTTAGAAAGGTAAATATATGCGCATTGTATAAAATGCAAATGCAAAAAGGTGTAATAAAAGAAAGAAATAAAAATTCACACACACATACACACATTTGCAAATACATATGCATATACAAACATATGATAAATGTATATATAAATCTTATTTTTCTTAAAAAGATCTCCTTGAGAAATATCAATGAATAAGGCATCTCCACTGTTAAAGGATACTGACCATCCCATTTAGTGAACTCTGTTTCACTGATGAAACATTTAGGTTCATTTTTGTTTGTTTTTCTGTTTGTTTTTTGCTATTGCAGCAATACTACTATGAGTATATCTTTATATCCATATTACAATCTCTATTTAGAATGAAGTTCTAGGATTGGGCTTGTTGGATCAATGTATTTATATTTAGCATTTCACTGCTGCCATCATGGTCCCCACAAAAATGTTCATGTTTTACACTACCAGCAACTCTGTTTCCCCACACTATTTACTGGTAGTATTTTCATCTTTGTCATCTTATAACATCTTATAACATCCTATAACAAATGACATCTCACCATTACTTGTTATTACACCGTTTAGTAGTATAAGGTTATATTTTGAAAATACAAATTAATATAATTATGACAATTATAATTTTTATCATTTTCTTTTCTTTTTTTTTCATCATAAGTGTACACTTTAATCCCCATCCTCTATTTTCCTTTTACCTCCACTTACCTCCCTCTGGTAACCATCAGTTTGTTCTCTATAGTCTGTTTCTTGGTTTGTCTCTTCCCCCTCCCCCTTTTGCTTGTTTGTTTTGTTGCTTAAATTCTACAAAAGAGTGAAATCATATGGTATTTTTGTCTTTCTCTGACTGGCTTATTTCACTTAGAATTATACTCTCTAGCTCTATCCACGTCATTGCAAATGACAATA